>CM062816.1:1795981480-1796431495 GCA_031772625.1 Pinus tabuliformis | reverse complement strand
ATGTGAGTGATAGGGAGGAAAAAGATTCAGGATCAATTAAACATAGAGAAATTAAGAATTCTATATTTAATTTCAGTTGGAAAACATCTATATTTCTTAAAAGCCAAGGAAGAGTGTAATTAAACAAGTTCATCCCATAATTTTCTTTTGAACAATAGAGGAAAGAAACACATATGAAAAAACAAAGATATTACAGAATTACAAGTAGAATAAACATCACCAATTAAGTCCGGTACATGAATCCTGGAACACTGTCTATATTAATGAAAAATGATCACTTTAGCTCGATGAACAACTTTACATGAAATGGTAGTCCTTTATTGATACAAGTCCCAACATTTGTACTTTGATTTGGGAAGTACTTATACAAAATTATCAAAAAATATCTTGAGTGAAAACCTCAAGATTTTTTACAAAATATCCTAAATTGTTTGTAAAAATAGAACAAAAATATAGATAACTGAAACAGTTGTGATGATCTAGCACTATCTTTGAGGCTTGTTGTTGATGACTGGGCTTGGAAAAGTGTTGCTTTGTTACTGAAGATAAAACAATTTTTACTCCAAAATTTGACATAGTTGGTCCCATTTGTCTTCATCTGGAATTGGAATTTTAACCAATTTTCTGTAAGTCTCATCTACCTCGGTGTATTTATGGAATTTGGTTTGACCATAAATAAATGCTTGATTTTAGGTCTGATAAGAAAATCGAATTCCAAGGCCTCCATGAAAGATTTTCCTATGATTGAGCCTTTGATAGCTGAAAACTTTGATTTGTCCCGGGCTATTGAGTACAACTTTTGTTGACAATCTGATAGGGGCACTAACTTGTCTCCAATTCCCCTTAGTCCTGGCAGTCCTTTTAAATGTAATGCATTGAATTTCTTATGAAACTTCTGTATGCTGGTCTCCAAATGTTGGCACTTGTTTTCCAATTGTACTAGCAAGGTACTTTTAGTAAGGACTCTCCTGACTTCCAAGATAGTCTCTGTCCTATATGCAATTTCAAAATCTGCTAACTCATCCTTGGTTTTTGAATTCACAATTTTAATTTAGGTGCTAGCTTCCCCTAGCCTCTGTCCCATGCTATTTCTGACTCCTTCCATTAACTCCTTTGATCTCTGTATTGAGTCCTCCTATTCAAATATTATCTCAATTAAAGGCGAAATTTCTATGATGGCCTCATTTATCTCAACCCATATGCATTCTTTAGCCCATGCTAGTGTTTGAGCCATCACAGAATCATTCTCTAGTTGCTCAATACTTTGGGATAATTTGTGAGACTTCTGCACTTCTGATCCTGCAAATTTTTAAGTTGGGTTTTTAATTTTTCAATTTCTTTCCCTCTGATGGACATGCCTTGCATAGCTTTAACCAACTCATTTGGGGAATCTGTGGTCTGCGCTTCTATTGTTGTCGATGTATATGCTCCTGTTGTGGTTGCAACTGAAATAGGCACTGATGTTAGAGGAACTATGGCTAGCTATGATGACTATTCCTTTTCCTTGAGCAGTCTTTCCATCTCCACATCCATATCCTTAATCTGACTACTTTTTTCAATTATTATCTTAAACATGTTCTCTTTTCACTATCAAGCTCTCCAACTTCCTTAGCTTGGGGATCCTCAGTGGAGGGAAGTTTGAATTGCAACCTCAATGTTGCTATGTCTACATTTTCCCTCCTTACAATTTCTTCTGTTGCTTTTACATATTTGGGGTCATACCCCAGTTTAATTACCAGGTACTCCAGTGATTTGATCCTGGTGTCCTTAGCCAATGATGAGACCTTTTCAAGTTTTAATTGTGATTGTATGTTGCTGATTGAGGCTTGCAACTTGGAAGTTGTCATGGTAGTGTTGGTAAAAGTAGAGTACAACATTTCACCAGTTTGTTTATGTAGGTCTATTTGGTCAATGGATTGAATCTTCTTAGCATCAAAGGAGAAAATAGATTTCTTATAATCAGCTGGAGTCTTTTCAAATGGAACATGTTCTTGAAGGAATGTAATTTTCAGTTTCCCCTTTTATATATTGAAGGCTGAAAGAAACCTGTGCTATAAAGAGGTTTCTGCTTCCAGAATTGGGAGTATGTGGTGACTTTGAGCAGCTCATTCTTCTTCTTAATTTCTCTATATTTTGCAAAAATATTTTGTTTATCTTGGTCCTAAACCAATTATGTTGTTTGAGTTGTATCTGGGGGATCTTGGGAAGCTGAGGATGTTGGGGATCCTGTGAAGATATCTTCTTCTCTTGTAGAAACATGAAGGCCTGTTAGGACTGTGGTGGCCTGCTCCTCATCCTCCTACTGAAAAATTGATTTAGTATTAGTCTTCTACCTCTTCTTGTATATCAAAAATTCTTTGAATCCAACCTATGTCACTGAAGGGGAATCATCCTCCCTTGGCCTCTTGTCCACTTTTTCTTGAGGTATTGGAGTCTATGAGGCAGTTGTGGATATCACATGTTCTTCTGCCTCCTGTAGCATATTCTCCTCCCACTGACTTTGATTCATGAACTTCTCTATCTCTGGTCTCGGAGTATGAGTGTAGGAAGTGATTTTCTGCTCCACTCTCAATTTAGAAATGATTCCAAAAGGGTCATATGACCAGGTGAAACTCAACTTGAAGTTCATCTGCTTGAGGAGAAAATCTGCCTCCTTACCTGCTACTCTGGTGTTACAAATAAATGGTCCAACTCGTGCCTTGATTTTAAACTGAGAATTATTTTTTGTTTCAACAAAATGAAGATCATCCATATGAATCATCTTCCTTATATATTCCAGTGAGAAGATCCTCATAGAAAAAAAATTGGCAGCTTGTATGGTGGAAATTCACACCCATAAACTATGATCTTGGTATAATTTTGGTACAAGTACCAATCTCTTGTCTTAGTCTGCTCACTGAGATGCATAATTATTTGTATCTCTGGACCTATCATAGGCTCTATATTATGGTTTAATAAACATGATACTGTGTGTAAAAATTAATCAACATAATCAGAGAAGGTGTACTCAGTGGAATGTTTCCTCACCAAGGATGTCCAATGGATTACTGACTGTGGATTACCCTGCTCATCTAATTTCTGCAAAGGGAATGAAAAGCTATATGCCTGATGGTAAAGAAACATTTAAACCAACAACGAAGCATATTTAAAAGTCCCTTTAGTAGAAAACTTGAGGAACTGGTCATGAATTGATTCTACAATGAATTCACTGTAATTGAAAATGGAGGGTTTCTCACCAATTGCAAAAAATGATAAGAAACCAACAATGGCCGCATCAACCCACTGATCGGAGTGATAGGCAAGTATGCATGAAATATTTGAAATCACTTGTTTAGTTATCTCCGGGAACATAGAGGATAAGTATGGTGGATTCTTCTTGGGTGATTGGGCATCCTCAGGGAGAAAAATATCAAAAATATTGGCTCTCTATGGGAAGGATAGGCTTTTGTAGGATTCCATAAGGGAATCCAGTGAAAATGGTTTCAGAGAGTCAGAATTTTGAAATTGGAGCATTTGGGAGATGGATTATGGAGTGATGGTGATGAGGATGTCCATGTTTTGGGCCACAATTGCCCTTTGACTAGGGATATACCTAAATTGACACCATGAGACAAATTCAGGGAAGTGGTGTGTTTGGGCAAAGATGATTTGGGGTAGGAGATAATATCATAGGCTTAGTTCATCACTCTAGTCCAAGAAGTTTTCTTTAACCAGTTGTGAACCTCAAATAGGTCGAATTCACAACTAGTTTAAGCAATTTTGTAGTCTTGGTCTACCATTGGTTGGTGATCTAAGTCTATGGTAGGGGGAAGCATAGGATTATCATCCAAGGCCTTGGATTTTCCTTTAGGTGCCATGATAGAAGAGAAAATAACAAGGAATTTAGAATTACCCAGGAAAAATAGGTAAAAATTGGTGTTTGGATGCAAATTGACGGCTAGGAACTTGGTTGTAGTGACTAGTTAGGCTGGCTGGTCACAGAGATGACGTGGATCACTTGCTGGGTGCTGGGGTACACTTAGTTTGGTTGATTGTGTACTGAAACTTCTGATTCCTTGTTATCTTGAAACGATGAAAGGAGGTGATTGAACGAGCTATGGTGGGTTATATAGGAAAAACAAGGTTACTGTTGTTAACTTACCATTAAAATGGAGCAGGTCCATTGTCACGGGAGCAGATAAGCATGTATTTACTCAAAAATATGTTGATGTGGCGGCGGGAGTGCTAGATGGTAGCATCATATTAGAGGAGAAGAAGTGACAGGAGGTCGCTTGGTAGAAGGGAAGTGGGTTCTGCAGGTGTGATGTGGCGAATAGGTAGTGGAGGAGTAGGGAATGACATAGGAGCGAGGTGGGGATGGGTGGTCCACCTAGCGGAATGTAAGTGTTGTGGCAATGGAGGGGGGTTAACGTTCAGTGTGAGCGGGAGCGAGATGGTAGTTTTCGGAGGGGGGGGGGGGGCGGTTAGTGGTTTTAGGTTGGGGGGGGGGTGTGAAACACCCAAAATCTGCCACGTTGCAAAACAATTATGCCTTTTCGGACCCCCATGGTGATTAACATCGAAGGCACTGGGGGGGGGGGGGGGGGGGGTGAATACGATACCCCGCTGTTGATCCGGGCGGGGTGGACTGTGGCCGTTAACACATGTGCCCACTTTATTCTATAGTGACAAAATATGTCGCATCAAACTTTATTTACAATTTGAATTTGCATTTAACTTAACAAATAATCTTAACAATTAAATCTTTCTAGCTAACCTCCAAATGCGCATTTGAACATGCAGGCCTATTTTTATTTTTCTAAGGTTTTCATTCTTTTTCTCATTTGATTGTCAATCAACCACGTTTAAACATTGTGGTTAATTAATTTTATTCTAACTAATCTAATTCAACCACAATTACACTATGTGGTTGATTATCCACTAACCTAAACTAATTTTATTTAATCCATCCTAATCACACTTAAACAATGTGATTAAAATAACTAATCTACTTCTCTTACTTCCATGTGGTATTTTGACTAGCAGCACATTATTCAAAATTTCTAAGATATTACTGATGCATTTTTCATTTTTTGAGTGGCATTTAGATTTTCTCACTTCTTTTTTTGGGATATTTTTCATTCTTTTTTATAGTTTTCCATATTTTTTTTATTTTTTATTCTTTTCACATATATGTATTTTTTGTTTTTTTGTTTTTTTCTATTTTGGAAATAACTTGCAGAATGAAAGATTATTTACAACATCTCATATATAAAACTCAACAAAAAATAAACAACTCATCCTATAAAATATAGGACCCTAATAGACTCAAAATGATAATATTCTCTTACATCTTTGCCACTGGTACAAGAAAAAAAAAGTTAAAGGCTAAAAATAAACTTCTCAAAAGTAAAATTAGGGGTTTGCAATGCAGGATTTTAATGAAGAAACCAAGGATGGAAACTAGAACCAGAATAAAAAAAATAGAGAATACTAATTTAGATGTTCTTGATCAAGTCTTAGAGGTAGCTCAGTGACAGAGTGGGTCACAAAATTTTGAAATTTTGTGCATGAGGACATGCAATATCTTCTGTGTGGGGGAATGTTGAAGACCAAAATTGTTCCTTTTTTACACCTTCCTTAAACTCCATTCACTCCATTTCCTTCCTTTTTTACCATAATAATCTCAATAAGGTGTCAAACTACAAGGTCATTGGGAAAATCAAGTATTTAATACTCTTTTATTCATAGTTTCATTATTATTTGACTTACTATTTGCATAAGCTACCGAATTGCATCAATTCTGCAGCTAATGATCAATACTGCAACTTAGCTGAAGAATTTGTAGGTTTCGAAACACTAGTAGAGGAACAAAATGTATGGATAGGTAGATGAAAACCGACATAACGATATTCACCTATCTCTATGATCCAACAAGATGATAAGGATGTCGTATGAGAAGGTCAACGTGGAAGTCAACCCATCAGAAAAGGAGCCAAAGATGAATCAGGTGAGTGAGGAGATCGATGATAAGGATGACGCTCATATTTTTCCTCATAATTTTCTTCTCCAGTAGAAAATCATGAAGAATCACTATTACATGTTTTCTAATGTTATTTCTAGAGTTTATGTCAAGTAGGATAGGCTTAGAAATCTCCAAAGAATTTAATGAAGGAGGTTATAAAAACCTGCCTCTTGGCATGACGACGACACAAAATGGTTATTATTTGAAATACTCTTTGCAATTATTAAAAGAGAGCTTGTTATTCCATGGTGCTATGCATTTAAATGCATGTTTAATCTCTGTTGATCGCTGCATACCTAAAACTCACAGGAGGCCCGCATGGGAGTTGTAACGTTTCATTTCATTTCTAGTTAATATTCCAGTTTTGTATTTCAGTTTTGTAACATTAGATTATCATAACTAATCTTTCAGTTTTGATTTTCAGAGAATGCTTGTGACGATGAGGATAGAGTTTATAACAAAGTTTGCTGAAGATTTCTTTCATAGATCTAATCATTTTGTTATGTGAAGGATGTAGAAAATAAATAAAAAAGGAGCTATTATGCACATGTCAATTTTGATCAATGAGAAGTATAATTTATTTCAAGGCTTTATCAGTGTGATAGTTTCTTTCTACACTTAAGATTTAGTTTCATTTCTTTCAGTGAGAAGTAGATCTAGATTTGTTGATGTGACATTTATTTTTACAATTTTAGACTAGCTTTCTTTTCTGCAAGCATAAAGAGAATTTAGATTTAATTTTTCTATTTACTTCTACACTTCAATTTAGCTTTATTTATGTTAGTGTGATATTTTCCTTTCTTTCAAGAGTGACAATTTCTTAGATAAAACATGTGCATGAAAACATCCTAATTCAATTTGAAAATTTACTCACATAATAAAGAATCCTAGCACAACTGGTGCACATACACTTCATCAGTTTACAAGCCATGGTCAATAATTTATGCAATAATTTAAGCTCAATTAAAATACCAAACACACATCAAAGTAGCTGGAGCATTAGTTAGACCAAAAGGAACCACAAAAAACTCATATTTCCCATACAAGGTCCATAAAATAGTCTTGTAAATGTCGTCTTCTTTTATGCATACCTGATGATATCCTGATCTCAAATCAATCTTCGAGAACACTGATGCTCCCTTCAGCTAATTGAACAAGTCATCAATCCACGACAAAGGGTACCTATTCTTAATTGTCACCTCGTTCAACTGCCTGTAATCAATACACAACCTGAGAGTACCATCCTTATTATTCACAAATAATGTTGGTGCACCCCAAGACGACACACTTGGACTAATGTATCCCTTATCAAGAATTTCCTTGAACTACAACTTTAGTTCCACATACAGACTATACAGTGCCTTTGATGCTGGTTCTGCTCCTGGCATCAACTCAATAGAAATGTCCACTTTCCTGTGAGGTAGTAACTCTGAGATATTTGCTAGAAATACATCTTGAAACTGTGGCAAAACCGAATACCTCTTCAAGACTTATGCATCCTAAATATCCTTCCCTTTGTCACTAGAAATGTGAACTACAAACAATACACATCCTTTCCTTCTACTATGCTTGGGCTGCATCACTGCAACCATCCTCACTGATGTAGGCTTCTTTTTACCTTTCAAGATTCGCTTCTCTCCATCATCATCCAAGCACTCAATAGCCTTGTCATAGAAATCTACCTTAGTCCTATGGATGTAAAACCAATCCATACCCAACAAAATAATGTATGATCCCAATGGAAGTACATTTAGATGCACTGATGTAGACATGCCATTCAACTCAAATGAACAAGATCTTACTCAATGATGAACTCTTTTCTTGGTAGCTATAGTGAACTACACTAACCATGACTCTGCATGCACTTCTTTATTCAAAACACACTTATTGACCAGGTCAGGACTGATATAACTATAGTTAGATACATGGTCAATTAAACTAGAAACAAATTGATCACAAAGCTTTCCTTCCATCTCGATAATAGATGCCTAATGATTAGTCTGTCTATTATCCAATGCTTCATAAATATGAGGAATACTCTGTCCAACATCTCCAACTGTTTGTGCCTCCTGAGCAATGTAGATATGTGGTATGCCACCCTGATGTCGTGGACAATCTCTCTTGTGATGATCCTTGCCACAAGTCCAACAATGTAAAGGCTTCCTTCCATCACCCTTTGTCACACGAAATAAGTCGATCTTGCAGACAAGATAGACCTTCCTAGATTCTAAAGAAGACCTAATGACAAGCAAACCAACCAGACACTATCTTTCTCTAAATATGCTTTAATAAACAATAGCAAACAAGTGTTTTTAGGGCCTACCTTAGGTCCAATGCTAGCTTATGGATGCCTTCGCTCCTTTGATCCAAATGAGCTCCTCTTCATGAATCTGCAAACACAAACAAGGCAAACAAATTAAATAGCACCTGAAAAGCCAATTGCATAAAACATATTTAACATGAAAGTCAAGGAGTCCATGAAACAAATAACATAAGATACTTGTTGAGAAAAATGAGTTTGATTGTATTAATTCAAAAGAAGAAGAACCTTACAACCTTTGCCTTGATGCTGTACAAGCTCCTCCCAAGGTCCAACAAGAAGTCTCCTCTACTTTGACAAGTTTCACTCACTCCCCAATGAAACCAAAAAAGTATGTTATCTCTCCTCTTTAGGCTTAACTAGGAAGCTTGATTTCACCAGCATTTACCCTCAAAAATGTTCAGCTTCTAACCTCTCTAGCAACCAGCCCAATGCCTGTATTTATAGTGTAATGGAGGGAGGTTATTAGGTCCTCCTTCAAAGGGATAAAACCCTCCTTCAAAGGGATAGCTCCTCTCATCAAGGGATTAGCTCCTTCTCTTTTGGGATGCATGAACCACCTCAGAGCGAACAATCCACGTCAAAATTCCTTCTAGAAACCTCTAGAATTAACCCAAAGTGAGTTTTTTAAGATAAAACTTGCGCCTTTTGACTTTCATATGGGTCCGCACCTACACCGTTAGGGACAGAGCGGGTAGGTACGCAGCTTTTGTACACAGAAGGTGCTGGACCGCAGGCGACCATGAGAGAAAGTGCGGAACCAGAGTTACATTGATTTTTAATGTCTTTCTCTCATTTCCAAAGCTTGATTTGAAGAGCTGAGGTCTGAGACTTGCTTAGGAGGACAATACAAGTGATGATAGACCCACACTAATTGCAAATAATCATGATGACGATATTTTTGTGTAACAGATTGCGCCCTAAAGTGCGAAGTCTGTAGTAGATGAGGATTTCTTATCATTTAGGAAGAGTGAAGTACTTTATCATTTCGAGGATCATCTTGTGGAGAACCCGGTTGGAACCTGTAAAAACATTCAATGCAAAATATATATATGAGATCATATCATCGCTGAGGTAGGCATTCCCATACTCAGATAAAAAACTGACTAGAAACTAACTACTTTTCTGATACAGGAATGATCTTGTAAAACATCACAAGTATAGACTCATGTGGACACAGTATGGGCGCAACCATCTATTTATGAATAGTCCATTATACAATGAATACAAAATTCCTCGCAGCCTGGATTGTGGAAACTAGATCCAGGGTCTTCATTTCTACTTCCTGAAACAGTACGATTCTATCCATGTGAATGAATGTGTTGATGTCGAACATGGTAGAAACCACTTGATTACCAGTCAATGATGTAAACTGTTAACAAGTGTGAGAGAAACCACCAGTGATGTCAATGGCTCTCAAAGTACCCAGTACAATCCATGAGATGCAAATAAATGTGTTGATGTCGAGCATGTCACGGAATCCTTTGATCGAAAGTCAATGATGTAAACTGTCGTCAAAGGCGAGAAACCTGTCATTGATGCATGTAGATCTCAAGGTACTGACGATTCCTAGATCATCTTTCTAGATAATGAGCTGATGTCGATAGAAAGCGATCCGTCGTAGGCAAGCCCACAACACGAAATCATAGATCAAGTTGAAGAAATTTAGTTGCAAGAACTGACTCAGGGATGGTCAAGATGGATGACAGATATTTTGCAGATGAATGGCTTATTGGCAGTGACCTCTTGAACACATAACGACACGACAGATGGTTTGGTGATAATTGACCCAAAGTTAATACCCAGAAACCGGCTGAAGACTTTCAATGTGGTTTGATCAACTGTTAGGCAAAGGATTTCCCAACCCAGGTGAATAAAAGTGTCGTGTTCAAGAGTGGTTACAAAGTATGACAAACAGGCTCATTTTTCTCTCTTTTCCCCCACCATTGCTGGCAAGTACCTCTTTATTTTTGACAAGCTTGAGGAGGATAACATTTGCTTGATTATAAGCTCATCCTTCAGATGAGTCCAACTTAGTTTAAATTCGAACCCTAAGAAGGAGTGGTTCGTTCCTGTTTGTAATTGAACAGGTTCTTTACTGTGAAATTTTAACGAGTCCAGTATAGGAGAAACTCGGCGTTTTTCAATTTTAGAGAGTCTGAAAAAACATAAGAAGACTCCAGGGTTGACCTTTTTCGTAAATTTGTGTCTCCCAAGCCCGAAAAAGTATAAAATAATACTTGAGAGAACCGCTTGATCTTTACAACCAAGGAGTACTTTTTGTAATTAGTGCCCCTGATCCGAAAAAGTAAAAAAGTGATCAATGACACGTTGTTTTATAACCAATATCGAATTTGAAACGACAAAAAATCTGGCAATCTTTTCATGTTTTTACGGTCAGAAAAGAGCTGTAAGTGGACCGTCTTTTTAGTTCCGTTTTAACGAGTTTAAAAAGAAAAACTCGGCAATCTTTTCATGTTTTAGGAGTCAGAAAAGAGCTTAAAGGAGAACTCCAAGGTTTCACTTTTTCGTAAATTTTAACGAGTTCGAAAAAATGATAAAAATGTACTCATGGTTTTCACTTTTTCATAAGTTTTAATGAGTTCGAAAAAATGATAAAAATGTACTCATTTGGCCGACTTTCAATTTAATTTACGATAATGAAAAGACGGAAAGAACTTGGCATTTTCATTTGTTTTACGAGAATGAAAGATAGCAAAATAATCTCGGGATTTTCATGAGTTTAACGAGTCTTGAAAATAACTGAAATTGACTCGAGATAGGTTTCATTTTTACAAAAGCTTGAAACAAAGAAAAACTATGCTTCAAAGTAGTTTCATTTTTACATAAGCTTGAAACAGAGAGAAAACTGTGCTTGATGACCCCTAAGCATAAATGCTAGAGTGCATGCCCCCCCAGCTTCATTTCATTCAACTAAGTACAAGCTGGATGGAATGAAGGTTCATGTACGAGATCATTTGAAAGACTCGACCTAACACTATAAGAAAATTATGCAAAAAAAAAACTAAAATAACTAACCTAAATATACAACTTAACATTTATGAGATCTAGTCAAACTCTCGACTCAATTAGAGGAGGATGTGTTTCATTTTTTAACGAGCGTGACACAGGAAAAGAACTATGTTCGGATCCGGTTTCATGTTTACGCAAGCTTGAAACGAAAAACTATGCTTGTTATAAGTTCACATGCCCCCAGCATAACAACGCAAAACGAGGTACATGCCCCCCAAGCTTCGTTGCATTCAACCAGGTGGATGGAATGAAGCTTTACTTTCAAGATCTTGAAAAGATAAAACTTGAAAAGGGAGTTGTTTCATTTTTTAATGAGGTTGGCAAAGGAAAAGAACTGTCCTCAAAACCCTTGTTTCATTTTTAAACGAGCTTGACACAAGACAAGGAACTATGCTCATAACTACTCTCTACAATCTACCTATATATCCTAAAATCTACCTGATTCATTTTTTAATGAGGTTGACTCAGTAACAGGAACTATCCTCTAACACCCTGTCTCATTTTTTAACGAGGTTGACACAGGAACAAAACTATCCTCGCTTCTACTCTCTACAATCTACCTATATAACCTACCCTTGTTTCATTTTTTAAAGAGCTTGACACAAGACAAGGAACTATGCTAAAGACTCCTTGTTTCATTTTTTGATGAGCTTGACACAAGACAAGGAACTATGCTCCAGAAGTTTGCATGCCCCCTGCATAATGATGCAAAGTGAGGTACATGCTCCCCAAGCTTCATTGCATTCAACCAGGTGGATGGAATGAAGGTTTGCTTTCAAGATTTAACTTGAAAAAGGGATTTGTTTCATTTTTTAATGAGGTTGACACAAGAAAAGAACTGTCCTCATACCTGATTCATTTTTTAACGAGGTTGACTCAGTAACATGAACTATCCTCTGACCAACTGATTCATTTTTTAACGAGGTTGACACAGGAAAAGAACTGTCCTCATACCTGATTCATTTTTTAATGAGGTTGACTCTGTAACAGGAAATATCCTCTGACCAACTGATTCATTTTTTAACGAGGTTGACATAGGAAAAGAATTGTCCTCATACCTGATTCATTTTTTAACGAGGTTGACTCTGCAACAGGAACTATCCTCTGACCAACTGATTCATTTTTTAACGAGGTTGACACAAGAAAAGAACTGTCCTCATACCTGATTCATTTTTTAACGAGGTTGACTCTGTAACAGGAACTATCCTCTGACCAACTGATTCATTTTTTAACGAGGTTGACACAGGAAAAGAACTATCCTCATGGCAGCCTGTTTCATTTTTTAATGGGGTTGATACAGGAAAAAACTATCCTCGCGACTCACTGATCATGGCTTCCAACTGGAAGAAAGACATGTCAATGGACACACCTTGATCATGGCTTCCAAGAGGTCTTCATCAGAAGGAAGAATAGTTCTCTGGAAGGAACACATGTCAAGGTTCTCCAAAGGGATAAGAACATCGCGTTCAAATAATCCCATAGAGTTTTCCATGTCAATTTTTGGATCTAAATCAAAGGAAGATGAGCAAACAGTGAGACGCTCACTTACATCGGTAACTGAAAACATGGGACCAGTTGCCACATAATTAACCCATGGCGGGGAAGATACCACTTTGGAATTAGGAACATTTAGGGGAGTCATTTTATTGGTAGTTGAAACAAGACTAGGGAATGAAAGCTGGTCTACAGTCACAATATTTCCATTGTGAGGGAAAGACATCACGCGAAAGAGTGTCGATACGATAGCTTTCATTGCATAAACATAGTCTCACCCAAGGAGTAAATTGAAATCCAAGGGACCTCAAACTACTATAAGATCAATACAAACAGTTTTACCTTCCAAGGTAATAGAAAACTTAGGAAGGATCCCTAAAGGTTCACTAATGGTTCTGTTAAAAGCTTTTAGATTCTGCGTAATAGGTGCAAGCTGAGGGAAACCCAAAGCTTTCCAAGCAATTGAGGATAAAATACTAACAGAAGCACCTTCATCTACCTGTGTGCGATGCATGTCCCTACCACCAGCCTTGACAATGATTTGGAAAGGGATGGAGGAAGGAAGACGAGGTTCTGTCAGTTTATTCCAATCAAAGGAAAAGACCTCAGTACTTGGAGGGGGTTCTGTAGAAACAGGTGAAATGCCCCCCGGCATAGAATAATCTGATGTAACAAAAAGAACCTGAGCGGTATGAAGTTCACTCTCTAAAGGGAAAGTGGGATCGACCGAATGTGAAACTGAATCGACCACTTGATCAACTAATGGATCATCAACCTGAGTGATATGAGTTTCACTCTCCAATGGAAGAGTGTGATCGACTGTACTTGAAATTAGATCAATCACTCCGTCAGTTGACGGTAGGTTGGGAGAAATTTTACAGTAACTAGTTGGAAATTCTTGCTATGGAACAGTAAGATTTTCCAACAATTTTGAGGCTTCATCCATGTGAGGGCAAATGTGAGTTTGATGATTCCCTTTTCATAACTTACAAGGAAATCTAACTTTACCCTTTTTCCCAGGAACCTGACTATCACTGGTTGATGGATCAATGGAAAGTTGATGAGATTTTTCTGACCATACTTCCAAGACCTTTGGAATACCAGGACAATTGATAAGGAAGTGGTCACCCTTACAAAGCCTGCAAGGGTATTTGGGTTTATGATGCATGTCGGAGTTTTCATCAACACAACTAACACTTACAGCCATGGTTGGTTGGTTGACTTTTTTCTTATCTTGCTTCTTCTTCTTCTTCTTCTTCTTCTTCCCTTTCTTCTTCTTCTTAGACACCTGGTTACTAGCATCAAGGCTTTTACCAAGCGAAGAGGAAGAAATGGAGGAAGAAAAATTAGGTGAAGAAGGTAAAGGGTCAATAGAAGGTTGGTGATGTTGAGATGGTAAACTCTGTTGAGGTGAAGCATTCGGTTGAGGTGGAACAATTGGAGTATTTGGGGTCAACGAAGTTGAAAATAACCATATCGGTAAACCTATTGTAAATCTAGGTAATGACAAAGTAGCCATATAAGGAGGACCAACATTTCCAACATAAGGAAAGGTACTAGGATTCTCGTTAAGAGGGTTTCCTTGGTCGATAAATTCCGGAACACTTGCCATTATATTCAACTTCAGTGAATTTAAAACTAAAATTAACAATTCACAATTCACACCTATGGTCTCCAAAGTAAAAACAAACAAATTAACACGCGCTATCAAATCTAGGAGTCAAACCACACACAAACAGTAACTTTCCGTACTGAAAACACTAGTTGGTGATGAAATCCAACGTCGCAGAGTTCAATATAGAAATGGCGGTTGGAACAGTTACCCCGGCAACCTGCTTAATGAATAGACAAGCACAAGTTCCTCCACTTAACCGTCTCGAGTGAAGAGAACCCCCTAGAAAATCCAAGTGAGTCTAGCCGACGTCTGTTCCAGGTACAGTGGGATCTTCACACCACTGTCACCTCAGGAAGAATCCTATAGAATATGGTCACTAAGGTTACCAACGGAAACAAATATACCTGGGGGAACAGTCTACGATCCGATACGCACGCAAGGGCAGAGTAACAAGCTCAATCCCCTTGAAGGCTCCTTGACATAATCCAAGGTTTACCAACAAGTGACCCCAGGCTCCTCGACAATGGTTAATCTGAGGTTTACCATTTTTAATACGTGAATATCTGGCGTCGTTCCCAATGAGAAAGGATTGATTCCCACACTGGTTCAGACACGATCTCATGCTTTTCCTTTAAGAGGAGCTTTCCCAGAGCATAAATGCAACAATTAGATTTCTTCCCTACCACAAGATACAGCTACTTGTTTGTTTTACTGTCTTGGAGAGTTAACTAAAACCTATTCCAAGACACTAGCCTAAGCTAGATTGGTGGAAAGAGCCCTAAAAATGTAAAAATTACTAGATGAATTTTAATTAAGCGCTGTGTTATTTAGGCTGTTATTACTCAAAGGGGTAAATGGATATGAAACCAATGGTGTTATGACCTGACTCAAAAATGAATGCAATCGAATATGATAATGTAATCCTTTCAATTCGATGAATCCTAACTAAAGTAAGGAGAGAGTTTCCATTCACTTCCAACAATGCAAAAATTGATCACTAAGAGAAAATATAACAAATTCTCTAATGCGCTAATTTCATCAAGAAAAACTAATGCAAATCAATTTCAAAACATTTTTTATTTTTATTTTTATGTGTTAAAAACAAGCATAAAAATATGTAAATTCAAATCAAAGAAAGCTGATCTAAATCTACAATTGATTTTTTCAGAATGTAAACTATGAAATTGTAATCTATGCACAATTCACTTGAATAGTATGCAAATGTAATCTATGCACATTTTTCATTCATATTCTGAAAATGAGAATTCTGATTATGCAAATGTGATTTATGCAAGAGAATTCTCAAACACAAGATGATTCTAATGTAATCTAAGAACCAATCAAGTGCAAGTCAAGAAAATCAGGTGAGAGTTCCAAAGATCAAAAAATAAAAACACTCAAAGGCGATTAACACTCATACACAATTTAGCCCCCCTCGGCGAATGAGGGGGAATTTTTTTTTGCAAAAACAAAAGCAAAAAGATGCAAAATTGTGAGAAGTCTGAGACAAACCTCCAAGTAATGACCAAAGGAAATCAAATTAAGAATTCCTCAAATAAGAGACTCAAAACACCCAATTGATAAAAGCTTAAAACGAGAATGCCAATGGAATTAACCTAAGGAAAGCTTCTGACAGGTTATATGCAGGTCTGGGCAGTGGATAACAATTTCTAAACAAAAACTAAGCTGACTAACAGAGGAAATCTTAGGTTTTTCAAAATTTTGACAGGGTCCACAAGCCCACAGTTGACACAGGTGCGGTCCCGCTCTGTGCTAAAAGCCAAGCTGCGGGTAGGTACGCACTGTGTCAAACGGCTAGGGTGCGGTCCTCTCCCAAAGCTATGAAAAACAAAAAATAACCCTGGATCTACAAACTCTACCCAATTTTACACACAACAAGCCAAAAACAGAAACAAAAATACAGTTTCTCAGGTCAAAGTATAAACAAGGAAAATGATCAAGTCCCCAGCGGAGTCGCCATTTTGTCACACGGAATAAGTCGATCTTGCGGACAAGATAGACCTTCCTAGAATCTAAAGAAGACCTAATGACAAGCAAACCAACCAGACACTATCTTTCTCTAAATATGCTTTAATAAACAATAGCAAACAAGTGTTTTTAGGGCCTACCTTAGGTCCAACGCTAGCTTGTGGATGCCTTCGCTCCTTTGATCCAAATGAGCTCCTCTTCGCGAATCTGCAAACACAAACAAGGCAAACAAATTAAATAGCACCTGAAAAGCCAATTGCATAAAACATATTTAACATGAAAGTCAAGGAGTCCATGAAACAAATAACATAAGATACTTGTTGAGAAAAATGAGTTTGATTGTATTAATTCAAAAGAAGAAGAACCTTACAACCTTTGCCTTGACGCTGTACAAGCTCCTCCCAGGGTCCAGCAAGAAGTCTCCTCTACTTTGACAAGTTTCACTCACTCCCCAATGAAACCAAAAAGGTATGTGATCTCTCCTATTTAGGCTTAACTAGGAAGTCTTGATTTCACCAGCATTTACCCTCAAAAATGTTCAGCTTCTAACCTCTCTAGCAACCAGCCCAATGCCTGTATTTATAGTGCAATGGAGGGAGGTTACTAGGTCCTCCTTCAAAGGGATAAAGCCCTCCTTCAAAGGGATAGCTCCTCTCATCAAGGGATTAGCTCCTTCTCTTTTGGGATGCATGAACCACCTCAGAGCGAACAATCCACGTCAAAATTCCTTCTAGAAACCTCTAGAATTAACCCAAAGTGAGCTTTTTAAGATAAAACTTGTGCCTTTTGACTTTCACAGGGGTCCGCACCTACACCGTCAGGGATAGAGCGGGCAGGTACGTAGCTTTTGTACACAGAAGGTGCGGGACCGAAGGTGACCATGAGAGAAAGTGTGGAACCAGAGTTACATTGATTTTTAATGTCTTTCTCTCATTTCCAAAGCTTGATTTGAAGAGCTGAGGTCTGAGACTTGCTTAGGAGGACAATACAAGTGATGATAGACCCATACTGACTGCAAATAATCATGATGACGATATTTTTGTGTAACACCCTTGTTCCAGTCCTCAGACTAAAATCCTTGTCCTTTGTCAGATGCATTGAAATTCTTGTGCAATGTTGCATTCTCCTTGTCACATGTATCTTGTGGTTTTCCTCTCTTCTTAACCCACTTTCCTTTATTATTATCATTACCTTTCCTATCCTTCTTGGACTTAGTTTTGTGCTTCGATTTCTCATAACAGTGCTTCATTTTTCTAATGGCTTCCTCCAATGATATAGGATCATTAAACTCAAACATGTCTTTAAATGATACCATCAATACACTAATGAATCTTCGAATATTTTCTTTCTCCTCCTTAAGATAAGGAACATATCTGAACAAATCCAATAATCTACTAGCATAGTCCTCATCAGTCATAGATCCCATCTTCAACTCATAGAACTTCTTTGCCCTGTAATCATAGTATCTTTCAGATAAATAGTTCTTCCTGAAAAGTCTCTCAAACTCATTTCAAGTCAACTTCGCTTCCCAAATTCCTTTGACATTCTTTACATCTTCCCACAAATGTTTTCATTCCCTTTAAGCCTGAAAGTAGCTATCCCGGCTTTCATATTTTGTGAATAATCATGCAACTAGAAGAACTTATTCATCCCAAGCAGCTAAGTTTCTTCATTCCGTGACTCCTTCATTTCTCTATCAAATGTAGGAGGCTTTTCTTTATTAAACTCCTATGGAGATTACTACTTCTCACTCCTCTTATACGAATGGTGATGGTGATGATGATGCCGTCTCTTGGAACCAGAACTAGAATAGAACCCACGATCATTACCCCTACTGTCAGGTGTATCCAAGAACTTACCATCTCTTACTGTACCATCCCTGTCAAACCTGTATCCCGACTGAGACTTGCTGCCATATTCCCAATTAGTCCTTTCCTCTTATCCATGACTGATACTAAGTGGTACCTATCTTTGCAAATATGATAAACTCTAAAGTATCACTTCACTAACCTTTGCTTGTTTCTCATGTTCCCTAGTAAGTATTTCCTATGACTAAATGATCCTATCATTATCGACATTACAACTCTTGATATCTACTTTCAAGCTTCTCAATGTATCTGCTATGTCATAGGAGTACTCATCACCATGTTGTTCATTTGATTTGTAGGGAGAATCAAGTGAAATGTAGTCCACCATTTTTCTTGTCATATTTGATCCTCTATTTCTTGGGAACATACCATGTAAGATAAACCAAACATAAACATAATCAACATAACTTAGTGAAGTTCAAAGGAGGCTACGTCATCTGCAAGATCAATCGAGAATAACACAACATATGTATATATAATGAAATCAACATATCAATCATCTCAACATAGACATCATCAAACTCTGCACGAAGATATTACTTGCAACAATGAAAATCACAATGCATTCATAACAAACATATATACAACTAACATGCATGCATGAAAAACACATTCCCCCCATCCAGTCCAAGTGTTGAATCTGGGAGCTCTGATACCATTTTGTAAACACACCTCCCACATTTAGCCAATTTCACTAGCCTGCCAGGGGAAACATGAGAGGAGGAGCCACTATGACATGACCCAACATCCTAGGTTCCATTAAGGAAATGGGGTGGACCACAGAAGATAAAATGACATCTCATAAGATTCTACAGGGGCTGCAAGTCACTCAAAGGTTGATTAACCACCCAAGGTGGCCAAAACCTGAGCTAGACACCATTTATTCTAACCTAGGTCCTCAACTTCTTCCACAACAAGCCCTCCATGCGGTTGAGAACATCAAACAACATGCACAAGCCCACATCCATGCATTTGCAACCTAAAATGTTCAGTTCAGAGCATGCAGTCCCGGATTCTGAGCCTAAATTCCAAGTCAACATCCAAACCACTGCCCAAAACTTCCTGTAACTTCTTAGAATCAATAATGTCATGTCAACAATGTTATACATACAAGTTTTAAGGAAGAAATTGATCAAGACTTCTTAAAACATGACTTGCATTTCATCAAACATATTGCAAACAAGTAAGCTATAGGTCATAAATCCATATCTAATCATAAAGGTCTAAGATTCATCTGAATATCATTGAGAAGGCCCTATTCCCTCTCCAGATAGCTGAAATACCATTGATTAGTCTATACATTCATCACTCATCAATAGCCAAACATTTCATGACAAGATACATAGAAGATACACATCATATGAACAACATATAAAAAGAAAATAACCAACATATAAACCATCGAAAATCAACCATAATATCACCAACACATTGCTAATAAATATACATGAATCATATTGGAAGAATACCTCTTATTAAAATAGGAAAATACCAACCAATTCTGGGACTTCCATGTGCTACCCAACCATAGATTGGGATTAATCAAATATATCTTTCAACCAATCACCCTCGTGCCATATTCCCAGCATGAATGTGGGATCTCATGGAAATAACCAAACAACACCAAACCATGACTTCCAAAGGCCAATGCACCTCAACCCTCAACCAATGATTCCACCTCACTGTCGTACATCATTTACACCAACCAAATCGGCCTCTACCCAAGCTATCCAGGGCTCTAGGAACTAGTAACTCAACCCACAACCTTCCAGGGCTCTAGAGAATTTGTCCAACCTAGCTCTAGGACTAATAACTCAATCCACCATGGGATCGAGTGTGTTTGTCCAACCTAGTCTCTAGGACTAGTAACTCAACCCAATCTATTCTAGGGCTTCCAAAGCACTTGTTCCAACCTAAAACCATAAGGAATTACAAGCACCAATAAGAAAACAAATCAATGGAAAAACCCACAACACCATGGCTATCCAGGAAATGGAAAGGCTAAGAAAAACCACTGTCACTCTAGGAAATCCTCCATGCCAATGACAAATCATCACCAAATAATCGCATGCATATACCATTCATGCCAAAACTAGAAAGGAAATCATACATGCAACTCGGTACCTGCAAAGAAATCTAGTTGTAGTTGTTAATCCCATTGTCCTCTTGCACTTTCCTTCTTTCATTTTCCTTCTTTCTCCAAATCCAATGTATGGAAAAATCCTCCAAGAGTGCTCCAAGAAAAATCTAAGTGTGCAAGAGTACGAGGGAATGAGAGAATAGAGAGAGAGAACTCCAAAACTAAACTAACGAAAGCTGTGTAGTGATCCTTAGAAGACTTTTTATCATTGAGGCCTCCATTTTCTTAATTTTCCTCTATTTTTCCTTCAATTTTCTTCACATGAAATTCTGTGACCTTTCACCTTCTTTTCTTGTATTTTCCATTATTTTCATAAATAAAATGCCAATTAATGCCTCTTTGTCATTTCCAATGCCTTTGCCAATTTTCATATCGATTTATTAATTATTAGTGATCCCCATCACTATTTTTTTGCCCAAGATTTAGCTGGAATACATGTCTTGTGACCTTGGTTATTATTTTTATTTATTTACATAGGAAATCAACTAGGGGATGTTACAAAAGTTAGAACAAATGGAACAAAATAAGGAAGGAAATTTAGGATAGATAGAACTTAAAATGGATTGAAATTTGCAATATATGGAACATGAGATAGATGGGAAGTTGGAATAGATGAAATAGAAGATTATATAAGACCTAAATGGGAGGGTTTCTAAAATTGATAATGTGATTGAAGGGACCCACGAAAATAAAGGTAGTATTCAAGTTGAATAAATTTCCAATAATAAGAATTTTTGAGTGGATTTAACTCCAATAGTAGAGTTTATCATGGATGGTTTCCAAAGGGATTGAACCTTCCCAAGGTTGACTTAAGGAATTTTGATAGAACATAGGTATTTACCCAGGTGAACCAAATAGAACAATATTTTGAATTGCATAATATTATGGATGATAAACAAAGGATTCACATAACAATTTTGAACATTGAGATAAAACCCTATCAGTAGTATCAATGGATATTTAAAAGAAATATCCACTCATATAATTATACTTGGGGTTTATTTACGAGAGACTTTAAAGCACAATATAGGAAAGTTTGGGAATAAGACTACTTTAGTCAATTAACAAGAATTACAAAATTAGTTGATATTGAAGATTATAATTTAGAATTTCAGACCTTGGCCACAATGGGGGATAACATAGTGATGAACATTTATTGAAATATTCCATGCGTGGATTAAAAGAAGACATTAAACATGATTTTTTCATTAAACATCCTTAGAATGCTATGGAAGCTATGCTATTTTCTTGTCATATTAAAGTCAAGAATAAAGCTACATACAAATATACCATTAGAGCATACACATGAAACAAATATCATTTTTGGGTTCATACGGAAACCCTAACTCAACCTCTTCAATTATCACAGATGAAGGAAACAAGATAAAAATGACTATGTTATGGTTGTAACAAAAAATGGTGAAAAGGGAATAAATGTCAAGCCCGCCTGCCAGGTAGTCCTCCAACCCTCGCAGTTTAGTTTATAGTCCTGTGCTCCCTTGTAACTGCCTGGAGCACTAAGACTGTTCTGCCGCCATATAGTCAATGTGCCGGATCTCCTGTATATGGCTTCAATCGGTTTCCATTCACTCTTCCTAGAAAAGGTTCTCCATTCAGCTTCACGAGCTGAACTGTGCCTCCATCTGTAATTTCTTTGATAATATATGGGCCCAGCCAATGCATCTGAAATTTCCCCGGAAACTTAGTGAACTTACTATCATATAAAAATACCAGATCATTCACTTTGAAGGTGCGAAGCTTGATGTGTCGATCATGCCACGTGTTTTCATGTTCCTTTTGTACTAGCTGATGGAATCCAACGAAGAATCGGTCCTCTTCAAGCTCCATCAGTTATACAAGCTGTTATTCCAAGGCTTCATGATCATTCATTCTGGTGAAAGTTACTATGCATAGAATAGGCACGATATATTCCATAGGTATCACAACTTCTACACCATAGACTAATCTAAAAGGTGTCTGCCCTGTCAGATTTTTACAATTAGTCCTGTACGCCCATAGTATTGCAGGTACGTGCACATCCCAGTCATTTCGTTGTGTGTTACAAATATTCATCAACTTGTTTTCCAAAATATTATTAAAGGCCTCTACTATTCCATTAGCCTGAGGATGATATGAGATTCTCTTCTGATGATAGACCTGGAACTCCTCAGTCAACATGTCGATCGTCTCGTTTAGGAGGTGTGTACCTCGATCACTCATCAACACTTTTGGGCAGCCAAATCTTTGGATGCCAAAGCATAACTTTTTGTCATCAGAAATATGAAATGGATTTGATTCTTTATGAAACATAACCTTTCATCTCGTTTACCTATAATGAATTGCAAGATGTTGATTCACTAGATGCCGGTATTGAAATCCAGGTGTTGATGCAGTCATAGCTGCTTGCCTAGACTAGTTAACACATATTCAAACAAAAACTTCGTTGTTGTTGCCCCTGTGCAATCTTTAACTGGCTGTGCCTCTACCCATCTAGTTAGATACTCCATCGTGGTGATGATATAGCGCGCACCTGTCTTCTTCCTTGGGGGCTAAATTGGCCCAACGAAATCAATTGCCCATTTTTCAAATGGCTGCAATGATACTTGAGGATTCAGTGGCAACTCATCCCTCCGTGATGGCTTGCCCGTTTGTTGACATGCATCGCATGCCTTACAATATGCTTTAGAGTCTTTATGCAACGTAGGCCACCATAAACCTACACGCAAAATATTCTGTGCTGTCGCCTTTCCTACATAATGTCCTCCTGCATCCCCTCCATAAGCTTCAATGCAGATGCTATTCTACTTGAAATATGGCACATGTCGTCGCAATAGCTCATCTACACCCATATTATACAAATGTCCTGCAATTACTAAGAAATCTATTGCACGCACTACTAGTTCCTTCTTTTTCTGACTTGTATATCCTTCTGGTGCAATTCCTGCAGTCAAAAAGTGAATAATATTTGCAAAGTGGTTATTTGCTACGTGTACCGCGAAGAGCTGCGCATTGGGCAACCCTTCCTCCAAGTTAGTAGGATCTTCTCCTGTTTCGATCTGTGACAGATGCTCAGGTCCTGCATTCAACCTACCTGGCTTCACAATAACCTTAAAGTCATACTCCTGGAATAGTAGCAACCATCGAAAGATCTGCCCCCCAACACAGCTTATAGGTATTTCAAGGAAGAATGATCAGTGTACATTTTGAAATGTCTGCCCAATAGATAGTGCCTGAATTTTTGAAGCGCATACACCATAGCCAATCCTTCACACTCTTTCGTTGAGTAATTCTTCTCGACCTTCGATAATTTCTTGCTTGTGAAGGCTATAGGGTGGTCCATCTCTCCTTCACCAGCCTATGTTAACACTTCTCGCAACGCAATGCAAGAGGCATCAACATGTACATGGAATTCCTTCTTCCAATCGGGGAAGACCAAGATTGGTGGGGTGACCATATTTTCCTTCAAAACATCTAAACTGCGCTAAAATTATTCATCCCAATAGAATGTTGCATCCTTCTTCAATAGTTTCTCCATGGGAGCGGTAATATGAGCATAAGCCTTGATGAAATTCCTATAATATCCTGTATGTCCTAGCATCGTGTGCAGTTGTTTGGCACTTTTTGGGGCCTCCAAATTTACTATCATCGTGATCTTGGTAGGGTCCACCATCATCCCTTGCTTTCACACCACATGACCCAGCAAGATCCCAAAGGGGACACAGAATAAAAAATTCTTCAGATTCAACGCGATCTAGTATCTGCAGCACGTATCCATCATTAGGCGCAGACTTTCTACATGGCACTTCACTAAACCGAACACCATCCAGTCATCAAAATACACCTCCAAGAACTTATGAATGAGTTCTTTAAATTCTGCTATAACTACGCGAGAGAATATCACAGGCGCATTCTTGAGTCCAAATGGCATTATAGTATACTAGAAACAACCCCATTCTGTCGCGAAGGTTGTTTTGCTCCTATCCTCTGGCGCGATCTTGATCTTATGGTACCCAAAAAATCCATCAGTGAACGAGTAGACCTCCTGCCCTCCAATGTTGTCCAATACATCATCTATAAATGGCATCGGGAATGGATAAATTCCCCTAGGGTCTTGGGTTGATACCCTAGCAGATCAGAGGTTATCTACAAAGAGAAACACACATTCCATACAGCCATGATGCTAATATAAACAAACTATATGAAAAGGGGTGCACCCGGGGGTCCTTCTTTTGAGAAGATCCAGTTAGGGTCCAAACCCTCTTGGAGTTTCTTTTAGTCCTTCAACCAGCAAAACAAACAATTCCAGAAAGTACAACAGTATATTGACCAAGCATCATAAAGAAATCATCTTCATAACATAAGGAAAGGTAGTTAGTTATGCAATTAAAAACAACCATTCATATATGAATTATAACATTGATATCATAAACATGAAGAAGACTTATATCAGGAACAAGACAAGTGTTTCTTTTATTATAAATAACTAAAGTACAGAAAGGAATAATTTCACTTGAGTCTTCCTTTCACAGGCTCCAAGCGGAACTGTCCTCTGGATTCGTCCAGTCTCAAGCCTTCAACAAACTCCTTCCATGACTTACTCCAAGATATCTCAAGTAGTGGAAAGACATCATAACACAAGGAAACAAGGGTTTCCTGCAAATGGGGGAAGTGCTGGAAGCACAAGGATCTTTAGACCTGGCCAGGGAAAATCTCAGCAGAGTGATCTTTCTCTATCTTCTCTCCTCCTTTTAGGGCTTCCCATTGAAGCCTTTTATACTTCTCCCAAAGTAGTTTTTTAGTTGGGAATTCATTGGGAACAGTTGGGCCACGAGCACTAATAGGTAATCAGCAGGTAAACCCGTGATCTCTGCCCGAAATTAAGGAGTTTTAATTTTTTTAAGTGTTTTAAGACATATACGTGGGTTGGGTATACACAGACCTGCGTACACACGCATTTAGCTTAGGGCAATGTCGCATATAGGGAGTAAAACACTGTTTTTTGAATATTTGGACCAGGTCTGGAAGGAGGGGTTGCCCTAGGCCATGAGTGCAGCATCAAAAACATCAAGAGTGAGATTTGGAGCTATAACAGTCATGGAAACAGGCATCATTAAGCTTCCTCAGATCTACGAAAATCCTTATTTCTCCCTTCTATTTCTTCTCATGAACCACCATCGGGCTCACCTAATTAGATTCTTCCACAGGTTCGATGATGCCTGCTTCTAGCATCTTATCCAACTCCAAGTGAACCTTTTCGTTGTATTTGGGATTAAGGCGATACGACCTCTACTTAATAGGCTTCACGTCCGGTTTCGAAGTGATTTTCATCACACCCAAGTTTCCTATTATGCCCTTCAAGTCCCAAAACTTGGTAGGAAAAAGATCCTAGTACTCGCGGAGTAAATCAACAACTTTATCCACTGTGGCATCATCCTAGTAATCCCCAATCTTTACAAATTTTGGCTCTGCTTCTATACCAATGTTCACTTTCTTGGTTTTCAACGGCGCGGTGATGTCCAGGTTTTCTATTTGTGGACCTTCGACCTCGTGATGGCCTTCTGCCTCTGGAATATTAATATTTCTTGGATCTTCATCCTCCCCCTCAGCGGTCACATTATAGCATTCCAGCGCATGGCATAGCTGGGTGCTCCAATCTGGTTGAACCCACTCCAAAGGTTCCTACAGGATTTTGAAGATCGATGCCTTAATATCCTGCAGAGCTTCATCAATGCTCTTGAACCAATCTTCAAAACTGAAGGTCATTAAGAATCCTTCCCTTAATATATCCCACTCCACAGTGCCATGGTGGAGCTCCGTTTCCAGATACCAATTCATAGGAATTGTATCCAAAGTATGACAGAATAAGTGCACCCACTCCGGCTGCGGCTCCATTCCATAAGATTTTGTCCACTTTGCTAGATGATCGCGTAGATCATTTCTCCCATCATTTTCTCAGTCAATCGAAATTTAGGATGACCAAATAGCAACCTCATCATCCTCCTGTAATCTTGCCATTCATCAAAGCTATCCTTGTGCGTACCCCACCATCATGCAGGCATAGTGCCAAATCCAGTGTTTGGAAGCGATGATCCTCAAGGACTTCTCGTTCAAAAGCATCCAAAAGCTTATCTACGTTAGTTAAACCATCATAATAGGGTAAATTTCTTACCTCTAATGAGTGATTTAGTCATCATGTTGCAACACAACGTAGATACTTCATGCAGCCTATTCTGCTAGTGCTCCAACTCTTCATCTAAATCCGAGGTATAGGAACTTTCCCGGTCCCATGCAATCCTTCCATCCACCATCGGGTTAACCCAGTCCTAGTCTCGCGTAGTTATTTTGTATATCTAATCCAAGTCATCATCACTCTCTTCGTAGTCGTGGACTAGTTCAGTATAGCGCGACCTTTCTGTCGGGTCCAACAGTATTACAAACCAAAGTGATTTCCTTTCAAACGACATTGTCCTCTTCTTTAAGTTGATGGCTCCAACCATATCAATGGCCCAGTCAATTCCAAGAAGTGTGGGGTATGGATTGCTGTCATCGATGATCTCTATTACCTCGAAATCAGCCAGAGTGCTCGTACCTTCTATATCCACTGTTACTCCATGTAGTCTTCCCATAGGGATGATATTCTACCGGTTTTCCATTCTAAGATGGATCAGAGACCACTGTAGTGTGGGTCTCCCAATTCTTCCCCATGTATGTTTAGGAAAAACACTCGCGTCAGACCCCAGATCTAGAATGACATGGTCCATCTCATAATCTCCTATCTGCGCGGTAAGCCTCATCTCACGTCCTGTTCTTGCCTTATGTTTGCCGATTTTTCTAACCACACGGAGTCCATCAAGGACATTCTCTTTTCCGGCGCACTTGTTTATTAACTCCTACAAGCCCTTCACATCCTTGCTATCGCGCAGAAGTTTCATGCAGGTGTCCAAGAATGTGGTAAGCACAGAGGGATCAACCTCTATAGGCACACTAGTTTCTGGTACCTTGCTCTGGCTTCCTGAGGTGGAGACCTCAACAAAGCTTTTCTTGGCTTCCATAAATGTTTCCTTCGTGCACTCCAAATCGAACCCAACTTCCTTCTCTAGGGCTTTGCAGACCCATCCATCCCCTTCAGGTTGTTTCCCCTTATCATCGCCAATCTTTATTCCGCTTCTTAACACGATATTCACATTCAGATCTTCCTCACGGGGCTCAACTCTCATCATTTGTAAGTTCTGTGTAGGTTGTTGAGGCTGCACCTTTTTCTCCTGCATCTTAGCTATCAACACATGGCATTCTTCTATAGTGTGGTCAAACTAGCTACAGTATTGACATGACGGGCGTGTCTGATTCTAACACTCCCGTTCGTAGTGCCCTGGTGTCCCACAATTATAACAAATAACATGTTCGTGACCTCTACCAGGTCCTCCTCCTCGTCGTCCCTGATATCCTCCATGTGCCCCTATGACACCCTGACACGGAGGCCGAGTTTCTGCTTGCATCCGGTACGTAGCCATTCTTTCCATCATTAGTTCATAGCTACGATAATGGTACTCATCATGGCCCACTGATTTGCAGAAGTTGCAGAACAACTGTTGTGGTGTCTGAACAAACTTTTGAAGCAAGTGACAATTATCTGTGGTGTGTTTTCCAACCACCTGACAAATAACACACCATAGCGCGACCCCCATACTCGGCCCTGCTGGAGCTTTTGTCCTCGGGGGAATTGGTCCCCCTCCTATGATGTAGTTCGCAAATATGGGACGGTGGTATTTATCATACCCCTGGATTTTACATTTCAGGCACTAGACTTCCTCGCGCGCCTCTAGTTTGGTCTCTTTCTCTTTCTTCAAGCTCTGCAATTTCAAGCAGAGGTTCTGCAACTGCGAGTGAATCTATTGTACCCCCAAGGTTGCATCCTGCATGGGCGTCGCATGCAACCTCATCGCGATTTACAGGGCTTCTGCCTGAGTTCCTATCTTCTGCTACGACTGAGCAATCCTCAGGTGGGGCAGAAGCGAGGCTATAAACCACTTGTGGTGCTGACTGTCTCTGAGCTGCATATTAGCTTCATGGATCACACATCTCAACCTTTGATCTAGATCCTAGGGCGTTTCATTGACCCTCATCGTGACCTTCTTAAATCCGACTATTGACTGCAAGTTAGACTTAGGTTTAATAAATTATTTGTTTAAAGAAGCCTTAGTCTCTGCTAGCATTGTCACATGATGATCAGAATAGTACTTAATATACCACATCAGTGTGTGATCCTACAGAGCAGTAACTAACTGCGCCTTCTTTATGTTGTCATCAGTGATCTGCTGTGCAGTCCACACAACATTTGCGACAAAGCAGGACTGATCTGTATCTTGGCTCCCTATACCTTTGAAAATTGGCAGCGTCATTGCGTTCAACATGTTGAACGGCGGTCGTGGTGGCGGAGGTGTGGGCGAAGGTGTATGCTATGGAGGTGGGGGTGGAGGTGGAGTTGATGGGTGATGTATCTGTGGAAAACCCTGTCTTATTAGTTGGAAAACACTCCACGATGAGGCTTGTATCGTTCCCTCGTCATCGCTTGAAGGAGGTCCAATCAACAGGCTATACTCAGGACCTGATTTCTCTCATTCTCTGAAGAGTTTTCCACTCCGCATAGCTCCAAACATCAAGGCAATGGCATAACTTGCTTTCACACAAGAGAATCTTAATCCAGGTATTCAGATATCTCATATACTTATCTCGCGTTCCCTTAAATAAGTGCCACTCTATTTCACTGTAGCTAACTGAGGTATCAACCGCGAACTTTGTAAAAAATCCTTCTATAATTCGATGAAACCAATGATCAACAACTTGCATGATCTTATCTTCAGAAGCTTCCAAGCTTTGCACTTGCTCCAGAGTCCACACTATTGGACCATCAAGCTTCCACCTCCCTTGGCCATTTGTCAACTTAGCTATCCACTTGTATAATTCGATCGAGAAGGTGCAAAAGAAAATTTCGTGTATTTCGATGTACAAGTATCTATCCAACCACTGCTCCTTTGACAGGCACGGATTCCTATTTTCCTGCGCCGTGAATTCATGAATATTTCTATCCAACCACTTCTCAATTTCTTCTTGGTCGGATTCCAATGATGCAATGTCACACATCTCCTTAAGTAGATCCCAGTCCCGACAACGGAACCATTTCTTGGCTTAGTGGGTCCTGGCCTAGGTTCATAGTTAATTGCACCAAACAAAACCCTACACTACTGGCCCTTTCGGCATTAACCTACATAGTGCAAGCTGAAGTCTCACCCAAAGTAGTATGGGGGGATGCTGGAACCAAGTTTCCGCATCCAGAGATTAGTGTGATGTCCTTTTATGCCCTAGATTTGCCTTTGCGCAGATCTATAAGCCCCTAAGGCTGTATATTGCAACTTCTTTTAAAAGGCCTTGAGACCTTCGTGAAGTTCTATGATAGGTCTTTGCAGACCCTTAATAATTGAATCATCCACTTACGTGCATAAGAAAATAACCCTAGATCTGAGCTTGCGCAAATCTACTTAAGTATTTAATAAACATAACATAATGTATTATAATCTTCGCGAAAGTACTTAACATGCATTGCGTACAGTTATTAAGACTTATCCCATAGAGTCGTGCATCAATAGATCAATATTTCATAAAGACATTATTCAATCATAGCATATATCACAAACATAAATAACAGAAGTAAACAGATAAACACAAGGATTCTTCAATAGTCTTCTTTATTGATCTTCAATATGGTATTACAAACTCAAAACTGCCTTGTGCACTCAGTTGCAAGGGTTGCACACTCAACTGTGGACGCTACTCTTGTGCATTCAACTGCAGAGCCTTTCCCTCCTCTAGGACTCACTTCTCTGTGCTATCTCCTATTGACCCATTACATCCATCATCATCAGATTATCTTGATGTCTTAAACTCTCTAAGACACACCTACTTATAGAATCCCATGGTCCACGGACCATGGATGGATCTCAAAATTGACTCAACTTTACATAGACAATGGGCTAAAACCCCTTTTACTCCTAATTACCTACGCGCTCTGCATCCACAAATCACAGAGACTTTACATCTTTTCCCAAACATTACATCAAAACTTGAGTTTTTAACCCCAAAAGTGACCCAGGGGACACCATCCCAACAAATCCTATTCATCAATAAACTATTATCCCCTTTGAAACAAAAGGAGAACTCCCAATGGAGGGGCATGATTTTTTGTCCATTTAAAACAAGACTTATAGACATTCCTTCATCAATTGTCTAAATACCTTATTTAATAGATAAAAAAAAAAGTGAATATAGCCCTTCCGACTTTCTTCAAACCTAAAAACAAAATTGTAGATTTTATACAAACCAACAAATTCTAAAGATGAGCATGGACAAATTACAGGTGAATTCTATGTCCTTTCCCTTTTCGTCATTCATGAATTCATATCCTAGAAGAAGAAGAGCTTCCTTAAAGAGCTCCCTTTTGGCCATTCACGAATTCTTATCCTAGGAGAAGAAGAGTTTCTTAGAGAGCTCAACAATCTTCCGATTACATTCTTTAAGAATATGCATGAAAGAAATCTAGAAAAAGATTAGATCAAATGAGAGAATCTCTTGGAACAACCCACTTAAATTGAGTCACTCCACAACCGTTTTTTTGTAATCTCATATCTATCCCCGCCTTTGAATCACCCATTACTTAGAGCTTTTAAATATCCTTTAAGAATATAAAGTGCAACAAAAAAAACCTAAAAAATCAAACTTTGTGTTCATTCCTTGAGAGTAGCTTATATGAAAAAAATATCATTGAAAATATCTTATATGAAAAAAAAATAACCCTAATTATACCCAAAAAAAAAAAAAAAAAAAAAACAAAACAAAAACCAAATCACACAAACCACTAAATCTAACCATACCTAAAATCTAAATATATATTATATAAATTTCATATCTAATTACAAATCCCACATTTAAGTTCATTCCTAAGAGTACCTTATATGAAAAATTGATATAAATTTCATATCTAAAATCATTCCTGAAACTACCTTACATAAAAAATCAATCTAATCCAAAAAAAATTCCTATCTAATTGATCAAAATCTCATGCACCCAAAAATACATTTGAATCTCACGTTTGAGTTCATTCCTTGAGAGTACCTTATATGAAAAATTAATCTAATACAAAAATACATTTCAACTCATTGGCTGCACAAATCCCTTATATGAAAAATTGATGTAATGATCTGAAAATACATTTGAGAGTTCAACTCATTGGCTGCACAAATCCCTTATATGAAAAATTGATGTAATGATCTGAAAATACATTTGAGAGTTCATCCCTAGATATTACCTTATATGAAGAATTGAGTTCATTCCTTGAGACTGCCTTGTATGAAAAATTAATCTAATACAAAAATACATTTGAACTCATTGGATGCACAAATACCTTATATGAAAAGTTGATGTAATGATCTGAAAATACATTTGAGAGTTCATCCCTAGAGATTACCTTATATGAAGAATTGATCTAATGATCTGCATCTCAGGCAGCCAAAAATACATTTCAAGCTCATTATTAATTGCATAAATTCAAAAAAGATCAACAAACGCGCCAGGTAGGGGTCGAACCTACGACTTTCTGCTTAGGAAACAGACGCTCTATCCACTGAGCTACAGGCGCTGTGACAATTCCATCTACTAATATAAACAGTTATTGAATGCAAACTAATTGACAATCCGTACGCGCAGGCGTTATTAGTGGGCATGACCAGAAATCGTGAGGATCCTGCCGTTTCTGCCCACTAGCTTGGAATCCTGCCATCCATGTTTGACTGTTTTCAATAGATCCAACACTCGTTTGTTCATATATATCTTTGCTTTCCTAGATTTAGAATCAGGTTGTTTATATATATATATATTTTTAAGTATATTTTATGTGATAAATATATAGTAAATATTTATTATGTTAGATTTTAAGTTTTTGTGGTAGTTTTTTGGAGTAGTACAATCTTGATTACCTACAGTATTATGTTTATTATGTCGACGTTTCGAACCTCAAAGAGAGTTTATCATCAGAATCGAATCTCAAAGAGAGTTTATCATCAGAATCGAAAACGATAGATTATGAATGATAGTTTGAGAGAAAAATCTTCCAAACAAAATATATAAACCTAAAAAATAATAAAAAAATTCATTGATAATTTAATTAACTAATCATATTGTTTATAAATAAATTGATTTTTGATAATAAAAAATGGACAAATGCAATGTTTACTTGGCTTTTTCTCAGATTCATCTTTTATTTGGCTTTTGAGGATATCTCTCAGATTCAATATTTACTGGGCTTTTGAGATTGTTCAGCCTAGGTGCTAATTGCAAAAGCGCTAATTAAATGGATTAAATGATTTCATTTTTTATAGTGTGAATTAAGAAAAAATAATTACATCAGAAGTCGTGAGTTCAAGTCTCATTAAAAACGAGAACATTGATTAGTTAATCTCTCTTCTGTTAGTAATAACTCATCTGGTAGAGCTTAGTGACACAGTATTTGTACAGAGCAGAGGCTTATTAGCCCTTTTGAAGAATTTGCGTGTCTATATTCGCACAGGTTAATGATGAAGTGAGTGGTTGTAAGCCCCTCATCATGGGTTCTTGGTGCTTCAAAGAACTTGTAATATTGACCCCTCCATTATCCTCTACTAAACCATTTGTGTTATTAATTCCTTCATGTCATAACTTGTAGAATTAAATACCCATGATAAATTGTTTGGATTGATAGGGTACAATTTTTTTTAGGATGGTTAAATTTTAGCTGGAATCATGTAATTTTTTTTAATAAATATAATTTTTTTGAATATTTAAATTGATTTTTTGATGATGGAAATGGATTCTACACTATCATAAATCCCCGAACATCCAAAATCCTGAAATTTTACAACTATGTATTAAATTTCTAAAAATTTCTGCAATTTTTTCTCAAAATCTTACTAAAATTTCTATAATTTTCCAAACAAAACTGTGAACTGCTTAAATTACGTTAATTTAACAAAATTATAAAATAAATCGGTAGGAAGAGCAGAGATTTAACAAAAAAAATTGAAGATAAATTTATCTATGCAAGTCTGAAAAAAACATAGATCATTAATTTAATTATGCAAAGTACTTTATCAGTGGCTATAAATCTCTCATTTATTGATCAGTTTTTAGTGCTTCAAAGAACTTATAATGTTGTCCATCCATTCTCCTCCGAACACTCCTTTTAACTCCTTTATGTTATTGACTCTTTTATATCATTACTCGTAAAATCAGATCCTCATAATAAACCTTTTGGGTTGGTTTACTCCCTTAACTTAACAATACCACATTGGCCTAGGTAATGGATCATTGCTATGAAGCTTCTTATTATTAACATTTTAATGCACTTACTGATGCCTTTAAGGTTATTGCTATTGATAAATAGTAGTTTGTAATATTTTGTTACTTTGTTTTTTAAGTTTTGCTATGTGTGGATTTGTTTGTTAACAAATTAATTAGTAAATAGAGAGAACATTTGGTTTGTTTAATACAATAGAGTATTATAGTTTAAGGTAATATTTAGGAGGGTTGATTTGTATGTATGTTTTTTTTAAATATTTTTTTTAGTATAAATTTAGATTTTATTTAGTATAACTTCAGTTTTTTGGTGGGATGATAAGGTGATTGTTTTATTAGGATGTTATTTTTGTCGCTCGGTTTTAAATTTCGCAGGGGACACCATAGTAAGGTTGGAAGGATAGGCATCTTGTTGGAGTTTGAGACCTCGACTCCCGTTTAATGTGGTCTCTTCTCGGTCCTAGGCTCAACTATGAGTTTTTGATATATGTGACTTGCAAGCTATTGCATATATCTTGGGAGGTTTCTAGTTCCTCATCAACCCTTTTTATTAAAAATAAATTTAGACTCTATCTCATGTGCAATGTTTTCTGTGTTTCACATGGTGTTGATTGTGCTTAATGGCCTTGTTAGAGATAATGGAGAACATCTTAGAATAGTGAATTGGTTCATGATACTTCAAGATAGGAATTAATTTCTATTTCCTAGGGTATGGTTCTAACTTCCCTAAATCCATGATTGCTATATAATGTGTGATATACATTGAGTATGTAGAGCGTTTTGCAGAGCCAGACTCTCCTGGTTCAGACTCTCTTTCGTAGAGCTGACCAGTCGTAGTTTTTTATTAATTCAAACATCGCTTTTTAACATGGTATCAGAGCTGCAGGGTCAAGGAACCTGTATGCTAAGTGAAGGATTTGCCCATCGCGCCTGAGGCGAAATCATCGTGTGGTTTAGGGGAAAAATCGCGTCGATCCCACTGTGAGACTTCTCGCATTGTTATTTTGGACGACCATCGCGAATCCGTGTTGGATAATTGCGCCGACCGTCGCGAATCCGTGTTGGCTAATCCGCCGACCGTGCTGTTAGGACTCCACTATGTACCATTTTTGCTATATATTTTGACATCACTTTACTCTTAAAACCATGAACCTCAATGTCTTTATCATTCACTTTATCCCAAGGTATATAGAAACCTCTTCTTTATTATATGGTTAATCTGTCTTACATTTAATTCCATAATACTCTTATATTTTATCAATTATTGAAGTGCATTGTTGCTAACACAAGTCAAAGATCGCAGATAAGTTATATGCCTTGTTGGGAACGAGCGACCGTTGCTGAAACAGCTGACTTCGTTGCTGAAACAGCTGACTCCGTTGCTGAAACAGTTGGTCCCGTTGCTGAAACAGCTGGTCCCGATGCTGAAACAGCTAACTCAGTTGCTGAAACAGCCGTCAAGCACGCAAATCCCGTTATGCGTAATTTGCGATTCTGGAAGAACTTTTTGTGGATAATAGCAGCAGCCCGAAGATATGGTTACCTGGATTACCTTGAAGATAGCACTTCTGTTGTCTCGGTTGTAACAGTATCTCTTTTTAAGAAAGAACAGAATAGTCTTGTTTTGAACAGAGTCGAGATATTCGCTCTTGTGTAAATTGTAAATGATGTCTCCTCTTTAAAAAGAGGAGACATCATCATTAGAGGGGATCGAACTGTAATTCATAGAACAGCATTGTGTGAGACAGGAGCTAGTCTCCTTTTTGTAATGTATCAGTTTTCTTGACAGATGAATAAAGACTTGTTTTGAGCGTTCCAGTTTAATTCTTTCTCCTGGGGAATCTTGTGAGAAGGAAAGGGCCCGCCTTCCTCACAAGATCCACCCCTTTTGTTTCTGTAGTTGTTTATTTCTTTATGTATTTGTATTTTCTTTAATTCTGTTGCTGAAACATTAGTTACATGGTTTGCGATACTCTGTTTCTTAGCGCTACATGTATTGAATGCACGAGTGGATGATGAGAGCATGTGCTGAAGATCCCTGCACGAAGGGATAGGGTCTTGCTCCCATTGATTGCTTTCTTTTACCTGCAGTGTGATTAGAAACAAGAGGACAAGTGCTGAAGGTTCCTGTTCCTGGGAATAGGGTCTTGACCTCTTGAGGCTACTTCTTTTACAGTGTGATTAGTGCCAGGCAGCAGGTGCTGAAGTTCCCACCAAGGAATAGGGTCCTGTTCCTGCTATGGTTGAATGATTTCTTTCCTTGTAGATTTATTTTCCTTTGCTGTAACAGAGAAATCGTTTCTGCTATAATTTAATTGACTTCGGCTTTAATTAAGTAGAGTGTGAATTGATAGATTGATGAATGTGTGTCTTACTTTTACTACAACATTGAGCTGCTTTTGAAATTGAGCATATCCAGTGCGCTATTACCTTTGGAATAAAAAGACCTTCTCGGGTTGACAATTTATGTGGAGCTCGAATTGTGAAAACAATTAGAGCGGCCAACATTTTGGCGCCGTTGCCGGGGAAGGTAATTATAGATTTCAACAAGCATTCATTTGTTTTCTTTTAATGTGCAGATTGCATGAGAGGACGAGGAAACCAGAAGAAAAATAACCGCGCAGGTGGCAAGGGCTGGGGAGGACGAAAAACGTTTATTGACGAGATTGTATCAAAGGCTGAATCATCACAAAGGTTAAGTTCTCGAAAATCAAAATTTCAGCGTTCCCCTCAGTCAGATTACAGAACAGAGGAAGTTGTGGGTCCTGAAAATACAGAGGAACCAGCAGTCAGCACTGAAGAGTCAGAAGGAAGTATTAGCAGATCAGTAGAACACATTGAGGAAATAGTAGAAAGTGCTGGACGACCGGTAGAAAACATTAAAGAACCAATAGAAGATTTTGACGATCGAGAAAGCGCAGTAGGAGGGCCAACAATGGAAGATAATAATGATGCATTCCTCTTTGGAGGAGGACGTGCAGGTCCTGAAGAAGAAAGAAGGGATGAAAATTCCCTTTCTACCTTGGGATTTCCCATCAGTGATCTTCCTGCAGGAACAATGAAAAATATCCCATTGTCTGCCCTACCTAACTTTCATGGTTTATCTACTGAGGATCCTGACGAATTTCTTTTTGAATTTGATATTTTATGCAGAAGTTATGATTATGTTACTAATGCTCAAAAGTTGAAACTGTTCCCAGCCACCTTAAAAGGGAATGCCTTGAGATGGTTCATGAGCCTTGGAAGTCAGGTAATCACAACATGGGAGCAAATGAAACAAAAATTTCTGCTTAAATATCAAGACTACTGCCGGACGAGAGAGAAGAAGGATGAATTATTCAATATGGCACAAAAATCGGATGAAAGCCTGGAGGACTACATCGAAAGATTGCAATACAACATACAGAGATCCGATCATCCAGATATAAGTAAGGAAATTCGTAAAACAATATTACTTAGAGGTTTAAGGGATGATTGTTTAAATATGTTAAATATGCTTGCTAAGGGAGATATATCTAAGGAATCATATGATGAGATTTGTGAACTTGCTAAAAGGTGTTCTAGGGGAGCTGCAAGGAACAGAATAAGAGATTCCACCTATTCAAGGGTATAGAAATCAGCCAATGGAGGAGCGACAAGAGCAGAAATAGGTAATTTACTTGAAGAATTTAAAACCGAAATGCTAAGTTCTTTTGCTTCGCAGATTGACACTTTGCAGGTTAAGAAGAAGCAGGTTGAAGCAGAAGCAACTCTGGCTGTCTATTGCCCGAAATGTAGAGACAAACATCCACTAAGGGAGTGTCCAAGAGAGAAAGTACCAGTTTGCACCCTTTGTGAGAAAGATCATGAGACAGAACAATGTCCATCTCTACCAGGAATAAAAGCAGCGATGCAGCCAACGGAGGAAGAAGCTGAAGCAGTCTACCTGCTAACTCAAAGAAGACAATGGCAACCTAAAGGGCAAGGTACGAACTCTGGTATGCCATTTAATCGTTGGAACAATTATTCTGCTTTTGGCCAAACAAGCTACCCCCCCTTCAACCAAATGCAATATCCACTTTTCAATCAAATGAATTTCCCACCCATGCAAATGCAAAACCCTCCCTTTGTTGACCCTTCAATGTGGACTCCTTGGCCTCCACAACAACCACCTCCTTTCAATCCTTGGAACCCAAGTTGGAATAGTCAATCACTCCCATACCCAAATCAAATGCCTCAATTCCAACAATCACTCTCTCTGCCATCAAATGCCCCACCAAACAACCAAATGAGACCCCAACTACCTGCGCAACCAAATCCTAACCCCAATAATAAAGCTGTGCAAGTCATTGATATTCAAAATCAGTCTATATTTCCTACTATGCAATGTAATGATATTCACTTGAGATCTGGAAGAGTAGTAGAGCCTATCATAGATGACATAACTGATTCAGATAAAAATAAAACTGAGAAACAAAAAGAAGCTCAACCACCTCCTAACAAAAATGTTGAATTAACAGAACCTCCATTCCCCGAGCGTTTGGTTTAACCAAAGCAGCTGAAACACCTGCTTTTAATTTTATGGGGGAATTGCAAAATTTGTATATTAAAATTCCACTTTTACAAGCATTAAGAGATGTACCAATTTATGCCAAAACATTAAGGGATATTTGTGTTAAGAAACCTGGTAGGAAAACCAAGGATCCCCTTACAGTACATGTGATGGGAGACTTGTCTGCATTAATGTCCGGAAAAGCCCCTCCTGTAAAATATGGTGATCCTGGCCATCCTACTGTTACAGTTCAGATTGGTAAAGCAATGATTCCCCGAGTTTTGGTAGACTTAGGTGCAGCAATTAATATAATGACTCTGGAAACTTCACAATTGTTACAGCTGAATAACACAATCAGAGATACACCCACCATTTTAGAGTTAGCTGACCGTTCCACAATTAAGCCAGAAGGGGTTGTTGAAGACCTGCTCATTTCAGTTGAATCCTGGAAATATCCAGCTGATTTTGTTGTACTGCAAACTAAAACAAAGCTGGGGGGACATCCCTTAATTCTAGGAAGGCCATGGTTGGCCACAGCTGATGCATTTATTAGTTGCAGATCTAGTTCAATGACAATTTCTAATGGTTATGAAACAAAACAATTAACTCTTTATCCTCACGCTACGCCAGTAGTTAATAATGAAGATTCTATATGGATGGATTATGATGATAATGTTGTTCAGCCGATTCTAACTATAGGACAAGCTTTAACTCTTAAAGACAATACAGAGGATGAGATAATCAATAATTTTATTTGTGAACCTTCTTCTGTTATTGCTGAAACACACAATCAATTAACTGCAATTTTTGAAACGGATGTACAAGAAAAGATTGAACCTGAAGATTCATCTCAAACTTTAACCACGATCCCATCTAAGAGCATAGCAGTTGAAATTGAACCCGGTAAGACATTAAACATAAATCCTGATCTAACAGATGCTGAAACACAGCAACTAATGAAGTTATTACACGAATATAAGGAGGCATTTGCCTGGGATTACACGGACATGAAAGGTATTTCTTCTGAATTATGTACTCATAGAATTTACATTAAAGAAGGATGCCGACCTGTTTGTCAACCCCAAAGACGAATGAATCCTAATTTACGAGAAATTGTTAAAGAAGAACTTCAAAAATTGCTTAACGCAGGATTTATATACCCCATATCTGACAGTGAATGGGTTTCCCCGTTAGTAATTGTTCCTAAGAAAAACGGGAAATGGAGGGTATGTGTTGACTATAGGGCTTTAAACAAAGCTACCCAAAAGGATCACTTTCCCTTACCTTTCATTGATCAGGTGTTGGACAGTCTTGCAGGGAAGAAATTCTTTTCTTTTCTAGATGGATTCAGTGGGTATAATCAGATAAAAATTGCACCCCAGGATCAAGACAAGACCACTTTCACCAGCCCTTGGGGAACTTTCGCCTATAGAGTTCTTCCATTTGGGTTGTGCAATGCACCAGCAACCTTTCAAAGAGCTGTTATAGGAATTTTTTCCGATATGCTGAATGATTGTATGGAAATATTTATGGATGATTTTACCCCCTATGGTGTGTCTTTTGAAGAGGCATTACAAAACCTTGAGAAAGTACTTAAAAGATGTATTCAAGCCCACCTTTCCTTAAGTACCGAAAAATGCCACATGATGATGAGTGAGGGAATAGTGCTTGGACATTTTATTTCATCTCTAGGTATTCAGGTAGACCCATCTAAAATATTAGTCATTCAGAATCTTTCTGTTCCTAAAACTCAAACTGATGTGAGAAGTTTTCTAGGACATGCTGGTTATTATAGGAGATTTATTAAAGATTTCTCTAAAATAGCTTCTCCATTGTTTGTATTGCTTATGAAAAATGCTGAATTCAAGTGGACTAATTCTTTTCAAAAAGCTTTTGAAGAACTGAAGCATCAGCTGTCTACTGCTCCTATTTTGAGGGGGCCTGACTGGAATCTTCCGTTTCACATATCCTCTGACGCTTCAGATGTTGCTATTGGAGCGGTCTTGGGACAAGAGGAAAATCATCTTCCCTATGCTATATACTTTATCAGTAAGAATATGACCTCTACTGAGCTTAACTATACAGTTACCGAGAAAGAGTTCCTTGCAGTAATCTATGCCATTAATAAATTCAGACACTATATTACTGGTTATCCTACTTTTGTGCACACGGATCATTCAGCTATTAAATACTTAATGAACAAATCTGTCACAAATGCTAGAGTTACCAGATGGCTATTACTATTGCAGGAATTTGATATTACAATTGTAGATCGGCCTGGTAAGGAAAATGTGGTGGCTGATTTTCTTTCACGGTTAAAAACTGACAATGACATTCCAGTAGATGATAGTTTTCTTGACGAATATTTGTTTGCAGTTTCTGCTCATTCTCCATGGTATGCAGATATTGCTAATTACTTGGTTGCAGGAAAACTACCAGCACACCTGTCATATAGAGAAAAGAGAAGAATTGTTCAACAAAGTGCCAGGTACAGTTGGATAAGCGGATGTCTCTTCTATACTGGGCTTGATCAGGAGATCCGAAGATGCATTAGAGAAGATGAAGTGTATGACATATTGAAAGCTTGTCATGATGGCCCTTGTGGAGGCCATTTTGCTGATAAAGGAACAGCGCATAAAATTCTGAGGATGGGTTACTATTGGCCCTCATTATTTAAGGATGCAAAGAAATATGTAAGGGCTTGTGACAGTTGCCAGAGAATGGGTCAACCCAATCATAGAGACCAAATGCCATTAAACCCCCAGGTAGTTTCTGAACCATTTGAAAGATGGGCCTTGGACTTCATAGGACCCATTAACCCTCCATCCAATCAAAGGACCTATATATTAGTCTGTACAGACTATATGACTAAGTGGGTGGAGGCCAAAGCACTTATTAGAGCCAATGAAGAGGCTGTTCTGGCCTTCTTGTTTGAAGACATTTTCACTAGATTTGGAATTCCCAGAGAGCTAGTTACTGATGGAGGACCTCCATTCAATTCTCATGGTTTTAAATCTACCCTTCACAAATATCATATTCAACATAGAATGACTACACCATACCACCCCCAGGCCAATGGGCAGGTGGAAAGCACAAACAAAGTTTTAGAGGCCATTCTAACTAAAACAGTGAAGGACAACCGAAAGGATTGGTCCCAAAGGCTCCCTGAGGCATTATGGGCTTACAGGACTACTTGGAGAAACACTACAGGTTTTTCTCCCTATGAATTGGTTTATGGTAAAAATGCTATTTTTCCTGTGGAATTTGAAATTAAAACTTTAAAGACTGCCTTAGCTGTTAATCTTGATTTGAATGATGTGCAGACAGCTAGATTGCAGCAGCTTTTGGAGTTGGATGAAAAGAGATTGGATGCCATTCACCAAACAAACATGATTCAGCAACAAAGGATGAAGTGGCATGACAAAATTATCAAACACAAGCAGTTCCAAAAAGGTAATTGGGCCTTGCTGTATGACTCTCGGTTTGAAAATTTTCAAGGAAAGCTACGTACACGTTGGCTTGGACCATATGAAGTAGATGATGTCTTTCCAAACGGAACGGTAAGACTTGTAACAATTGATGATGCTAAAACACCTCTACTAGTCAATGGCCATAGGCTCCGTTTGTATGAGCGCCCTGTTTCTAAAGAGGATTTCAAAGACTGCTTGCATGACTGATATTCATTATCTTTTTCTAGGGGAGTCTTCTGCTCCTCACAGCACTTAATTTTCTGCACTGTATTTTTAGTATTAGATTAGATTTAGCACTAATAATCCCTGTCAAGGATTGGCATATTACAATTGAATTTTTGCAGATTTTGGAAAAGCAATAAGGAGGACAGATTCATCATGAAAAGATCTGAAGCTTTAAATCAAGAAGCTTCTTCCCATCATTTTACCCCCTTTCCTAAAAGCTATATCCCCCCATACTTACATTATTTCTATCACTCCCACCATTCCTGAAATATCCTCCTTCAGTCAGTATTCCCCACCCCTTACTGCTGAAATAATCCCTTACCATTCACAGACCTAAGTCAGTCATCCCAATTCTCTGATTTTTCCCGTTGCTGAAACACCTGTTTCAGCAACGTAACACCAGCTTTTTCCGTTGCTGAAACACCTGTCTCAGCAACATATCATTGATTTCCTCCGTTGCTGAAACACCTGTTTCAGCAATGCATTATTGATTTCCCCCGATTGCTGAAACACCTGTTTCAGCAAGGTATCGTTCATTCTTCAGTTGCTTAAACAACAGTCTCAGCAATTGGTTATCATCAAAGCAGTATCCCTCCTTGCTCTCATAAAAGCTTCCTGGTTCTTCACGATATTTGGCATATACCAGACTCAATTACACCTTCGTCTAACAATCCACAGACCCTTCTATGATCATTAAAGCTATTGCAACCGACACTTCGAATTATTAATCAAAGGTAAAGTATAAGGTATATGGTTTTAATGTAATTCGGTTAAATCATATTAAAAGAGAGGATTTCATTTCATAATGATTGCATATCCTTCCACGTCCAATCATTATTACACCATACGTAGGGGGGGGAATTCCGAAAATGGAATAATTATTTCGCATGAACCAACCTGCCGCCGGTTATCATATCCATTTTTGCCGTCATTTAGACTACGCAGCCTTTGTTGCAACAACTAGTCCGATCAGGGTCTGAGAATACTGTATTGTGCCTCTGCGGAAAACTCAAAGCTTCAGCCATGGGAGGGACGGCCATTAGAAATGAGCCCGGCTCCATAAGTCTTCTTCAGTTCTTTCCTGAAGTGTATCAGATCTTCCAACAAGCGGGGTGGACAGCATATTTTGAAAGGTTGGGAGAATTTAACGCAGAAGAAGTACTAGAGTTTGCACTAAACCTTGAAGACAATTTCTCAGTGGTCCGAGGGGTTCGCATTTCAGTGACAGAGGATGACATAGTTCAGGTATCAGGGTTGCCAGCTGAGGGCATTCGCTGGTTTAGCAGGAAGCAGGTCGTTCTTAACGCGCAGCAAGAATTCCTGCGCCCGGATGAGCAAGTGGAACCCAGAGGCCGCGGGGTCAGTCTGCACTCACTTCCTCAACCATGGCCATCAATAGCAGAATTCGTCAAACACTACCTAACATGTGAGGGGCGTTATCAGGTAGTGTACAATCATGACTTTGTTTTGCTGAATCATTTGAGGAATGGAAGACTCATCAATATCCCTTATTATCTGCTTGGTTGTATTAAAAACATGTCATATTATTGTAAACGAGCCAAATCTCCAATGTCATCCCTTACCCATCACCGCTTATGCCAGCTGCTAATACAGAAGGGTTTTGCTCACCAAAATCCCCCTCTGCAGGCCCTACCTGAAGTCCCTCCGCAGGCCCCACCTGAAGTCCCTCTGCAAGCCCCACCAGAAATTCCCCAATTACCCGAAGTCCCTTTGCAAGCCCCACCTGAAATTCCCCAGCCGGTCGAAATTCCTCAGCAAGAGAAAACGTCCCAACCGTCTGAAAATCCTCATGAAGAACAACAGGAGGAAACCCCGCATTCCCCAGTCAACCCAACCCCGAGCTCGCCTCGGTTAGCAGAGCTAACACCCTCTACTATTCCTGTCCCTAGTGACGACTCTCTAACACCCCCTTCTTCACCTGTTAAGAAAAAGAGGAAAACCCCAGCAGTCACAAGCTCCAGACCACGGACAAGGTCTACATCCCAAATTCTTACCCCTCCGGAAAACCCTGTCCCCAAGAAAAAGCCCTGCCTTTCGAAAAAGAAGTGATTTTACTACCTTCCTATCAAAAAGGAAGAGGACAAAGACTGTTGAGACAAAATCCACTTCCATTTTCCCTAACCCTGCCACTATTCTATTAAAACCCTTATCCCCATCCCAAACTTCCCAACCTGTCTCGTCCGAAGGCACTGTCACACAAAAACCAGTGCCTCGGGATAATATGACATTGTTTGTGGGTCAAGAAGTGACTGCTCCACAAGAACCAGTCACTTGCCCAGTGACTGAAACACAAGAACCAGTCACTGAGGCACAAGAATACACCAAGCAGGATAATAGTGGGAAATGCCCAGTGACTGCTCCACAAGAACCAGTCACTGAGGCACAGGAATACAACAAGCAGGATGATAATGGGAAATGCCCAGTGACTGAAATACCAGAACCGGAGACTGAGACACAGGAATCCATTCCTAACCCAGTGGATGAAACACAAGAACCACCCACTGTGGTACCAGAACTAGTCACTAAGGCACAAGAGTCCATGTCTGGCCCGGTGGATGAAACACAAGAACCACCCACTGTGGTATCAGAACTAGTCATTGAGAAGCAAGAATCCATTCCTGGCCCGATGGATGAAACACAAGGTCTACCCACTATGGTATCAGAACTAGTTGCTGAGGAACAAGAATTCATTCCTGATGAAACACAAGGACTACCCAGTGTAGTATCAGAACTAGTTGCTGAGGAACAAGAATTCATTCCCGATGAAACACAAGGACTACCCAGTGTAGTATCAGATCTAGTCACTGAGGAACAAGAATTCATTCCTGATGAAACACAAGGATTACCCAGTGTGGTATCAGATCTAGTCACTGGAGAACAAGAATCCATTCCTGGCACGGTGGATGAAACACAGGAACCACCCATTGTGGTGCAACAACCAGCTACCACCGTGCATCAACAAAATATTCCAACAGAAACAATCAGCATACAAGGTCCACACACTATGACATCTCTACTGCAGGAAAATGAGTTCCTGAAGTCTGAATTAGAAGCTTACAAAGATGAATTAGCCATGGCTCGAGAGGCTTTTGAAAATGAACTCAATCTCCATACATTAGCACATGTAGCCTCAATGCAAAATAGGGAGCCATGTATGGAATATATGTGCAAGGAGTGTGGCACCATTTATCAGAATGCAGGCTATAAAGTAGTTGAAATTCCACTCCCTGAAACAATTATGACAGAGGGAATACAAGAGGAATGCCCTACTGCTCCACAAGAACCAGTAGGACCCCCTATGATGCAAGAAGAAGAAGAAATCAAACCAGATATATCTCATCCTTTGTGGACTGATGCAGCTATTCCGACAGAAGAAACACTGCCCCAGCACACTACTACTGATGCAGCTATTCCGACAGAAGAAACACTGCCCCAGCACACTACTACTGATGCAGCTATTCCGACAGAGGAAACACTGCCCCAGCACACTACTACTGATGCAGCTATCCCGACAAAAGAAACAATGCCCCAACGCATTACCTCTGAGGTAGCCATACAAACAGAAGAAATAGTGTCCCAACCCACTACTTCTGTTAAAAAGACACAGACTCCGCCATGGGACCCATTGGAACAACTGAACAGATGGAAGAAGCAATATGCTGAAGAACAGGATATAGTATTACGACAGCATAAGTTGCAATGGCAGAGCTATGTATATACTAACTGGGATAGCTGGGAACAAATACTGCAAGAGCACAGGGAATATAAGAAGGAAGCCAGACAGTCTAAGGAACGGATAGCCTTGATGTTTTCATTGGTGCGGAAGTTGATGGTTACACGTAAACCCTCTGTAAATTACTCTCTCTTTCTTACTAAACGACTAGTTTATTTTCAAATAAAATCAATAGCATATGGCAGACCACATGAATTACTGACTTCAGAGAAATTTGTTGAGACCTTTAAGGAGGCCCCTGAAAGTGACCAACATCTGCTGTGCGAACTCTACCTTCATAATGAGGCCATTCCTGAAGAAAGGAGAGTTAATCTTACTCCAATTGCAGGTGATATACAAATTAGGGCATTTGCTTCATTTTTGTCTAATCAGCTCACTTGGCAGACTGCGTTCAATGCAAGCAGTCATAATGAGGAGAATAAACTCCTGTGGATTAGACCAGAGCCTGTAAGCCCAGCCATGTTTATAGCACAGTATTATGAATTCTTGCAGAAGCCAGGAATGAACGAGCACATAGAGCAATTACAGGCTTCAATCCTTTTTAAGTGTCAAGAGCATATTAGAATGAAGGGTCCTGCTGCATTGAAGGCCAATGATATCTTTTGGCAGCAGTCAAGTAAGGAAAGACAGGATTATCATCCTTTTAACCCACTCAATCTTCAAGCTGCATTGTCCAGGGTCCCTAAGTATATTGATTGCATTCAACATTGTGGAGTCAACTGGATTGGGTATCATTTCCGTTTTCCAATCTTATGGCTGCCTTCAGAAAAATATCAAAGTCATTATCAGTTGACTGACAGAGAGGAAGCCTCGGCATGGCAACAGTTGCAGACCAACAGCGGATTCCGAGCTCCTACAGACGCCACCTTCTCCAGCTACTGCTTGAGTAATTTGCATTGCCAGTCCCAGTACTCAGACTCTGATTCGGACAAAAGGGTTGCCTGAGGACATGCAACATTTTTAGCTGGGGAGGATGTTAGGACTCCACTATGTACCATTTTTGCTATATATTTTGACATCACTTTACTCTTAAAACCATGAACCTCAATGTCTTTATCATTCACTTTATCCCAAGGTATATAGAAACCTCTTCTTTATTATATGGTTAATCTGTCTTACATTTAATTCCATAATACTCTTATATTTTATCAATTATTGAAGTGCATTGTTGCTAACACAAGTCAAAGATCGCAGATAAGTTATATGCCTTGTTGGGAACGAGCGGCCGTTGCTGAAACAACTGACTTCGTTGCTGAAACAGCTGACTCCGTTGCTGAAACAGCTGGTCCCGTTGCTGAAACAGCTGGTCCCGATGCTGAAACAGCTAACTCAGTTGCTGAAACAGCCGTCAAGCACGCAAATCCCGTTATGCGTAATTTGCGATTCTGGAAGAACTTTTTGTGGATAATAGCAGCAGCCCGAAGATACGGTTACCTAGATTACCTTGAAGATAGCACTTCTGTTGTCTCGGTTGTAACAGTATCTCTTTTTAAGAAAGAACAGAATAGTCTTGTTTTGAACAGAGTCGAGATATTCGCTCTTGTGTAAATTGTAAATGATGTCTCCTCTTTAAAAAGAGGAGACATCATCATTAGAGGGGATCGAACTGTAATTCATAGAACAGCATTGTGTGAGACAGGAGCTAGTCTCCTTTTTGTAATGTATCAGTTTCTTGACAGATGAATAAAGACTTGTTTTGAGCGTTCCAGTTTAATTCTTTCTCCTGGGGAATCTTGTGAGAAGGAAAGGGCCCGCCTTCCTCACAAGATCCACCCCTTTTGTTTCTGTAGTTGTTTATTTCTTTATGTATTTGTATTTTCTTTAATTCTGTTGCTGAAACACTAGTTACATGGTTTGCGATACTCTGTTTCTTAGCGCTACATGTATTGAATGCACGAGTGGATGATGAGAGCATGTGCTGAAGATCCCTGCACGAAGGGATAGGGTCTTGCTCCCATTGATTGCTTTCTTTTACCTGCAGTGTGATTAGAAACAAGAGGACAAGTGCTGAAGGTTCCTGTTCCTGGGAATAGGGTCTTGACCTCTTGAGGCTACTTCTTTTACAGTGTGATTAGTGCCAGGCAGCAGGTGCTGAAGTTCCCACCAAGGAATAGGGTCCTGTTCCTGCTATGGTTGAATGATTTCTTTCCTTGTAGATTTATTTTCCTTTGCTGTAACAGAGAAATCGTTTCTGCTATAATTTAATTGACTTCGGCTTTAATTAAGTAGAGTGTGAATTGATAGATTGATGAATGTGTGTCTTACTTTTACTACAACATTGAGCTGCTTTTGAAATTGAGCATATCCAGTGCGCTATTACCTTTGGAATAAAAAGACCTTCTCGGGTTGACAATTTATGTGGAGCTCGAATTGTGAAAACAATTAGAGCGGCCAACACGTGCAAACAAAAAAAAGGGGGTTGCGTCTTGGCAGTCGCTGCCGAGAGAACGTTGCTCCGATCATGGAGGTCTGTCGTGGAGGAGACTTGCCATAGGAGGTTGCTGCGTGGAAAAAGGATACGGGATCAAACAGTGTTGGAGACCATTTGGAGGAGGCCGCATAATGGAGGCCTGAGACCTGCAAGAAGGCTGCGTGGAAAAAGGTTGTGGGATCAAACAATGTTGGAGACTGTTTGAAGGAGGCCGCATAGTGGAGGCCTGAGACCTGCAAGAAGGCTGCATGGAGAAAGTTGAAAGGAGGCTTAGGTTGTTGTGGGCTTGTGGAGATCACAAACACTGTCTTTCATATAGATCTAGGGTAGATCTAACATATATTTTTTTTACCTATCAATTTTTTTTTTTAATCGCCAAGTTGAATAATCAAATGATTGAAGCATACTTGAATGAGCATAACAAGCTCTATGGCTCCAGATATGCGAATTGGAAATCCAAGATACAGACTTTGCTAGAAGTGTAGAGTGCTTGGATGATTGCAAATGGGGATGAGCAGAAGCCAACAGCTGGATCAACATCGATCCTAGATTAGGAGAAGCGAGAAGGTAAAGCAAGGACACTGCTGAAGATGTCAGTGAAAGACTGCATCATACCATATATCAAAGAATGTAAATCAACAAGCAAAATTTGGGGAATATTGAAGGATTTGTATGAGATCAGGAATACAAATCATTTTCTGTTCCTGAAGAGCAAGATCTTATCCCTGAAGATGGAGGAGAATGAAACAGTTGTTGCCTTCATAGCGAGGATCAAAGATCTGAAAAACAAATTGGCAGACATTGGTGATACAGTTGCAGATATAGATCTAGCAACCATTACCATGAATGGTGTGACCATTGACTATAAATTGTTTATCACCGGGATAAATGTGAGAGAGAAAATCCCAAAGTTTGAAGAACTGGTAGGAATATTAATGCAAGTAGAAGCAAGAAGATCGACTCTGAAGCCCCAGAGTGCCGATCTTGCGTTGATGGCAAAAAAGAACTTCTTCAAAGGAAAAGGAAATCCGCAATAGCAAAATGGAGGAAACTCACAAAAAAGACCAAATCAGACTCAAGGTATGCATCCAAATAGAAACAACTTTGAAATTAAATGTTTTTACTGCAGAAAAATTGGTCATATAGCTAAGGAGTGCAGGAAGAAGAAATATCATGAACAACAACATAAGCAGAAAAGACATGCAGGTCATCTAGCAAATGATATTCATGAGCATAACTTCAGATTGTTCATGGTAGACTTTAATGAGAATGTTGATGCAGACATCTGGTATGTAGATTTGGGAGCATCAACACATATGATGGGGAACAAGCAATGGTTCAAAGATTTTAAAGAAATCAATGATGGAGCACAAATCTACTTAGGTGATGGTAGAAGTCATCAGATCAAAGGGTGTGGAAAAAATTCTATCATTTTACCTAATGGTACTGTAAGACAAATTCATAATGTCATGTATGTGCCCGGTGTAACAAAGAACTTGATTTCTGTATCCATGATTACAGATCAAGATCTCAAAGTTGAATTTTTTAAATCTAACTGTTATATTAGATGTTAGATGGCATGAAGACTATTGCTATAGGAATTCGAACAAGAGGTCTGTACAAATTGGATGTAAGACCAACACCATTTCGAGCTTTGACAGCAGCGAGTTTCACTACAAAAGAGCTGTGGCATTAGAGATTTGGTCATATCAACTACAATGATTTGTTGTTACTTCGAAAAAGGAAATGGTAAGAGATCTTCCTACGTTAAAACAAGTGCATAATGATTGTGATGCTTGTACATTAAGAAAGATGCATAGAGAGGAATTTCCTATTCAAGTAGAAAAGAAATAGAGGGACATACTTGAATTAGTGCACACAGATCTTTGTGTACCCATGCAAACAAAGTCATTAGGAGGTGCACTGCATTTTTTACTATGTATTGATGACCGCACAAAGTTTTCTTGGGTATATTTTTTGAGTAAGAAAAGTCACACATTTGAATACTTTAAGCAGTTGAGAAACATGATTGAAAAGAAAACAAGGAAGCATATAAAAATTCTCCGCTCCGATCAAGGGGGAGAATACAACAAGGATGAGCTTATCAAGTATTGTAAAGACCATGGGATATTACAACAATTCATAGTACCCCATACTCCTCAGCAGAATGGAGTAACGAAAAGAAAGAATAGAACATTAGTGGAATGTGCTAGGAGCATGTTGAAAGGTAAGGATCTTTCGAATGGTTTTTGGGTTGAAGCATTGAATATTGCAGTTTATTTGAAAAATAGGAGTCCTACAAAGAGTCTTGAGTTTAAAACTCCTTATGAAGCATTATATGGATTTAAAACTACAGTAAAACATTTAAGAGTGTTTGGGTCTAAAGCATTTTCCCATATTCCAAAGGAAGATAGAAGAAAACTAGATTCAAAAGCCATCAGATGTACCTTTATAGGGTATTGTTCACAATATAAAGCTTATAGATTATTTAATCCCTCTACTCACAAGATTTTCATTAGTAGAGATGTCATATTCCATGAGCAGGATCATGAAGAATCTGATAAGTGCAATGAGGAATGGGATATTTCGTTCTTGGTGGAAGAAGGAAGTGATGAATCAGGTGACGGAAATGAGCAGCAACAGATGCAACAACAACAACAACAGCAGTTGCAGCAGCAAGAAGGAAAAGAAGATGATGTAGCTATCAAGCCAAGTCCAGAAAATGATGATCAGACAAGGTTTGAAGCTACCCCACCACTCAGGAGATCAGGTAGGAAAACTCAATTGCCTGCTAGATACAAGGAAAATTCTTTTATAACTAGTATGATGAATGTTGTTGAACCTTCTAGTTATAAGGAAGAAAATGAATGTAGTGAATGGAAAATAGCTATGGAACAGGAATATGAATCTATAATCAAGAACAACACTTGGGAGCCGGTTGAACTTCCTAAAGGGAAACAAATCATAGGTTGTAAATGGTTGTATAAACCAAAGATTAATGCAAATGGAACCATAGTTAAATTAAAAGCTAGATTGGTAGCAAAGGGGTATTCACAAAAAGAAGGCATTGACTACGAAGAAACCTTTGCCCCTGCAGCTAAACTAAATACCATCAGAATGTTAATTACTTTAGCTACTAAGAAACATTAGATGATTCACCAACTAGATGTAAAGTCTACATTTTTAAATGGAGAATTGAAAGAGGAGGTTTATTTAGAGCAACCTGAGGGGTTTTTCCAGAAAGGGAAAGAACATTTAGTCTGTAGATTAAAGAAAGCTCTTTATGGACTAAACCAAGCACCCAAGTCCTGGTATGAAAATATTGATTCATTTTTTCTGCAACTTTGCTACAACAAAAGTAAAAATGGCCCTAATATGTATACCATGAAAGATGAAAAGGGGCGCATAGTGTTGATTTCTTTGTATGTAGATGATTTAATTATTACAGGTGATGCTATTGCTCTAATCAGAGAAATCAAGCAATAAATGTCACAGGTGTTCGAAATGAAAGACCTTGGTGAATTAAGATACTGTTTGAGTCTTGAGATCTGGAGAGATTTAGGACAAAATTTTCTATCCCAGGGTAAGTATGTAAAAGGTCTATTGGAAAGATTAAGGATGGATCAGTGTAAGGCTGCAACAGTACCATTACAATAGAACATTAAACTTCAGAGTGAGGATGGCTCTAAAGAGGCAGATGCGATGCTTTACAGACAGCTGGTTGGGAGCCTAATCTACCAGACCACTACTAGACCAGATTTGGGTTATGCAGTCAGTGTGCTAAGTCAATACATGCCCAAGCCACTTGAGGGCCATTGGAATGCAGCAAAATGTGTATTAAGGTATCTACAAGGTACTATAGACTAAGGCATTATTTACACTGATTCCTTTGATGTTAGATTGACGGGATTTACAGATTCCGATTGGGCTAGAAATGTAGATGACTGTAGATCCATAATAGGTTATGCATTCAACATTAGATCTAGGGTGATTACATGGAGCAACAAGAAATAGAACACAGTTTCCTTGTCTTTAGTGGAAGCAGAGTATCAAGCTATGTGTGCAGCAACACGTGAGGCAGTTTGGTTGCAGAGACTTCTCTAGGATGTCGGGGAAGAACAGAAAGATGCAACAACAATCAGATGCGACAACGAAATTTCAATAAAACTTGCTAATAATCTGATGTTTCACAAGAACACGAAACACATTGATACACAATTCCGCTTTGTCAGGGAGAAAGTACAATCAAAAGAAATCCATCTTGTATATTGTAATACATGTGATAATGTTGCAAACATTTTCACTAAGCCTATTGGCAAAATTAAGTTTGAAATGTTTAGGGAGATGTTAGGCATATTTGTGAACCCATTCTCCATTAAGGGGGAGTGTTAGAGATAATGGAGAATATCTTAGAATAGTGAATTGGTTCACGACACCTCAGGATAGGAATTAGTTTCTATTTCCTAGGGTATGTTTCTAACTTCCCTAAATCCATGATTGCTATATAATGTGTGATGTACATTGAGTATGTAGAGCATTCTGCAGAGCCAGACTCTCCTAGTTCAGACTCTCTTTCGTAGAGCTGAACAGTGGCCTGGGTAATGGTTCATTGCTATGGAGCTTTTTATTATTAACATTTTAATGCACTAACTGATGCCTTTAAGGTTATTGCTATTGATAAACTGTAGTTTGTAATATTTTGTTACTTTGTTTTTTTTTCTATGAGTGGATTTGTTTGTTAACAAATTAATTAGTAAATAGAGAGAACATTTGGTTTGTTTAATACAAAAGAGTATTATAGTTTAAGATAATATTTAGGAGGGTTGATTTGTATGTTTTTTTTAAATATTTTTTTTTAGTATAAATTTAGATTTTATTTAATATAATTTTAGTTTTTTGGTGGGATGATAAGGTGATTGTTTTATTAGGATGCTATTCTTGTCACTTAGCTTCAAATTTCGCAGGGGGAAACCATAGTAAGGTTGGAAGGATAGGCATCCTGTTGGAGTTTGAGATCTGGACTCCCGTCTCTTCGTGGTCCTAGGCTCAACTATGATTTTTTGATATATGTGACTTGCATGCTATTGCATATATATTGGGAAGTTTTTAGTTCCTCATCAACCCTTTTCATTAAAAAAAAATTAGACTCTATTTCATGTGAATTGTTTTCTGTGTTTCACATGGTGTTGATTGTGCTTAATGACCATGTGATTTTATGAGTTTCTTTATAAAACTTCTTGAACTTGATGATGAATCCTCTAAATGTAGTAGATAAACCTTATGATTTTCCATGTAATTTTACTTTCTTTACTATTTTCACCTTGGGAATGCCTCAATGTTGTGTATACTATTACAAATACTTTCCCTAAACTTTCTTTGATATTGTTGTTAGTTGTTGTTGATCATGGGTTTGACTCTTTTTGGTTTCCTTGGTGGCAAGGCGGATGATTTACCATCCACAGTGTGTGAGGAAGCACTTAGGATTTCCAGTGCTCTCATTCCAAGTAAAAACAAAAAACAAAAACAAACAAACCGTTAACTATTACAACCATCACTCTATTAAACAAATCCACGATAGTTATCATTAAATTCTACAAAGACATACATACTTTAACCCCCTCTAGATTCAAACATGTGACCTATTATGAGGAATCATATGCTCTTAATCATTAGGCCCACTCAAGCTATATGTACATATAAACATGTATTTACACAAGGTAAATATTATTATAACATGTGAAATGAGAAACCAAGTTCTATGTATGGAAGATATCTTGTAATGTCATCTCTTGCAAAAAGAGTATGGAAGATATGTTGTAATGTCATCTCTTGTAAAAATTTTGACTCAGTGAGATTACATAAAATAAAAAAAAAATAAAGTTGAGGTAAAATAGTTGCCCATAAGGTCATCTCAATTGGTCATTGTCATGTTATGAAGTATTTTATAAATCTTGAAATTCAAGGTTCAAATATCTCGTGAGTCAAACCAACATAAAAAAATTGAGGTAAAACAATCAATTTACAATTGAAAGTTTTTGGGCTTAGGTTTTGACAACCCATGGTTTTTCCAGTGGTAATATATATATATATATATATATATATATATATATATATAGATATATATATATATATATATATATATATAGATATATATATATATATATATATCTATATCTATATCTATATATATATATATATATATATATATATATATATAACCAACCTAGATCCATCTTAATTTTGGATCTACCAAGTGCTGCTGGGAGGGGTTAAATCTCTTCACTCTAAAATAGGTTTGCACCTCAAGAGATTTGATCTTTCTTGGTACTTGGTATTCTATGAGAGAGCCCCTATTGTAAATATTTTGACTTAGTTAGGTTACATCAAATCTCTTTTCACTTTAAAAGACACCTTAAGAGATTTGATCCCTCTCGGCTTGAAAAATTTAAAATTAAAATGAATCTAGATTGGTTAATTGATTTATAATATTAATTGTTTCATGATATATTATTTATATGTTTATTTAATACATTAATTAACCACCATTTGTAGTTGAACTTTGTGCCAATAAAAAGAAATTTTATATCCTAATATCAAATATTGTATATTTAATTTTGTAGTTGGCGTTTGTTCCTTATTCTCTATCTTCATTAATGGTATTTTAAATGTTTATTGTATTATTTACATGTTTATTTAATGCATTAATTTGCAACCATTGATGATTGAACTTTTTGCATTTTAACATTGTATGAACTTATTATGAGTAGTTGTTATATATGATTTTAATATATCTATATATATATATATATATTTATTTTAGATTTTGATAATATAATTTTGAATGATATTGTGATTTTGTGTTATTTTAAATGCTTATGATTTTAAAAAATCTTATGGAATTATAGACTTAATCAACCAAAAAAAATATAAAAAGAGATTATGAAGCTATAATAGAATATATTGAAAAAAAAATATAACAGTTAATCACCATCTTACTTTTATTATGCACATGTCTATTTTGGAATATGCTTTCCATAATTTTAATTAATTATCAATAACTATAAGTTGATGATATAGATTTAATGTCCATGGAATATTCTAGAATATTTGTTGTAGTATAGACAAATCAAAGGTTGAGATTTATCTCCAAAGTAGTTATCCAATTTTAATTAAATTGATTAACTAAAAAAATGTGATATGAACAAGTATCATATGAAGTGAGTTATGGTTTTTTGGACATGTGATATGGATAAGTCATGGTATTGGCCCATGATATAGTAACAAAGCTTATTTCCAGATTAAGAATTTCGACAGTAGTGACCTAATGGGCTTCATCATAATAAATAACATCGACAAATACCATGGGCTATGCAATACCATGGACTTGTAAACCACCATCGGTAAACACATGGATCTATGTTGTTACTCTTGCATTCCATAACATATTTCCTCATACCTTTAAATGAGCTTCATCATAATAAATAACATCGAAAAATACCACGGGCTATACATTTCCATGGACTTGTAAACCACCATTGGTAAACACATTAAATGACTATAAAACTTGTCTTAATAATAATAATTTTTAATTTTAAATATTTACATTACATAATACTTACATAATGTTTAACAACATTGCTACCATACTAGGTTGTAGAGCGCCTCTTGGCGCAATAATAACCATCTTAGATCTATCTTAACTCTAAATCTACCAAGCATCAAGAGGGATCATATCTCTTGAGGTACAAACCCTTTTTTAGAGTGAAAATAGATACTTGATCTCTCTGGACACTTGGTAGATCAGAAGTTAAGATGAATATAGGTTGGTCTTTCCCCCTTTAAAGTGTTTCACCCTTTAAATAGGTTATATTCAACATGAATACCATGGGTCAATACATTATTTTCTATTTTAACATATGGTTATTTTTAATTTTAATTTTATTATTTAATCATTTTTTTGTTTACAAAACATAACAACACAGGACAATACATTACAACATTTTTCATACTAGGCTGGGGCATATCTCAACGCAAATAATTTAAAGCAAAGTTATAATTTATTAAGCTTTTACTGTTTATTTTTAACAACATAATATGTATCATGTAGTAAGAATTAGTGGATATTTTGACGTTTATTATGGATTGATCCATATCCAGCCATTCAATTTATATGCTTTCTCTAGTTATTAGGTGAATGGAAGAGATTTAATCTTTGAAAATTCTAAAATATTCTTAATAGTAGTCACATATCAAAGGTAAAGATTTATCTCTAAAGTATTTATGCCTTTTTTCCCTTTTACTTAAATTAATTAATTAAACATATGAACATGAGTTATGATATTTTTGAGCATGTGGTATTAGTAAGCCATGGTGTTATAACAAAGTCTATTTATAGATTAAAAATATGGATGCTTAATAATTTTGTTACATATTTTTAAAATGTATATATGTTTAACTCATTTTTTTTATAATTAATAATAATATAATAATCCTCTTGGTGGCTGAAGGTCTTAACATGCTTCTACATGAGGCCAAAATAAGGGGGGATCTAAAGGGTGTAACTGTGGTAGAATATTTGACCATCACCCACCTGCTATTTGTAGATGACATTCTTCTGTTTTGTGATGGTTTTAGGCAAGATATTATTGCCATAAAAATAGCTCTGCTTATATTTCAGAAAGTAACGAGAATGCAAGTCAATGTTTCAAAATCTACATTATCCCCTCTAGCCCCCTCCATCGATGAAATCATACATTAGTTTCCTTTCCTTACAAATACCTTTGATGAGGTTTTGAAGTACCTAGGCTTCCACCTTAAAGCAAATGATTATAAGAAGGTAGATTGAAAATTACTAATTGCAAAAATTGAAAAAAAGGTTAAAGGTGTGGATCTTTAGATGGTTGTTTAGAGCTGGTAGATTGGTATTTATTAATCGGTGTTGGAGGCTATTATGCTATATTTGATTTCCTTGTCTTGGATCCTGAAATGTGTCTTAAATTCAATGCATGAGATTTTTTGTTGTTTTTTTATGGACATGATCTAAAGAATCTTTTGTTCTTTTGTGGGTATGGTGGGATAGAATTGTTGTTTCGAAAGCCTATGGTGGATGGGGAATTAAAAACATACCTTTATTTGTGAAATCCCTGGATGCAAAGGTGGTTTGGAGGATGCTCTCTACAAGTAACCTTTAGAACTCAGTTGTCCACAAGAAATGCATATATCCTCTTTCTGTTGAAGAATGGGTTCGCTCAATAGATAAGAAAAAATTGAATGTATTTGTAATTTGGAAATTTGCTCTATATTCTTTCATTGTGATTAAAGGTGATCTTGCCTGGAAGGTCGGTAATGGTGAAAATATGAGGGTTGGTGTGGATTCATGGGTTGGTTTTGGGGAGAATTTTCGTCTTTATAGAGATATGATTTTCTTTCTGAACAACAATGGATGGTTCACACTTAGTCAAGTGGGAAAAAATGCTCACTCTTCAATCTGGTTTCAAGGATGGGTAGATGCTCTTCAACTCAACCTTCTTGATGTTTTTGTGGATCAATGGAATTCCTACACAATTACACTAAATTTGTCACATGTGTAGCTTAGAGATAGGGAATACACATTAGGATGGGTTCACTCTCTATTTGGGGAATATACTCCCAAAAATGGATATCTTTTCCTTGTCAATGCAAGCAGAACCGTGGAATTGGAGTGGTGGTGGAAGAAAATTTGGAAGCCAAGGTTCCTTGCAAAGGCAAAATTTTTTTTATGGTGTTTGATTGAAAATAAATTTATACATAGGATAATATGCAAAAGAGGAGGAAAGAAGTGTTGACTACTATATTCTTAGAAAAAGTGTTGAGGAATCATTGGCCCATCTATTTCTACATTTCTCATACACATCAGGGGTTTGGGCCAGTTACAGAGAGAAGCTTGGTTTTATCTTAGTCTAACAAGGAGAGTATTTCTTTGAGTTTTGGAAAATTTGGTGGGAGAAAATAATACCAAAACAACTCAAGAATATTTCACTGCTCATCTTTTCGGGTATCTGGGTTGCCAGGAACAAGGCTATATTCTAGGATATGCCATCATCCCCTAACAGGGTGGCAACCCAGGTTCTTCTAATAATTTCTCTTCTTCCTTCTTCAGATCTTACACATGTTCCACATGTTATAATAACTAATGAAATTATTATTTCCTCTCCTTGTGCCTATTTTAATGGAGCTTCACTTGCTAGTAGAGTTTGTGGGGGTCGAAGTTGTCACGATGCTTGGTTGTGTTCCACCCATGGTGTTTGATCACTAACAACATGATTAAATGGGTGTGGGCGATGAGCAGTGGGCAGGGTTCCACATGGTTAGGTTTCCACCAAGCCAGAGTGGTTTTTGTCATGATGGTTTTCCCATTTCAGCACTGCCCCCCCTGTTAATTCGTAATGGACCTGGGGGGGATCAAAATGATTATGATCCATTGATCTACTGCACTCACAATCACATTGTGAGATAGAAGCTAACTAGTTCAAAAAACCATATGTCAATAGTTGGTTGTCCCATCAGCTGATGATGTTGAAAAATGACCATTTTGATGTCAAATGCCATCATTTCCCTACCACCACCACCACTCGATATAGGAGGCACCATATAACGACAACATCAACGGTCGACGAGCAGTATTTTCGTTTAACAGAGTTGACAGACAGAGTCATTCTCTTCAGTTTCTGGTTTCACCTCTTGGCATCATAACTATTAGGATGGATAGAATATTTACAAGATTTTAAGAAGGATTTCAAGTTAGATTGTGAATTAGTGGAAAATCTCAGAACCTTACAATAATACCCATAAGTGTAAATATTCTACCACATCAATGATTCGTTGGTAAACATAATCTAGAAATATGGGTTCGATAGAAGGTTTATAATACACAACATTCCAAATAACCCAAATAATTATAAGCAAATACCCATTATGAATATACAAATATTTAAGCATTCATTCATGAAGTATATAGAAACTATACACTTTCTCATCATCACATGAATCATAAATCCTCATTCATACATCAACTATACATAACCATTATACTTATTTGAGTATGTTGATTCAAATGGAAACTAGAGAAGGCACTCCCACTCTCCACCCAACCATAGGTCGAATGCATTGCAATATTTCTTGCAATTGACCACCTCCGAGTTGGATTCATAGTTTAAGGGATGTTTGCACAAAGATTGTTGGGTGGTATAAATGCAAGATTTACACCAACATTTAAATTGTCAATTCGGGTTGGTAAACTTAGAGGCATAGCATAGTAAATGTCAGAATATGACCTTAGGGATCTATAGAATAAAAATAAAGCTATTGAAAACAAATCAAAAGAGAATCATTCAAGAAAAAGGAACAAGAATCTTCAAGGCAAAGTAAACACACTGTGAATCTACTTCTGGCTCCTCTTCTAGGTTGAGTTGACTCCTACAGAAAGTCTTCCTCAGTTGTCCAGGGGACAAGGGAATGTAGATTCCACTCAAAAGAATGTGATTCAATTTTCAAAACCTCTCTAAGGATTACATGCTATGTTTGCAAAAATGGAAAGCATGAAATAAAACTAGGAAGCATAAAGAAACTTCATTCCAACTAATCTAAGGAAATCATTGAATGCTTTAAAAATAATCTAGAATATATGTGTACTGCTTCTCTGGAAATAATTCAGTATTCAACTATAAGGAAAGTGTGCAATAGAAACAAATAAGATAAATACATTTCTGCTGCTTTCAAGCTCACCCTGATCTTATAAAATCATTACATACTTTCCCTACAACACAAAAATACTCTATATGATATGTGTATTGGTTAAAGCAACATTCAATTATGATGAGAGGAATACCAATCACAAATTTCAGTCTCAAGACATTCTAAGAATTCTGTGAGCACTCCACTTTGCCCAAAAACACAAGGTTGCAATTTCTCCTCAAGCTGATCCTGGAATTAATTATTAAGATTTCAAGGATGAATGTTAATTTTTCCCAAAGTGCAGGAATCGGTTTCACATCTCAAATAATAGTTTTGAGGCAGTCATGAATGCTCAACATGATGCATAATGAGTTAAATTAACCAGAACTCTTAATAAGCCAGAGTATCCTTATTATGCAACAATTGAGATCAGGGCAAGTATCACACTTAACTTGTAATAAAAATGAGAGATGCATTAAGGAAACATTCATTATCTATACTCTGTCTCAATATTCCTATACATACATTCCAAGAAAACAATGAAATCATTAACCAAACTCAAATGATTAGAGAAATGAAAAAGAACTGTGGAATGAAATTATAAATCTCAAATGATCAAAGCATAGGAAAGAACTATGAAATGAAATTGCAGAGCTATATTAAATCACACTCACACCATGCATCTATCAAAATAAAATGCAGAGAAATCCTAAGAGGTATGGGGCAATGGACTGGATGGTGGGCCCAAACCACCCAGCTCATTGCCCTTGCAACAGTTAAATTACAATACCAGAAGATTTAGAATGACTGAAAACATAAATCAAATTCCAATTTTGATTAATGTTGAATCTTGTTACATAATCACTGAACAATGCAGCGCTGGGCTCCAGTGGTCCCCTCCAGGGATCATCCCACTAGGCATGTAGGCTCCTCCCTTCCCTGCACAGCGAAATCGATCTCTGTCTATTCAAAATATGATCAACAAGATATATTCCCCCTCTACAATATACAGTCTCTATGTTTATAACAATGTTGCCCCCAACTATTTGGATCAATGCATCCAAGTTTAGAATTATGCAATAATTTTGAGCCAAAATAAAGAGATTCAAATTTATCTGTGGTTTGCAACAACCGATGTCGAGTCATGAAGTATTCGCCAGAACAGTCATAGGAAGAATATGTTGTTAACAAACTTTGTAATTTATAGAAGGAAATTTTGACCGAATTCTTTGACCATCGTTTTATGCACTGTCTGGAAGACTTGGGTGCAAGCAAGGGAATACATCAACATATCAAACACCTACTCTTCAAAACCCATATGCCCGTTTTCCATCACGACAGCTCGATATATGAAAATCGTGGAGGTGGGAATAGGATTTGCACTGCTTGAACAGGAATTGTACACCTGCCATAAGAAGAGTCTATTATTAATGATATTTTAAATACTTTCAAATCACTAAACAAGAAGAATTCACATAACAAAAACACATTACCTCTGAATTCCTCTATAATAGTCCAATAGTGCATAAAAGGATAATAATAGCTATAAACATTAGGGGCAGGCATAAGAGTTACTTAAGCAAAAAGTATAAAAATCTAGACAAAATGGAGGATCAACAAAGACAAGTTCATGTGAATGGATGGGTCAAAAACTAAGGAGATGGAGTCCATAGTCTAGGTGGTTCATTAACTACTCTATGGTAGTAAGCACTCTAGTGCCTCAGTTACTCTATGAGGATTGAATCCACTATGAGGGCATTCATCAACTTGTTAGTAATCACTTAACAACACTAAGTGGTTTATCAGACTATCTGTAAGCACCATATGGTATAACTAACTAGTAGGAAATCAATTAGTGGTTCGTTAACCAGAGGCAAGAAATAAGTGGTTCATCAACCAAATTTACAAGCACATATATGTAGAAATACATCTATGTCCCTTCACACAACCATGAGAGTGCACCACCTTGGATCCTAAGTGCCTTCTCCTCTAGGGCTTGTCTCTTTGATCTAGGGTAGGGAGAATGAGGATGGTTTTTCCATACCACTCTCTATTATTATTTAATACATTGTTAGTGACACTGCCAACCTAGTTTGACTTTGATCATGTCACTTTAAAAATTAGTTAGAGGATGGATTTTCTCAGTTGTGGTTGGTTTTAGCATTAAATTTTGGTAAGGTAAACTTATTCAAGATGTGGAATAAAAGCAAGAAACACCCTTCAAACTCTCATTTGTTGGTATTCACTTCCTCCAACGTGTTTTCTTAAACTTTAATTAACAATTATCAACTACTTAGGAACGTTTTACATTAGCGTGGTTTTCCCCATGCTAGATTCATAGTCACGTAAAATGTCTACAAAAAAAATGGTAAAAGTAGGGGATGTTACAAACTCCATATTTTTAAAGGAACATCGACCTCAGTATTTACCAACAAAGATAATAAAAAATTTTGAGCTTTATAGTTACAAATCTTTACATATTAAACAAAAAAGGGTACAACACCCTCATTTGATCAACATGCTCTAAGGTTGCTTCATTTGGTCCATAGTGCTTCCATTGCACCTTGACCTACTCTATTATTCGATTCCAAAGCATGGTCTATCTCTAGTCCAAGATGTATCTTGGGTTTGGTTTACTTTTCCTCAGATTCCACCTATATCATAAACTAATCAATCACGTGATTGGTATCACATACATAAATTTTAAGCAACGATATGTGAAATACAATATGTGATAACATTGTCAGTGGTATGGAAAATCTAAAAGTTACTGGACCCACTCTTTCTAAAATCTGAAAGGGTCTACAAAATCCGAGTTCCAACTTAGCACAGGATCCCACTTTTAGTGAGCTCTTCCTTGGTCTAATCCAAAGATATACATGATCTCTCACTTGAAATTATTTATGCATTCTCTATAGGTCTGCGTAACTCTTATGTTTGTCCTAGATTCTTTCAATTTCTACTTGATACTAATTATTTTTTACTCCATTTCCTTTAACATATTAGGTCCAAGAATTACTTTGTTTACTGGGTCATCCCAACTAAGGGGTGTATTACACTTTCTTCCATATAAAACCTGGAAATTACTAATTTTCAATTATTCTTGATAACCATTGATGTATGTAAATTGAACTAATGGTAGGAATTATCCCCATCGTCTTGGTTGGTGCATAACATACATTCTCATCATGCCCTCTAGAATTATATTTACCCTTTTAATATGTCCATCAACCTAACGATGATAAATTGTGCTAAATGCTAGTTGAGTTCCAAAACCAACAAACAATGGTTTCTAAAAATTTGATGTAAACTTTGCATCTGAATCTGAGATTATATTCTTGGCTATACCATGCATTATGAATATCTCTTTCATAAAAATTTGGGTTACGTCAATGGTATTGTGGGTGGACTTGATAGGTACAAAATGAGATGCCTTGTTCAAATTTTCCACCACCACCTTCATAACATCATGTTGCTTGGGTGTTTTTGGAAATCCCATGATGAAGTTCATGTATATGACTTCCCACTTCCACTCAAGGATTGGAATGGGTTGCAAAAATCCAATTGGATGTTTGCATTCCACTTTAACTTGTTGACATTCTAGATACCTAGCAATGTATTCAGTGACTTCCCTTTTCATGCATAGCGAGTAATAATTCTTCTTCATGGTTATTATCATTTTTTGATAACTGGGGTTACCAGAGTAAGGTGTTTTATGCAACTCATCCATTATGAGCCTCTTCAAGTTGCCTACACAATGTACATATCATCTATCATTAAATAACAACATACCATCCTCGGTTACCTTGTAGAACATTTTGAGTGTCCTTTCTAGTTCTTGTTGTAAATATTCTTTTACATGCTAAAACTATTCATCATGTTGTATTACATCCTTTTTCCTTTCTTTGATGTCAAACTCATAAGTACTTACAGCTACCAAATAGCTAGTTACAAACTTATACAAAGTGCACCAACTACCTTGTTTTCCTTGTCTTTAATGTACTCTATCTCAAAATCAAATTCATTGATAAAAGGCAACCATCTGGTTTGTATTACATTTAACTTGAGTTGCTAAAAAACATATCTTAAACCTACACGACCTGACATTAACACAAACTTCATTCCAAGAAGGTAATGTCTCTACATCTTTAGTGCATGCAATACTATTGCAAACTCCAAGTCATGAGTGACATCATTCCTCTCATGCTCATTCAATTTTTTCGATTCATAACAAATCACATGTCCTTCTTGAACTAGGGCTCCACCAAGAAATTCCTTGCAAGCATCTATACAAACCACAAAATCCTTTTCTAGGTAAGTTATTCTCAAGGGAGGTGCATGCATGAGTAGGTGTTTGAGTTGTTCAAACATGGTTTCACACTTTGATGTCCATTGGAATTGACTCCTTTCCTTTGTAGGGTTGTTATTGGATGCCCAATATTTAAAAAATCATGAATAAATCACTTGTAGTATCTAGCCCATCCCATGAATGATCTCACCTCCACAACATTTTAGGGAGTAGGCCACTCCAAAATGGCCTTGATATTCTTGGGATCCACAACAACACCTTTTCTTGAGATTACATGCCATGAGTATTAAAATTGAGACTTAAAGAATTCACATTAGTTTAGCATATAGTTTGTGTTCCCTCAACAACTGTAGTACTGCCTTCATGTTCTCTTCATGCCCTTCTGCGGTTTTCGAGTAAACTAGAATGTTATCTACACAAACTATCACAAATTCATCTAGGTATTGGCTAAGAAAATTATTCATCAGGAACATAAATGTGGTTGGATCATTTGTGAGTGAAAATGTTACCCCCACGAGATCATGGTGCTTGTTTCTTGTCTTGAATGCAATTTATGAATATATTTGTTTTTAATCTTAATTTGGTTAAAACCAGATCTTAAATCGATTTTAGAAAATACAGTGGTTGTTCTCAACTAGTGAAATAAATCATTGAATCTTGATAGTGGGTATTTATTATTTATTGTTTCTTTATTCAACAACATGTAATCAATACCAATCATAGTGTATAGTCTTTCTTCTTAATAAACAACGATGGAGCTCCCTAGGTTGATAAGCTAGGTTTGATATACCCTTTTTCTAGCATCTCCTTCAACTATAGTTTTAATTCCACTAGTTTAGGTGTGCTCATGTAATATGGTGTCTTAGAAACTAACACTAAACAAGGAATTAATTCAATATTGAAATTGATGTCTCTCTTGGGTGGTAAATTTGGTATTTCCTCTAGAAATACACCAATGCATTTCTTTCAAATGGTGTGATATTCAAGCCCAATTTTTTTTCTCTTCGTAATAGTGTTTTCCTGGATCATAAATAGGGCACACCCCTTCCAATTGCATATCTTCACTTGTAGTTTTGGAATTTTCTTAACTGAGGTAAGATTTCTCCTTCCTTATATTTTCCTTCATTTTCCTTCATCATTGAGGCACTCTAATTATTTTTTGTAATAGTCCATATTGGTTATATGGGCTACTAGCAGGTCCATGCCAATTGATACATCATACGAGCCCAATGGAAGTATGTTGAGGTTCATTGTTGTGGGCATGTTGTCTCATTCTAGGGGCATGATTCCACTAGCTTTGTTACTTTATTCTTAGCTCTCATATTTAGCAAGGCCAACCATAACTTGGTATGATATTTCTTTTGCAAGGTATAATCTATTACAATTTTTGGACTAATATAACTAAAATTAGAGCCTGGGTCATTTAGAATTGAAACTAATTAGTTAATGGCCTATTGTCGCTTCTACAACACCCTACAAAATTTTGGCCTGCACCAAATTTCAGAGCCTACCTTGGTCTTGTATATTGTCATTGCAAACATTGAGATTCATTCCATGTGTTTTATTTAAGTGTTTTGGTCCCTTTTGCAACAAAGACAAAATGTTGTCTTTTCACATGTTAGTTGTCACATAATGTGTATAAGTTTTTTTTTGTGGTTTCAAGGGGTTATATTTGTGAAAATGAGCTGATCTAACCATTTAAACATTCATCACACTCATTCCCAAAGTTTTAAGCATTATTGCACAAGTGTCGTCACGATCATCACAAAGTGTATATTTGGTGTTGCACTTGTTGTAAGCCATCACAAAATTGTCACACCGAGGGAAAATTATTGTTCATATGTACTAGATGATCTATGGTGTTGTGTTGTCAAGTGTTCTAAGTGTGTGATCACAGTCAAGTCATATCAATGTTCACATCAGCTCATGATCCCACACTTGCCAAATTCCAGAAATTTTCCAACAACTTAACCTCATCTAGCCTTCCTCAACTATGCAATCACCAAGTCTTCTCTACCTCCCAAACTACATGATTGGATGAAACAATGTAAAACCACTAAGTTGGGCTCACTGAGTCCCAAAAATGCGCAATCTTCCTGCCTAGTCCAACCTGAACTACACATTACGCAGTATCAAGGCTCAAACTCCACCTTTGACTGCCCGAGATGTGCAATTTCACAGTCACTGAGCCTCTTCGTCAGCTTACCACCTAGTTCCATCTCAGTCAATGGATCAACATGCACCATCTTAGACTGGGGGTGTACCAGACTGATGTCATCTCATCATGAGTGAATTGCATATGAAAGTACTCTATCATACCATGACATTATGATGAAGAAGGGAAACATGCTAAAATACATCTTTATAGATGATTATGCAAGATTATGTTGGGCGTGGGATCTCCCAAAGGCAAGTTTTGGGGCTTAGAGCCCAGATTTTGGTCAATTTTGTAATTCCGATGTAAAGACTCCACATTTTGTGGGCGCAGAGCACGTAGTTGTAATAGAGTCATAGGGTTGTCCACCCTTAATTTTGTAAATGTAGTGTCTGTTTGAGAAATCTACCCATGGTCCGTGTACCATGGGATTGTATAAATAGAGGGAGGCTCTAGGTGTAAAACATGATCTAATGATCTAAGGATTGAGGAAGAAGTGAGTCGAAATATAGAGTTGTGTCTTTGGGTTGTAAAGTAGGAGAAGGCTCTACAGTTGAGTGCACAGAGGCCTAGTAGTCCACAGCTGAGTGCGCGAACCCCTGCAGCTGAGTGCACAGGACAGGTCGAGTCTATAACCATTGGAAACATTAATAAAGAGAAGTTTTACCATATTTCTGTGTATCTTTACCTGTTTTATGCATTGAAGTATATTGGGTATGAATTGCAAGTTTACTATTTATTTACTGCGCGAACTTATATGAATGTGCTGAATCACTAAACATAGTATAAGGTATTTGTTTACGTGAAGACAACTAATTGTTATAAGAAGATAAGTAAGATCCACAACGTGACTTAGGGAAATAGTGCAGATCGCTGCTCTTGCAGCGTGAAATCCCCACAACCCATGGATTAGGGTTGCACAAAGGTGAATATATCAGGGCGCGAAGGCCTCGCAGGTCACGGAAGCACGTGAAGTAGCATGCGCGAAGGCATTCACATTTGGACTAAATCAACCCCTCAGACATATCAAGGGTGCGGAAACCTGGTTCCAACATCCACCCATACTGCTTTGGGTGAGACCTCAGTCCGTGCCCTGCAGACTGTTGTCGAAAGGGCTAGTAGTACAGGGATTTGTTTGGCTAATTAACTCCGAACCTGGGTCAGGCCCTAACAAGCCAACAGATGATCAATCAAGATAAAACCAAGGGATGCCAGTTTGTGACCATAGTTCAAGACTCGATATCATTGAAGACTCCTTACCTCTAAGCCATAAGGAGGTGGATAGGAGAGCATCCTCAAGAATACATGTAGCAAGTAGCAACATAATGGATTGAAATTTCCATGTCATTAAGTAGTCCATGCTAGCAGTGTCACATCATGTCATGTCATGAGTTGTCACATGCCACATCATTATTGTGGATCATGTAATTTCTTATTTGAAAATGTATTGTAAAGTGGAAGTCCAAAGGACATGTACAAAAGATGAAGAGTCATGTAAATTCAGAAAGTTATAGGAAGTCAAACAGTCATGAGGGTAGTTAAAGAGTCATAAGGGAGGTTAAGAATCACCCCATTGGTTATATATACACCCTCATTGTATGAGAATAAGGCTTTTCAGCTTGCCTCCTCCCTCAAGGAATTAGAGAGACAAGCTAGTTCTTTTGGTGAGCAAGGAGTGGCTCCAATGATCCACTATTGGAACTAGTGGTGTTCATTGTATACATGTGTCTTGGGACTTTTCTTTAATATCAAAAGCCTCATGGCCAACACATTCTTCTTTCATGGATTATGAATATTTGTAAGACTATTCTATGGATGTTTGTAATTCATGTTTGTTTTTATCTATGCTAAAGTAGTTGAACTATTTTGGTTATTTTTGTACTTATCATATAAAGAATGTTATGTAATGGTTGTTATAATTGTCTCATCCTTGTGGACTATTACGCTGGATGTTAGACAAATATTTCTTGCTTATAATTGTTGTAATGACCATCGCATCTTTGTGGACTATTCTGCTGGATGTTAGATAAATATTTTCTCTGTGTGTGTGTCTCTACCAGGGTGGTACTATTACCTCTCTCTTAGAGGCTCACTTTCCTTTCCCTCTGTAGTAGAAGAATCTTGACACACATACAACTGAACACTCACTAGGCATACTCACTTGCTGATCCAAGATTACCTGTGCATAACTCTCTTGTGTTGAGTTTTGTACCCAAGGAAAACCTACAAGAATACATGGCAGTTGGGCCAATATCCCAGATGGGGCGGTGTGAGGTCTAAATGGGACTTCACATTAGGGAGACCCCCTTGGTTGACATATTTATAGCACCGTCAACATGACCATACCTTCCATTTAAATAACTAAGTCCTAATGGTGTTCTTTTTGGATATCAAATGTACATAAATTCAAGGCATATTTTGGGCCACAATGTTCATTGTTGTTGCTTCTTGTAGGTTGTAGAACCATTTTTTTTCTACTACTAGTGGTGGGGACAACCCATCTGTAGGTGATTTTCTCCACATGTCTAACACTGATATGGTCCTCTCCTAAGCTCCTCGACCTCATCTCTTGCTGGTTTAGTGAGTCGATCTCTATTTGCAGCAGGGAAGGTTCGCTAATATTCACTATTGGTAGGGGTGGTGAACTTATAGTTGTTCCCCATAGACTTGCGCCTAAAATATTTTGATCCTTTTCCTTTGAATCTAGTTCTTTAATCTTGTTCCATTCTGTTTGGGTCTCAATTTTATGCTTAGTTTGATTGTAGCAATACTTAGTTTTCCATATAGTGTCTTCTAATGTTATGGGTTCATTAAATTCAATTCTATCTCTGTACGCCTATGGTAACCCACTGAGGTACCTTTTGACCTTTACTTTCTCATCCATGATGTATGGAACATATCTCAGTAGTTTTAAAATTTTGTTGGTGTATTCATTAGCAGTAAGTGTTCCGAGTTTAAGCTCATGAAATTATTTAATATTTTTTTCATAGTACCTTTCAGACATGTACTTTTCTTGGAAATATCTCTCAAAACTTTTCCATGAGAGCTCCTTCTCTTTGATACCCTTAAAGTTCCTAAAATATTTACACCAGATGTTGTATTTTCATTTTAAGCTGAAAATGGATACTCTAGCCTTCATGTTATCAAAGTAGTCATGTACTAAGTATTTATTCATCCCTAACACTCAGGCTTATGCTTCTTCAACCCTTTTAATATCCCCATCAAAGGTGGGTGGTTTTTATTTCTTAAAATCCTATGGTATTAGGCTTTTCCCACTCTTCCTTTGTCAGTGGTGATCTCTGGTTGCAAAACTTGATGATTTATCAAGGATTCCTACCCTTATTTCTAGAGTGTTGAGAGGTGTTACTCCCCTCATTGTATCTTTTATTTCTTGTCATTGTCTCTTCTTTGACTTATTGGATTCTACCTCATTAGCCTCCAATCCATGCTTCCATATTTCTAATGAAATTTTCTTGGATTTGTGTTTACCTAAGTAGCTAGCCCCAACCTCATGTTGTTTCTATCATTGCAAATTTGATAGGCTCTGCAAAATAATTACATTACTTCTACTTGCATTTCCTGTCCTATGACAATCCTCTCATTGTTTGCTTTGTAACTTCTCAACTCAACTCTGAAACTCTTGAGGGTTTCTATTAAATCACAAGAATACTTCTCTACCCTTTTTCCTGCCAAATCCTCTTCTTGAAGATGATAGGATTTGGACATGCTATATTCTACCATGTTGTTTCTCATTATTTGTTTTCCTTATTGTACCTTGGTGTCTTCTTATGTGTTGTCACACACATATGACTATTAGTTGAATCAATCACATTTAGATATATTTACTCATCACCTTCTCGTTTTTGCAACTAGCATGCTGACATGAAAATAACTGAAACATCAAATCTCATGTTCGTGTGTTATCTAGAGAATGCATTAGCAATTTCTTATGCCAAAAATCAAATTAGTTTGAATTATTAAGTCTGAATTCACATGCGTATACACATATATCAATTAACCATAAGATTAAATAACACTTTGTAACTCTTGACGAATCTTCCATATTCTCTTGTTTAAGGCCTATTTAATTTGATCATTGAACCTAGGTTCTCTGATACAAATATGTAACACTCCCTCCCACCCCCTTTAATTTATTGGGCTATGAGAGGTATTAGTTTATAATTAACCCTACCTCCAAGATTTGTTATGACGATGGGGTTACAAACATGCTTCCTTTTCAAAGGTTGTGGAAATAACTTTTAATTCCACCATTTTGTCTAGTTCATTGAGAGCTTTTTGGTGATATACATTTGATCTCAATCTGACTCTTGGATTGAAAGTTGTGTTGATTTGAATATTGGCCTATTAGAAGATGGCCATGTTATTATTATAGCCATGTGGTACCCTCGTGATCTCCACATGTACCTAACAAGTTAGAAATAATGGGTCCACTAGGCTAGACCCACGTCACCATACGATATCATATATATATATCATTCAATCTGCAATAAATAAATCAAAATGTTGACTTAAATCTGTCTAAATAGTATATATTTAAGAAATATTAAATCAAACTATGTGTGAAGGGTTAACAATGTGATCATGTCAAAAGGAGATGAAGTAAAAGATTAATAAAGTTAAAAAGAAAAATAAAACAATAACTAGTATGTATTAGTATTCAAATGAAACACACAAAGAAACTTTAAGATATCATGTATTGGTATAATTCTTACCTATAACATGTCACTCAAATTCTGATTTAAACCCTCTAAATAGTATAGTTTAAGAAGTATTAAATCAAATATGTATGAATGATTTATTGTAAGATAATGTAAAATATGAAATTATTCATGTTTACTATTAAATATGAACACATAAAAGAAAACAATATGAATCATAACCGTATATATTAAAATCTCACTGTCATAATGAAGCAAGCCACCATAACATATACACCATGCCTTTAAAAAAATAAGGTTTCACGTGATCCAAAGCCTACCATCCCATGGTCTAATGATAAACCTGATTTCATAACTTTGACTCCTTTTATTTCTTGGGAAGTTAGTTTTCTAACTTTATCGTTATACAATTAATATTTTAATATTACAGTGCTTTTACTTTTAATCATTCAGTAGTTTCTGGTCACTTTCTAATTTCCTCCCTGCTATGCTCCTCCATTATTTTCTTAGATAACTTAATCCATCTTTAATCAACCTCCCTGGATCATATATAAAAAATGCGATTAGTTTCAAAAAATTTAGATAATGATTTAAACGTATTGAAATACTTTTGGAACAAAAGTGTTCAAGCAAATATATACACTTTATGTACCTCTCTTTATGATAATCAGGTAATTTTGAAAGTAAAAATTTATTTTAACACAAGTAAAATTATATTGAATTTATGTTTATGTTAAAGTTGTATACTAAATTACTTCATATAAGTTGAAATCTTGGAAAAGTGGAGAACCTTATAAAAAAATGGGAATAGGTGTAGATATAAGTTATTTTCCAATTTTATTAAACCAGTTGAAAGAAGATAGAAAAGTTAGGAGGATAAAGATGGATGATTAAACTTATTATTGAGGAGAGAGCTATGAGGAAGTGGAAATGTGATTTTGGAGTCTGATATATTCAAGGGTTGAAAATTAATGAGATTAATGACAATAAAACATATCGGATAGAAAGATGTATGTGTATTAATTATTGTTTTTAATCCCAATAGTATTTCCCACATGTGAATGTCTTAAAACAAATAAATAGTCATATCCCTAAATGTGTTTGTTATCATTATATAAAAATAATTTTGTTTTAAAATATAATTCACTTTAGGTAATCTTTAAGAATTTACTCCCTATGTATTTACTTTTTATCCCTATCACCTTATTATGTGTTTATGGATCATGTTATTTTATTTATTTAACTTAGAATACCATTAATGTTATTTAGGATTATGTATAAGTATTAAGATATATATAAGTATATTTAGATACATAGGCTTATATATGGTGTATAATAAGTTAAAGGTAGATGATATTATGACTAAGCACACTTTGTGAGGGGAGAATGATTTTGATTAAACTTCAAAAAATATTAAGGTAGGATTTAAATGTAAGGGGTAGGTTAGGATAGTGAAATGATTTTTTTTAGAGACAAAACAAGGCTAGCAGTAATAAGATAAAGGCTCACATGGGGTAGAATTTATAGAGGTAGCCCAATTTTTTAAAGAGGGTCAAATTGGGCTACAACATTCGACTCCTATAAGTGATGGTGCCTCCCTGTGAGGTAGGATGAATCATAGACCCCATTCCTTCAAACATTGGCATGGAGTCTATGTGTTTTTAAAAATCAAGAGTTCCTTGAGAATATCTACCAATAAATAGGTAAATGTGTTATATATTCATCTCGTTCATAATTTTTTATCTAAAAATCTTCATAGTATGTGGGAGAAATTTTTCTTGTAGCAATCTGATATTAATAACTAATACCATGAGTGGTGGATCCCACCACTAGTTGTTAAGATCAAATATGTGTCATTCAATTAACTTTATTCCCACTATTAGATCTATCATACAATTCAACGGTGTTAATTGGTGTGTAATTTTTGACATGATTTTAACCTCAGTCATTAGATCAGAATGACTTCAACCGTCAGATGCAGTAGACAATTTTCCTGGCCTAACCAACATATTACTTAATTTTCGACATGACGTATTGACTATTGATCCTATCACGACTAAGATATTGGATCCCACTGGATTGTAAGAGAGACTTTATTGAGCTACTAAGTTTCCATCCAATATGGCATATTGTCCGTCATATTAAAACTATGCTGAATGTTGGATCTCATTAGATGGCAAAGGTGTTGTTAATAGTTGCCTATGTTGTAGTCTGATGTGACTTGTCAATTGTTGGATTATACGAATGTAAGTCATTTGATTAGATCAAATCATGCCAAGGATATTAACCTTCACACTATTCATTTCACGATACAAAACCTAAACCATTTGTTGGGTCTCCAAAATGTCATCTTTTTCAACCTCTTTTCATTCACCTTTAACCATATTCCTATATCCTATAATCATACATTAAGACCATTTTTATGATTATATATGGGTTTAGACTTATTATTTTTCCAAAGGATATATTTTAGTATTTTGAATGAATTTATGATTAAATATAAGAAAAATAACATGCATTCACTTATATATACAAGGTGGATTTGTTTTTTGATGTGTGTAGGAACATTCAAAGATTCCAACAAAGTCATATTTGGCCTTTACATCTCAATTTCGAATTTCCTCTTCAAAATATTGAAGATATGAGATAATCATTCAAGTACATTTGATGGAAAAAAATCATGAAAGTTTTGATAAGATTTCTTATCAAATATTTTAGAAATTTGTGAGGGGAAAGGTAGACATGTTACTTGCTAGATGTTAACTTATGGTTCTAACCACATGAGATATTTGTGGATCTAGGAGAGATAAATGGATGGGAGATATTTGTGGATCTACATTTGTTAATTAGTTATCTTAGTTTTTGTATGAATAGGAGTGCCTTCTCCATTCAAGGGAGGAACTCTTGGAGCATAATTCCAAACTATGATGGAATAAAACACATTTGAAAAGTTCTTGTGTTATTTAGCTTATAATTTTATATTCTTGTATTGTTGTAAGATGTTTTTTTATAATTCATCTAGTTTTATAATATATGCAACTTATATTAGTTTTATTATGTTTTAAATTATTTTATTTTGTAGATCAATAATAGCACTTTGCTTAGTGTTGCAAGTGTGAGCCTTGAACACTTAATTGAAGATGATGATCTAGATTAGTATTTTCGACCCGTAAAATTCTAACGAAGTTACTGGGAAAACTAAGATAGATATCAAAAAACATAAAACATGATTTTTGTGTAGAATGAGCCAATTTAGTTGATCCGCGAGAATTTCTTCAAAACAATGTACAATTTTGTAGATATTTGTGGATGTTTCAAATGGAAATTTTCAGATTTGTGTTTTGGCCATCAAATGTAACAATAAAAGAACAAATTTGAACTCTCCATCAAATTAAGAAAAATATTACTCATTTTCAGCCTAAATTAGTGTATTTTTTGAATTCATCACATATATCTAACAATTTCCCAATATTGTTTAATTAAGAAATAAATTACATTACAATGATCACTTAGTTTAGAATTTGATTTAATTATTTTCTATAGATACTGTATTTTTAGGTTTCTAATTGTCACTTCGTTCTTTTCCATATTGCAATCAAGCACTTGATAAATATAAAAATACAAAAAGATTTAAATTCCCAAAGCATTCTAATTTGTGATTAGAGTTGTTTGTTTTCATAGAAATATATTTCAAATGCTTTCTAGATTAATTTTACAAGCTTTCATAGATTAATTTACTCACTTTTATAGATTAGATATTTCCATGCTTTAATGGATTAAATTTACATGCTTTCATAGATTATTTTTCCATGCTTTCATAGATTAAATTTACACGCTTTCCTAGATTAATTTTGCAATGCTTTCCTAGATTAATTCTCCAGTGCTTTTCTAGTTTAGTATTCCATTTAATGTCATTTTATTCACTTTCATAGTTTTTAACTTTCTTTCTTTGCAATTTATTTCCATTAGAATTTAAAACTAAACTCCTAACATATATTATGTTGTATACTTCACAAGCCTTTGTACCTGGATTGAAAATTTAATGTAAAGTAATTTAAAGCACAATTAAATTACCCAACATTTTTGGCGTCATTGTCGGGAAGTATACATAGGATTTAGCTTTCAATTTAAATTTCTTTTTACTTTATGCAACTTTGGAAAAGAGAGATGGTAAGACGAGAGGTAAGAACCTATGCATCACCATTGTGAGGTCTCTCTTAACCTTAGTTGTTGAAATGCATCTCATTTTTAGCTACATCCATTTTTAGTTGCACAACTTTTATTTTACTCATTTTAGAGTACAATGTAGAGTTACATTTAATAGAGGAAAAACTTCAAGAAATTCAATTCCACAATCACTTACAATCCCCACTATTTCACATGGTGCAGTACAAACCACATCACTATCCACATCATAAATTCGTATTTTTTGGTGAGCTTCAGTATTGCAGCAATAATGCTACAACTCCTGGGGCTCCCTACTTTACTCTTATTAACCCGGTAGTTCGTAACAAACTTGGAAGCGACAGTGTTGTATGCACAAGTGCTAGCTCTTACTGTAGGCTGTCACTTGATCAATTGGTGCAAGTTCGCTAGGAGCTTTAGCCAACTTCTATGAGTTCTTAGAAGAAGCTTTTAACTATGATGAAAGAAAGCTAACTCTACAAAGGCTATTCTACTTGCAGAAAGAGAAGGAAAACTGAAATGAAACGCAAACCCTAGCAAACCCTAGTTTACCCACTAACCCTACTTTTGCAAGAAAAAAGATGGAAACTACTAAAATGGGTGCCATTGACTACTGAAAAGGAAAATTGCATTTATTCAAGCTACTTCTGAAGAGAAATGAGAAGAAATCATCTTTTTGTACTTTTGAGCATTTTTATGTGGAATTATTATGCTTGTGTTTTAACTGGTTGTGGTTGTGCAGAGGTTTGGTGGCAAAAGGAGATGGAGTTGGCTTTTGCAGAAGGTGAGGAAGGTGTGGAGGGGTCCTAAGAAGCCCTTAGTACCCTTTTGGAGACTTCCATTACGATTAGACTTCAAAAAATCACTCACAGGAAATTCTAGAGGAAGCTACAGGGGATCTACAGGAGGAGGTTGAAAGTGGTTTTTGGAGGTGTGAAGGTGGAAAAATGATGGCAATAGGAAAATGAAGGCTGGATGAAGGTGTTGGGGGGTCTATAACTTTTTAAAGAAGATCAGGAACGAAAGAGATGGTTGGATTTGTTCAAAGGGCAAGGAAGCAACTTTGTGAAAAACCGCATAAATTAGGGAAGATTGGAGAAATGTGGCAAATGAGTGGGTAAATCTTGGAGAAGTGAGTTGGTGCTGGCTATTTGATGGAGGGATAGTGAGCTAAGATTTCCTATAATAGATCTGCACATTCACTTAGAAAAACTGACCATAGCAAAATAAAAAAAAATAGAGTTTTGTCTAACTTAACCTTAAGTTCTGACCTAAAACCAGAGAAATGCTGAACAATATCTTATGAACAGGAAAGCATGCAAGAAAACCATGGTAAAGGAACAAGGAATTATCTAAGCATGTGAATCTAAACTAATGTCAACTTCTCCAACTCAAGATATCACACTAGCAGTTGCATTGGAAGAGCAAAAATTGTGTTTTTGGTGGCAACAGTAGTGCCTTGACCTCAAATCATGGTCCCAAGGAGGGATAAGGGAGATCAAGACCTGTTTTTGACCTTTTTAGATCTTTTTCTGTCACTACAACAAACTACTTAAGCAACTTGAAGCAAAAACAACTATTCTAACCATCAAAAGCAACCTAATCTAATGAAGCAAAATGAACCGAAACAACATAAATTATCTCATGCATGAAAGCGAAAGCATATAAATACAAAAAAGAGGTGTTGGGAAGCTTGGGTTGGGCCCTAACCTAAGAGATTCAGTCCTCTAGAAAAGTTCAGTGCTGGTTCAAAACTTGGTTCATCTTCAATTATAAAAAATAGTAGCTATATCAAAAACCTGTCTTCAAAAAGAGCTCGAAAATGAGCTGAGTACAATGCTGCACAAAGGTGCGAAAATATACTAAGAAAATTGCTAACCTACTGAGGCTTTAAGCCTTATTATTTATACAAATGGGGACTCCCAACATTCCTCCTAAACTTAAGGAACTCGACTGTCTAGAACTAAAGATAACGACAACCCTACTTGACTTGCTCGGCTGCCCCTTGGAATCATCAATGTGGGCCTTTGTACTCCAAGCTGTTGATGGAGAATTCGAGGAAGGGGTCATTAATGAAGGAGACACCCCTCCTACAAGTCCTCATCCATATTTCCTCGAGTTTGGCTGCCATTTTGCTCATAAATTCCTAGTCCTTGTCCAAAATTGTCCAAAAAATCTGCAATAAACACTCATTAGACTACATGGCAAAGTGACTATCCCCATTCACTCTATTGACATAAATATATTAAAAAACATGCACAAAACTATTGAGAATGGTGGATTAAATGAAAATAATAGGTAGAATGAGCCCATATAGTTACCCATTTCTGGGGCTCATCATCATCCCTCTGCTGAATGGGTTGCTCATCCTTTGAGCAACTAATCTAGTTCTTCATCTTTAATAGCTCTAACAGATTCCTTGACATCCCAAGCCTCTGATGTGATGTCTTCCTCTCTGTCATGGAAACCTACTTTCCTATCCACTTCCTCCCATTATTTCTGTTCTTCCTCCTCCTTAACTCCTTCCAACAGTCCTAGCAGCAGTGGAGGACTGAATTTAAGACCAATCCAGTTGGCTTTCAAGTTTTGCATTGATTGTTTATATAGGGGCACTCTCCTCATGGCTTCCCTCATTCTGATTGGGGAGTGATACTCCCTGATCTTTAGGCTATGTGATAATGTATTCCACCTTCTCATGCAAGCATGAAGGTAGTCATCACCCAACAATCTCTCCATATCTTCAAAGTGAGCAATAGCCTGTGCTTGCCTATCAACATAGTTAGGGGCAACTTGAGGATTGGCTGCAAGGTGCTGGTGGGCATAGATGAGATCCAATGGTTCTACTGGTTCTTCCCTTATCATCAGGGGTTCACTTAGCTCCTTTGCCATGATTTTCTAAATTTCCACTGCCCTCTTTTCTTCATGGTTCAACCAAGAAACCATAGCCATGAGCTGTAGGTCTCCTAATGTAGCATTTGGATCCCATAAATTCATGTCAGGAAGTGCCATGTTGTGAAGGTAAAATTCTGCTAGCTTGGCTTTATCCTCGGCTGAACTATTATCACATAAATGCATAAATTGGCCATAATCTTGAAATGGTGTTGTGCCCCTCTGGGCCAATGTGTTGATCTGGAATTGGAGCCACTGATCTTTGAGATATAGTGCATATGATCTAGCTAGTTGTCTGCACTATAAGGCCTCCATTGCCCAGCTAGCCATGCAGGCCATCTGGGCTTCCTTTTCCTACAGCTGCCTTTTCAAAATCAACACTTCAGTTGCTGCCTGAGATTCTTTTTCTTGTTGTTGTTTCTTTGTTGCTTCACTATCTGCCTGGGGTCCCTCTTTTTGTTGCTGTCCTTCCAAGATTGGCAGCTTATCTCCTCCTTGAGGCCCCCTTTCCTGTAGCTGCTTTCTCAATAGTTCATTTTCTTCCTGTAGTTGAGCTCTTCGAATGCTCTCAATGTGCCTTACCATGCCCAATTCTATGCTCATCTCTCTCAACCTGTTTTCCATGTGCCCTATCTCTTTAACCCCTTTAGATTTGGCAATCTGCATCCAGGTGTGGGTCCCGACTCATTCCTTTTCTAGTTTGAAGAAAAGAGGCACTGCGAATTTTTGTGGGATGATCTTCCCACCTTCTAGAAGATTGTAATAGGAGCCTAAATTAGGCTGAGGGCTTGGCTCATGTATTTCTTTGGCCTTTCCTTCCTCTTGGGACTGTTCTTTTGCCTTCTTTTTTAGTGTTTTAGTTTCTTTGAGCTTGGCCAGTGTCTCCTGTAGAGAGGTTTGTGCCTCCCACAGGACTACTTTAGATTCCATCGATTTGATCCTTTCCTTCCAGGTGGAGGTCTTAGGACTCCCTCTCTCGTAAGTGATAGAGATTTTGGAGGGAGATTCCTCTCTTGTCCCAGTAGGTGCATCCTCAATGATAATGGGTTCTTTTGATGGTGGCTGTGGCTTTCCTATCTTAATTCTGGTGCTTCTTCGGGCTTTGAAATGCATAGATGTCTATATTTTTCTTTTCCCTTTTTGCTTAGCTGGAGTGCTCAATGCAGCAAAGACAGCTGCTGCCTCCCTTTCTAGTGTCTCAGGAGACACTTCTTCTTGCTTTTCTTTTTCTTCATCCTCTACATTTTTTCCTGTCTCTGCCATTTCTGTTTGGTGGTGTCTTCTTCTTTTCTTGCTGAGTCTCTACCTTTCCTGTGGCAGTGTTTTTCTGAGATTTCTTGGGATTGTTTTTCTAAGCTTTTGTCCTCTTCCTTTTCTCTGCTTTTGATGTTGTTTTCTTTTATACCTTAGGTTCAGCTGTGGTTTTGTCCGATTTCTCTTCTTCTTTCTATTTTTCCTCTTTTTCTTCTTTTATTTGAATATTTTGTGCTTCCTCATGAATTTCCTTTCCAAGTTCCTCTGTCTGCTCCTCCTCTTCACTGCCAGATGGGCTAAGGTCATCAATAAGAGTTTTAATGTCATTTTCTCGTGACATGTTCCTGAAAATTTCCCAGGCTATAGGGGTGGTGTATGTGTGTAGGGCATCCTCTACCAACAATTTGATGAGCCCATGGTGGGCCAGTTGGTCTAGAACCCCTACATTCAATTTTGTGCGACACTCTATCAAAGACTGGAGGAGAAAATATGGCAGGTTGAGTTTTCTAACTACAGGTAAGTCCATTCCATATCTTAATTCATGCAATAATCTGAAGTGATAACCATAAACTATACTGAACCTTCCTTCACAAGAGATATGTTTCATGATTTGGTAGCTGACCTCACCCCATGGATGAGGTAAACTTGTCCTTCTGACCCCATTCTTATCCTCTACAGGATGTTCATCAAGCTGAAAAAATGTCTTTTTAGCAACCTGTCCTAATGGTTTTTCTTCTTTGCTCCAGGGGAGCCCAAGTGGAAGATCTATGACTCTGCTGACAAATTCTGGTGTAAGATCTAGGGTCAGACACCTGAAACTGACTGTAGCATGTGTTTTCTATGGGGTCTTAAGGACATTATAAATTCCTCAGTCACCTCCTCATCATATCCACGAATTCTCTCAAAGAAAGACATCCAATTTGTCCTGGTGAAAAGGGCCACCAATTCTGGGTGCTCATGCAATTTGTTGGAGTTCAAAGGCTCCTTTCTCATAAAACCTCCTAGCATGGTGTTTAGTGACTTCTGAAAATCCTCAGGTGAGGAAGAAGGAAACAACGTTCAAAACTGGAAACGGAGGAATAGCTGATGTTTGTCTTTCTGGAACTAGAGAGGGAATTTCTCATGTTCTTTTTTTTTTCACAACATCAATTTGCAATTTTTCCCTCCCTTCAAACTATTTTCAACCTGAATTTACTTCTCAGCTTTTGGAGGAACTCAATATTTTGACAGAACAGAGAATATATAAAACAATGTTTTTTTCTCACAGAGTAAATAGACTTGCAACTTCGTTTTTTCACAGGCTTGGTTTCTGTGGTTGCATCCCTTTTTTCAGGAGAATATGGGAAAGGGAAAAAAAAAGTTTTTTGAGTGCAGAGAAGAAAATTGAGAGACTGTATGGAATTCAAGAAAAGGTAGGAAGAATTTTGAACTCTCTTTCCTTTCTTTTTTTCAACCCAATAATTTGCTTCTAATCCATCACCTTGTATAGATGTATCACACGCAGAGTGGGTTTCTGAGCCTACCTCTTTTCAAGCTCAAATTTGAAAAAAATTCCGAATTTGTCCTCTGCAGAGCTGCTCTCTGGCCTTCCTGTAGAAAGCCTCCTGTAGACGATGTTCCTACTCCTGTAGACTGCAATGCTCCTGTAGAGCCCGATAAGCAGGAGGGTTTTGAAAACTGGCAGAGAACGACTGGTTCGCTGTTATGGAGGTGGTAGGTGAGTGCTGCACTCGAGAACTTGTCGATGAGAATGAAAGCAAAAGGTGGTGGAGGCTTAGACCGCACTGTACTTAAGCTGATGGTGTGATCTGCAGTGACGAGGTGAGGTGTTAGGATGGGTACGTTATCCCCATCCGGACCGTTGGTCCTACTCCAGTGCCATTTTGGTATTTCATGTCGCCTGACCGCCATCACTTCCATTATTCTATTATACGCCGCCACCACTACCAGTTTTGAGATTTTTTCTTCCCGAGTTGATGGGCCACACGTGCCGACTGCATATCTAAACTGCTGTTTGAATGGGGCAAATCTTGTTTGAACTCAACAAGGGTGATTTGAACTGAACGCAGGTGATTTGAACTAAACGAGGGTGGTTGGAACTGAACGAGGGTGGCCAGTTAGCTGGCCACCAATTTCATTTAATTGTGACCATCCCAATAGTTCATGCAGTTCCTAAATAATATTCATTCAACAGAGGAACAGGTTTAGCCACTTACCTGTTAGTCGCTATTGTGCTCTGCATGCTCAGACTTTGGCACTTCATTTTCTCATTGTTGTTGCTGTTGGTGCTTTGCATGCTCTGAACTGGTGGCTTATGCTAGTGATTTTTCAATCAGGCTCTGCTCCTTGCATGTTGCATACATCTTGGCTGCATTGACCCTGTCTCTGGAGCTTGTTTTTTAAAGGGATCAGCTGCTACAGGAATCCTGCAGGATTTCCTGTAGTTGCTTCTCCCTCTGAAATTTTAGGCTGATGCCTGAGCAAGGGCTGAAGAGACAACTGAAGAAGGTTCTGAATGAAAGGAATAACAACTGGAAGGCATCAGGTAAGAACAAGTGAAGAATGCTATTGTTTTATTCATTATTTTTTCCAAAAAAAACAAAAGAAATAGAATTCTGTGTTTTTTTTTTTGGCGTGCAGGGAAGAAAAAGTGAGTGGAAATGTGGGTGTGTAGGGATGGAATGGAGAATCAGGAGGGTGAATGGTGGCAGGGAGGTCCACAGGCCTTTTGAACAAATTTCTAGCCCTTGGATTCTTTCCTAAACTTGATTTTGAGCTCTCTGTGATTTCTACAGGAGCCTCCTATAGAATGCACAAAGTTTCCTGTAGGATGCGAAATCTTCAGGACAAGTGAGACCAAGGCTTGGGAAAAGATAATGGTGATGGAGGAATGGACTATGAAGGGTGTATGCAGCCTGGCCATGTCCTTTTCTTCTTGTGTGACCCTCCTGCAATCTGCAATGCATTCAAAAGAAGTTAGGTTGTTTTCTGTTTTTTTCTTTTTTTCTAGTTTTTTTTTTTGAGATAGCTGGGGCGCCTCCAGGAGGTTTTCACCGAGGGATCTTTTTATTTTTTATTTTATTTTTAACTTTATTTTTAATTTTTTAATTTTTTTTTGTATATATATATATATCTATCTATATATATCTATATATATATATATATATATATATATATATATATATATGTATGTATGTATGTATGTATGTATGTATGTATGTATATATATATATATATATATACATATATATATATATATATATGTATATATATATATATATGTATGTATGTATGTATATATATGTATGTATATATATATATATATATATATATATATATATATATACATACATACATACATATATATATATATACATATATATACATATATATATATATATATATATATATATATATATATATATATAGATACATACATATATATACATACATATATGTTTTTCTTTTGTTTTTAGCTTAGGGTGTGGGTGGAGTGGAGACAGAGACCTGCTCCACTACCAACACTGTTTTCCTAAGATTCTCAATGAATTCTTGCTTGGAAAGGGGATTCCTGTAGATCTTCAACCTATGCCCATTGACGAGCATGGGGATGGCTTCTTCATCAATGGTCCGGATCATGACTAAACCATTGTCATTACATTTTTCTACTGTGTATGGTCCTGGCCATCTTGTCCACAGTTTGCCCTTGAAATCTTTATATCTTGAATCATACAGCAGTGCCCAATCTCCTTGCGGGAATTGTTTTTCTTTGAGGTTTCTGTCATGCCATATTTTTCTTTGAAGTTGGATTACCTCTGAGTGGAGAAGGGCCTGTAATCTCTGTTCATCCAATCCATTTCGCTGAAGCAATCTTTCCTTTTGTGCATGGTTGAGATCTAGGTCCAACTGAGCTGCCATCCTTAAGGTGTTATATTCAAATTCTATTGACAGCATAGCCCTCTTCCCATAGACCAACTCATAAGGTGTGAACCCTGTGGTGGTTTTCCAGGTGGTGTTATAGCCCCAGGTGGCCTCAACCAATCGATCTGCCCAATCTTTTCTATTGCTACTCACTACCTTAGTCAAAATCCCTTCCAAAGCTCTGTTAGTGACTTCCACCTATCCATTTTCTTGTGGATGATAAGGGGTGGAAGTTCTGTGCTTAATCTTGTGATGTGTGAGCAAGTCTTCAATGATTGGAGGTAAACTGACTCCCTTGATCTGTGACTAATTCTCTTAGATAACCAAACTTGTAGAAGATATTATCCCTCAAGAGCTCAGCTACTTTTTCTTTTGTTTCTGCCTTGGCCGCCTTTGTTTCTGCCCATTTTGTCAGATAATCAGTACAAACAATGATGTACGATTTCTATTTTGAAGGGGGGTAGATAGGACCCATAAAGTCCATGCCCCACTTCTCAAATGGTTTGAAAGTCACTTGAGGTTGTAGGGGCATCTCATCCCTTGGAGTAGGTTTCCCCATCCTTTGACATCGACCACATTGGCTGGTATATCTCTTGACATCTTGATGAAGAGTGGGCCAATAGTAACCTGCTTGAAAAATTTTATAGGTAGTCCTCTTTGCTACAAAATGGCCTCCACAGGGCCCATCATGATAGGTTAGGAGGGTGTCAAAAGCTTCCTCCTCCCTAACACATTGCTTCAAAATCAGATATGGGCCAAGTTTAAAAAGATTGCCCCCAATCTAGGTGAATGGGGCACTTTTCCTCACAATCTTGCTCTTCTCTTTTGAGGACAGGTGTGGCAGAAACTGTGCTGAAACCAAATAATTTGCTATATTAGCAAACCATGGAGAGAGTACTAAAATAGAAAATAGGTGTTCATCTAGCATTTGATCATCCACCATTCCTTCTTCACCTGCAGGCAGATCTAGTCTAGACAGAAAATCAGCAACAACATTTTCCTTACCCGACTTATCAACAATGGTCAAATCAAATTGCTACAATAAAAGTAACCATATAATGATACAAGCATTTACATCTAGTTTATTCATCAAATACCTAATTGCAGCATGATCAGTGTGTATGAATCTTTGATAGCTGGTAATGTAGTGTCTGAACTTATTCAGGGAATGGACTACAACTAGGAGCTCCTTTTCAGTTACAATGTAGTTTAGTTCTGCCTTGGACAAATTTTTACTTACAAAGTATATGGCATAAGGTAGCTTCTCATCAACTTGCCCTAAGGCTGCTCCTATCAATTTTTCTGAGGCATTTGTGTGAATGTGAAAAGGTGGGGCCCAGTTTGGACCTCTCAAAATTGGGGCAGTTTTTCAAGGCATCTAGAACCTCTTGACAATTGTGAATCCATATGAACTCAACATCTTTTCCCAAAAGACCAAACAATAGATAGGCTAGCTTACTAAAATCCTTAATGAATCTTTAATAATACCCTGCTAAGCCTAGAAAACTCCAAACATCTCTTACCTTTTGAGGAGGTGGGACCCTTTGGATGATATCAATCTTGTTGGGATCCACCTGTAATCCTTGTTGAGAAATTGTATGACCTATCACGATCCCTTCAATCATCAGGAATTCGCATTTTTCAGGACTGAGGGACAGGTTCATTTCAATACACTTGGCTAAAACTTTTCCCAGGTTAGTTAAAGCTTCCTGGAAGTTAGAACCATAAGGGGTAAAGTCATCCATATAGATTTCCACTGAATCATGAACCAGTTCAGCAAATATGCTCAGTACTTCTCTCTGGAAAGTGGCGGGAGCATTGCACAACCCAAAAGGAAGGACCCGGTATGCAAAAGTACCCCAAGGACAAGTGAAAGTGGTCTTATCTTGGTCTTTCGGGCTGATTTGGATATGGTTGTACCCGCTAAACCCATCTAGGAAGGAGAAGAACTTCTTCCCTGCCAGGCCATCTAACACTTGATCTATGAAAGGCAAAGGGAAATGGTCCTTCTTTGTGGCCTTGTTTAGTTCCCGATAATCTACACAAATTCTCCACTTCCCATTTTTCTTTGGCACTAGCACCAAAGGAGAAACCCATTCACTGTCAGAGATGGGGTAGATGAATCCTGCATCCAACAACTTTTGCATTTCTTCTTTGACAATGTCCTTAAGGGCTGGATTCATCCTCGTTTAAGGCTGCCTGACTGGTTTACAATATTCTTTCATGTAATTGTGATGAGTACAAACTGAAGGGTGGACTCTTCTCATCTCCTTATAGCTCCAAGCAAAATAATCCAAGTGGTTTTTTAATAAGCTACACAGTTCTTTCTCCTAAGAGGTGGATAGGGATGAGTTGATCTTCAAGGTTCTTTCTAGGCAAAATTCCACATTCTTAACTCGGAGAGGGGTCAGATCAGCCACACAGAGATCAACTAAAGCATTGGCTTGGGTTTCTTCCACCAACTCTTCTAATGGCAACACACTGGGGGGTGGATTCTGAATCAAGTTTTCACTAAGGTCATCCTTGATTTGTGGGTCTCCCCAGGGTAGCCTCTATAGTACGCAATGGTGTGGAATAGACTTCCTCCTCATCTTCCTCCTCCAACCAAAGAGGTAAATCATGTTCTAATGGAGGTTGGGAAGGAGGATATAGGACTAGTTGCTTGGACATATGGCCTTTCTCGATTGTCATGTTCCCAACTCGACAACTGATGTAGGCATTTGCAGTAGCCAACCAAGGTCTTCCCACGATGAGAGGATACCTAGTGAGCTTTGCCTTTGGCTGAAGAACCAAGAAATCAGCAGGGTACTCCCAAGAGTCAATAGAGACCATTACATCTTCCAAAATCCCCTTAGGGGTCACGGTGGAGCGGTCTGCTAACTGCAGTACTGTTGTGGTCTTCCTCAAGGAACCTTAAAGGTTGAGCTTGAGCATAGTGTCCTTGGTCATCACATTAATGGCAGCCCCTAGATCAATCAGGGTATGGGGGATTACGGTGCCATTGATGTGGACATCGACTACAGAACTCCCAGGGTCTAGATATTTCGGACAAATTACCTACCCCAACATCAGGTCGGACAGTTGTCCTATGACATTTACAGTTGGAGCATCTCTTTTGTGACTGCCTGGGTGCCTGAAGCACTTCTCCTTAATCAACTTTTTGTAGATAGGTACATATTTTATGGCTTGGAGAAGTGGTATTTTTACACATGACTATTTTAGTTCTCCCAGAAGTTCAGTTTCTTCTGGGATCGGTTGTGTGGTTCCAGTTAGTCTCTTAGGAAAGGGTGGAATGATTTTTGGTTCACTTTCCTATTTTTCTTCCTCTTCCTCCTTAGGAGGAGGTTGGCTATCTAGGAGAACCTTCCCAGATCGTAGGTTAATCTCCTGAATCTCCACATCATAGGTCGGGCCTGATGTTTCTCCCGTATATACCTGCTGGGCCTGTCTGTCATTAGGGTTTGGGTTTGGTTGATCAGGTATCTGGGGTTGTCTTGGAGGAGCAGGAGGTAATGGTTATGGTTGAGCAGGTGGTGGAGGAAAAAGAGCAGGAGGAGAGTTTTATTGGGGCCACCACCCCCGATGAGGTGCATTCCACTGAGGCTGTTGCTGAGCATAAGAGTGAAATGAATGAGCAACTGGAGGAGCTTAGTATTGAGGAGGATACGACCAAGGAGGGGGTGTGGACCAGGAAGGATGAGCAGGGGGGCCCCAAGAAGGCATGGAAATGGCTTGATTGGGGTTGTAATAAGTCTAGGATGTCCCTTGCATTCCCTGCTGGTAAGGTTTGGGTCCATGAGGACTCCTTTGGTTCATGAAATAGAGTGGTTCAGTGGCTCCTTCAGCCCCTTGATATGCAGCTTTAATTCCAGGCAAGGAAGGGCACTGATTCGTAGGATGGTCTTCTTCACAGACTAGACACACTTCTATAGAGTGCAATGGACATTCGTTCCTAGGATGCTTTCTAGTGCACCTGGGACAAAAGATGGCCAAAGACCTCTCAGCTTCCTCTTGCTTCCTTTTGATATGAAAGGTATCCATTTACATGGCAAGAGTCTGCCTCACCTCGCTCTTGAAATCTTCCAGCCGATTCTCAAGTTCATTTCTAAGGGATGAACTGGACGAGGATGTATTGGCTAAAGGTTGACTTCCCCTACCTCTCTTTCTAACTAATTTGGAATGGTTTCTAAACACAATATTTATGTCATCATAAGGTAGTTGGTAGATGTCTCCCCCAGCCAGTAGATGGAGGGTATCTAGAAGGTCTTCAAGGACTCCTTTGAGCAGGACCAACTTCACAGATTTAGGGTCAAGTGTGCACCTAGCCCTTTTATAACTGAGTTGAAACCTCTCTTCATAGTCTTTTAAGGATTCATCACTTCCCATGGTCATTCGAAAGATTTCTTCCTTGGTATCCTTTGACCTACAGTAGTCCCGGTATTTGTTGTTAAAGGCTTGCTGCATCTAAGCCCAAATTGTGATGTTGTTTCCAGGTAACCCCATGAACCAGCGCAAGGCTGCATCCTTGAGGGTAGAAGGAAATAGTTTCAACTTCTGCTCGTCTTCTTCATAGTCATAGGTTTGAAAAAGAACAAAAAATTCAAATAAGAAGGTATCAGGATCTTCGGTAGTCATTCCATCGAAGTGAGGTAAGGCTAAAGGACTTATGTTTTTCATTTTTGTGTCCTCATTGGTCTCTCAGATAGGAAAGGCACCTTCTATTCTTTCCCCATTTCCTCTAATTTTTCTGTTTTCAGCCATGGTCTCAGGAAGAATGGTTTCTCGCTCTTCTTCTATTATAGGATATTCGTATATCTCTGGAGGTTCACCTATAGGTTCTTCTGGATCACTACCACCAAAGAAGAGAGAAGGGTGACTTAGTGATGTGGTGGGGGTGTTGGATAGGAATCTTCCTGAATTGTCTCTGTTCCTATGAGGCATGGAAGGAAATCTCTTTTGGGTGATTTTTTTTTGCTTGTACTTGCAAAACTGAAATGGATTGAACAACAAATTGCAACTAAATGAAATGAATCTTGCTGAAATGGAAATTGTAGAATTAAAATGAAAGTAGGAAATGACTAATCTACTTTGCTAGAATGGAAATTGCAGAATTGAAATGAAAGTAGGAAATGACTAATCTACTTTGCTGGAATGGAAATTGCAGAATTGAAATCAAAGCAGGAAATGCCTAATCTACACTTGCTGAAATGAAATTGTAGAATTGAAATGAAAGCAGGAAATGCCTAATCTATGCTTGCTGGAATGAAATTGTATAATTGAAATGAAAGCAGGAAATGCCTAATCTACTTTTGTAGAATTGAAATTGCAGAATTGAAATGAAACAACTACTCTACTTTTGTTGAAATAAACTACTTAGCAGAATGTTGCAGTATAAAATAGAAGAAAAGCAGTAATCACAAAATACTCTGATGCTTCCCTGGAAACAGTGCCAAAAAAGCATGATGAGCTCTGGTATTGCAGCAATAATGCTGCAACTCCTGGGGCTCCCTACTTTAATTTTATCAACCTAGTAGTTCGTAACAAACTTGGAAGCGACAATGCTGTATGCACCAGTACTAGCTCTTACTGCAGGCTGTCACTTGATCAGCTGGCGCAAGTTCACTAGGAGCTTTAGCCAACTTCTATGAGTTCTTAGAAGAAGCTTTTAACTATGATGAAAGAAAGCTAACTCTACAGAGGCTATTCTACTTGCAGAAAGAGAAGGAAAACTGAAATGAGATGCAAACCCTAGCAAACCCTAGTTTATGCACTAACCCTAATTTTGCAAGAAAAAAGATGGAAACTACTGAAATGGGTGCCATTGACTACTGAAAAGTGAAATTGCATTTATTCAAGCTACTTCTGAAGAGAAATGAGAAGAAATCATCTTTTTGTACTTTTGAGCATTTTTATGTGGAATTATTATGCTTGTGTTTTAACTGGTTGTGGCTGTGCAGAGGTTTGGTGGCAAAAGGAGATGGAGTTGGCTTTTGTAGAAGGTGAGGAAGGTGTGGAGGGGTACTAAGAAGCCCATAGTACCCTTCTAGAGACTTCCACTGTGATCAGACTTCGAAAAATCACTCACATGAAATTCTACAGGAGGATGCAGGGGATCTACAGGAGGTTTTTCAGGAGGATCCATAGGAGGAGGCCGAAAGTGGTTTTTGGAGGTGTGAAGGTGGAAAAATTATGGGAAAATGAAAATGAAGGTTGTATGAAGGTGTTGGGGGGTCTATAAAGTGTCAAGGAAGATCAAGACTGAAAGAGATGGTTGGATTTGTTCAAAGGGAAAAGAAGCAACTTTGTGAAAAACCGTAGAAATTAGGGCAGATTGGCGAATTGTGGCGAATGAGTGGGGAAATATTGGAGAAGTGAGTTGGTGCTGGCTATTTGATGGAGGGATAGTGAGTTGATATTTCCTATAATAAATCTTTACATTCACTCAGCAAAACTGACCATAGCAAAATAAAAAAAACAGAGTTTTGTCTAGCTTAACCTAAGTTCTGACCTAAAACCAAAGAAATTCTAAACAGTATCTTATGAATAGGAAAGCATGTGAGAAAACCATGGTAAAGAAATAGGAAATGATCTAAGCATGTAAATCTAAACTAATGTCAACTTCTCCAACTCGAGATATCACACTAGCAGTTGCATTGGAAGAGCAAAAACTGTGTTTTTGGTGGCAGCAGTAGTGCCTTGACCTAAAATCATGGTCCCAAGGAGGGAGAAAGGAGATCAAGACCTGTTGTTGACCTTTTTGGATCTTTGTATGTCACTACAACAAACTACTTAAGCAACTTGAAGCAAAAATATCTATTCTAACCATCAAAAGCAACCTAATCTAATGAAGCAAAATGAACCTAAACAACAGAAATTATCTCATGCATGAAAGCAAAAGAATATAAATACACAAAAGAGGTGCTGGGAAGCTTGGGTTGGGCCCTAACCCAAGAGATTCAACCCTCTATAAAAGATCAGTGCTGGTTCAAAACTTGGTTCATATTCATTTATTAAAAAATAGCAGTTACATCACAAAACTATCTTCAAAAAGAGCTCGAAAATGAGCTGAGTACAATGCTGCACAACGGAGTGAAAATATACTAAGAAAATGACTAACCTACTGAGGCTTAAAGCCTTCTTATTCATACAAGTGGGGACTCCCAACAGTCCTCCTAAACTTAAGGAACTCTACTGTCTAGAATTGAAGATAACAGCAGCCCTACTTGACTTGCTCGGTTGCCCTTTGGAATCATCAATGTGGGCCTGTGTACTCCGAGATGCTGATGGAGAATTCAAGGAAGGGGTCATTAATGAAGGAGACACCCCTCCTACAAGTCCTCATCCCTGTTTCCTCAAGTTTGGCTGCCATTTTTCTCATAAATTCTTGGTCTTTGTCCAAAATTGTCCAAAAAATCTGCAATAAACACTCATTAGACTACATGGCAAAGTGACTATCCCCATTCACTCTATTGACATAAATATATTCAAAAACATGCACAAAACTATTGAGAATGGTGGATTAAATGAAAATAATAGGCAGAATGAGCCCATATAGTTACCCATTTCTAGGGCTCATCGTTTTTGTAGGTAGAAGAAGACTGCCTCTTGGAGGTGGAAGAGGTGGAAAAGGAGGTAGATGAAATGGATGGAAATGATGAAAATGAAGGAGATTATTTTGGATTTCCCATTTAGGATACTGATATAAATGTTAAAATGAAAAAAATCTCTCTAACTATACTTCTCAATTTCTATGGTATGAGATCAAAAGACCTAATTATTATTTCTTTTTTGAATTTGAAGTACTTTGTAGATCTTATGGTTACTTATTAAATGTTAAAAAGCTGAAATTGTTTCCAGCTACATTGAATGATAGAGCTCTTTAATGGTTCATGTGTTTAGGGACTAATTCAGTAAGATCATGAGATGGTATGAAAATGCTATTTCTAGAAAAATATAAAGGCTATTGTATACATCATGATCTTAAAGAGGAAATAATTAAAATGACTCAAAAAGAAGATGAGAGCGCTGAGGATATGGTAGAGAGATTTATGTATAAGGTTAAGAGGGAAAATTTACATAATTCAATATTTGATACATTAAAAACCCTCTTAGCGAAAATAAAGACAAGTGGATTGATCTTATTAATCTTATGGGTAAAGGAGATGTTTCTTAATTATCAATTGAAGAGATTTGTGAATTATGTAAGCACATATCAAGAGGAAAATAAAATTATGGCAGATCCCCTCGAGATCCAATTATGGAAAAAATAAGTCGACATCAAAATCGGTAAGTCAAGCTAAAATTGGCAATTTACTAGATATTCTTGGTAATTTAAGTGAACAAATTGATATGTTAAGAATGCAAAACAAACAAAATGTTGATAATTTTACTTTGTTTATATTTTTCCCTAAATGTAGAAAGAAACATGCTTTGCATGAATGTCTAGTTGCTAACATTGAAATTTGTGTCATTTTTGCAGAATTACATGCTACTAAAGATTTCCACATTATTACCGCGGTTGAAGGAAATTTACAAGGAGGACAGTGGAGGAAATAAAACACTGGGACGAATTTGTTATGTAGCCCCAAGAAGACCATGGCAGCCTTATCAACCCGGTATGATGAAAGATCTTAATTCATAATCTCAAGGTTACACAAAACAATCTCAAAATAATTGAAAAACGCTCTTGCCTTGGCAACCTTGGCCATCTCAATCCTAACCTCAAAACCAATCTTAGCAACAAGGTTGGAAAGGGCCTTACAAAATAAATCCACCATATCCTCAATCATTTCCTCACTATCCTCAATACAATTCTCAATGCTATCCATACAATTCATCTCCACAATCACATTTTTAGCCTCAATTCACCTCAATTCAACCTTTCCCATTACCACCTACACATGCACACCAAATATCCATTCCCACTTAACTACCTACACAACCTTTTTAGATCCCCAACAATAAAATACCTCAGTGCACTTATAATCCTGAGGTATCAAATCTTCAAACAATGCCTCTTGATTTAAGTAATATTCATCTTAGATAAAGTAGAGTATTGGAAAAAAAAGATTCTACAATTATCATTGAGGAACAACATCCAGAAGAAGAAGATCTAGAGAAGAATAATAATCATGAACCACATCTGATGAAGAGAAACTGTTGTAACCTGAGATCGAGGAATTTCTTCTATGCCTATCATAAAATCCTTTATGTGTCCAAGAGATTGACCATCCATAGTAGAAGATCTTAATAACATGGCATAAGGAAACATACAAAATGATCCAGATGAGCAAGTGAACCAAGGCCATCATATCTATATTGAACTTTAGTTCCAGACAATCATTAAGCTAGTACCACTCTCTTCTTCAACATTTCTTGACATCATCTAATTCAAAGTAGCTAATATCTCATATTTTGGTATATATCAAAGCGTATCTTTCAAACATGCATAGGAGTTTGTTTGTCATCATGTTACACACATGGCTCCATTGCAAGCATTTCCATACTTGAAATAGATTCTATTTTTCAAAGTAGAGTAGGATAGAATAAAAAAAGAAGAAAAAAAGGAAAAAAATATATTAAAAAAAAGTAAAGAGAAAAGAAAAAAAGAAGAAAAAAGGGAAAATGTTTTATTTTGAAAACTAGTTTACTGGCGTAGTTGGATATGAGATTTCCTTGAAAACTAGGAAACTGGCGAGAAAAGTTCATAATAAGTTTTGTAATTTCATGTTGGTCTTAATATTTCATTATGGTTCTTCAAATAATTTTTGGTAATTATATGCTCGAGTTGGCTGATGGGGATTCCTCAAGGCCCACCTTCCAATAGATCTTGTCCATTGACTTCAACACCTTATATGGGACCAAAATCAAATATTCTTTCAAGGGCCTTGCAACTTGCATGCATTAATAGCAAGCCTCCTCATTGGAAACAATGATAATACAACAATGTATATTTATTGTCATATCTTACAGGTGACTCGAATTCAGCGAATTCATTCATACCTGTTAAGATGCACTCTTGTACGTTGAGACTCATTTGAATTATTGGTGAGTTGTCTCGCATTGGCTAACAACCGACATTAGTGGTCTGTAATCCAATGGATTCTTTCTATGTTTGAATTTAACTAAATCCATTCACAAAGATTGAATTGTACTAGACAAGGTTATATGTGAAGACTATATGGTTTATGATATCAACAACAACTTACAATCATGTTATAATAAATCAAGATTCGGTTCTTAGTTCTAGTGATAAAAAGGATGAAAGGATTTGATTTGAGATTTTATCCTCTATTCATACAACCAAGAGAAAATAAGAATCATATCAAATTATTTCACTTCACATTCCATGATCAGTAATAGCAAACAATATCTCCTAGATGCACAACTTATGGAATTTTCAAGTAGGTGAATGTATGTTGTTTTCTAATCTTTAATCAGCAATTCCTTGAATGATAAAATACATGTATTTGGAAAATTTCTCAGGTGGAATTTCTTTCTCCATTCTTCAAAGATAGAAAACACCTTCAGTTGGGGGAGGATATTTAATACCATTTTTCAATTCCATATTCCATCCCCTCATATTATGTCAACTAAGATGTTTCTCCCAACTAAATATTGTTGCTTGTTGGGACAGGGTCCCCTAGGGTTGATTTTGGGGTTAAAAGTCCAAGTTTTGGGGTAGAAAGCCCAAGTTTTGGGGCATAAAGCCTAGGTTTTTGTATGTGAAGTGTAAAGTCTCCACAATTTGTGGTCACGAACCGTGTAGATGTAAAGTGTCATAAAGGGTTTCTGCCCTTATTTTATGTAAGTTATGCCGGCTTTAGAAGATCCACCTATTGTCAACAGACCATGGGATTGTATAAAAAGGAAAGCCTTAGAAGAGTTTAAGGCAAGTAGGAGAAGTTGAATGATGAAGGTAATGGATCATTAGCGAAAAGAGTGAAGAGTCTTAGAATAGAAGAAAGGCTCTGCAGCTGTGTGCGTAGAGGCCTAGGGTAGAAGTCCGCAGCTAAGTGTGCAAACCCCTGCAACTGAGTGCACAGGGTAGTTAGAGTCTGTAAGAAGATCTGAAGTACTAATAAAGAAGACTACTATGGAAATATCTATCTTTGATCTATTTACTTCTGTTATGCATAAATGCGGTTATATTATGCTGAATAACGGTTTCATGATTTAATGTTGTATTGATGCGTGGATATATATGTTTTACATTGTTATCTGAATGCAAGTAATAATATCGATTTACATGAAGAACATATTAATGCATATTGAAGTTATTAGATACTTAAGTCGATCTGGGTAAATACGAAAGTAAGAATAATTACAGAAGCATGTAAGTGGTTGATTCGCTTGGTTAGGGTTCGTGAACGATAGTTGTAGACCCTCACAAAGGTCTAGAGGCTGATTAAGAGAATTATATCTATAAGACCTAAAAGAATTATTGATCTACGTGAATGCAGAGTTAGGGCATAAAATGACATCACTAACATCTCTGGGTGCGGAAACTTGGTTCCATCATCCCCCCATACTGCTTCAGGTGAGACTTCAGTCCACGCTTCACAGATTGATGCCGAAAGGGCCAGTAGTGTAGGGATATTTTGGGCTAAATTAACGTTGAACCTGGGTCAGGGCCCCCTAAGACAAAAATGGTTCCGTTGCGGGATTGGGATTTGCATAAAGAGATGTGTGATGTCACATAAGTGGAATCTGACTAGGAAGGAAATTGAAGATTGGTTGGACAGGAATATCCACGAATTCGCGGCACAAGAAAAATGAAATCCGCAATTGACGAAAGAACAATGGTTGGAAAGATATTTGTACACAAAGATACATGAAATCTTCTTTTATTCCTTCCCGGTTGAATTATATGAGTGGATCGCTAAATTGGCAAACGACCAAGGAAGGTGGAGGCTTGATGGTCTGATAGTGTGGACCTTGGAGTTAGTGTAGAGATTGGAAGCTTTGGAAGATAAAATCGCACGCGCTGTTAATCACTAGCATGATCTTATCATAGGAGGATTCATGACAGAGTTTGCGGGAAATAATTCAGTCAGTTATAGCAAAGCAGAGTGTCGCTTCTTCAAGGGACCACGAGGTAAGTATTTAAGGTCTTGTTGATGCCTCGAAAATTGTTGCATCGACATTGGGGGATAACCACCCGGTCTGGACCTTAATACAGCTCCTTTTTGTTGTGGGGAAAAATGCCTATGCAGGACGATCCTATCCACCTAAGGTGTGACAGTGCCTTAGCAACAAACAGAGACAACTATTCTAGTATTCTTCCTTTATGAAATGAGAATGAAGAGAGATAGATGGACTAACCGGTGTCTTCCATTTGTCCCTCGATCCAGTTCTCTCTTCTCTTTGGGAGTTCCCAGCTACTTGCCTTCTCGCTCGCCCAGCTTCAACAGGTTTCTGCAAGATCACAAGAAGAGAACACTACACAAAGACATAGATTCATATTCATAACTAGTTCAGGATTAGAAATAAACTAAACATACTAATGCAACCATACATCAAAGATACACCAGTATATAGGAGAAACCAAGATAGCTTTATTGATGAATAACAAGGTTCAGGAAGAGATACAACCCAGAGGGCTCCAATCCAGCATCTCCTTCCCAGCAAATGAAATTCCTATCTTCACCTTCCCTCAAAGCAATAAACACCCAATAATTCCAGTCTCAAACCAACAACAATTCTTTGCAATAACAAAATTCCAGCCTCTAGATCTCATGGAGGAGAGATCCATATATAGATGTTTGGAGAGAGGATGAGTCAGCTTGAGATCTGACTAGTGTCCTCTCCCTCTGTCAGTTCTTGCTTCCACTTGGAGGTTCTTGCTTCCACTTGGAGATTGAGAACCTCTTACTCATCACTAGTCGAATTCACTAAGGCAAGTGTCATTGAGGAAGATTCTGGAAGCTTCCAGGGTCTTGACACCTTGTTGAATGAACTTGCCATTTGTCAATTCTCGCTCAGCGCACCCTGGTAGTGCTTCTACCTGCGTTGCAGTGCAGGTAGCCAGTGCAGACTTTGCATTTCAGCGCAGACAGCTAGTGGAGCCTCTGAATTGATCCTGAATTGACTTATTTTTGAGCAGTTTCTGGTGGAGAACTTCTGTGAATTGCTGTGGTTTGTTAGCCTTGTTCCTCTAGGGGTAGGAACAACATGTTTAGGGACTTTGGATCCCTTAGATTATGGACATTTCATGCTTATAGCTGTAAGGCACAAAAATGTCTATAACAGTTGCCCCCTAAAGTATGAGGCCGTTTATCGGGTGAAATGATTTATCACGAGGATCCGAAGTTCATTCATTGCAGGGAGGAGACCTGTAATAAGATACAATACAATACATTATTTTTCATACTGCTTTCATGATCTAGCTGAGGCGGGCATTCCCATGCTCAGCTTTATAAACTCATTTTCCTGTACATAGAACAGACAATCGTCTGATGGTAGACTGATAATTTTGATGAAATTATCATCCTTTGGGTAGGATGATTGTCTGCTGCAATGATGTACATGTCAATGTCTTTATCTTTCCTGAATATATATCGCAGCCCGGATGGATGAAACTAGATCCGGGGTCTTCAAACTCGTTCGATCTTCACTCTAAGTACAAGTCGATCCATGTGAGAATTGTTCTGAAGTCGAACATGGAAAGACATCGCTTGATTACCGGTCAATGAGGTAAACCGTTAACAAGCGCGAGAGGAATCACTGATAATGATAATGACCCTCAAGGTACTGCAGTACAATTCACGTGGTGTGAATAAAGGACTTGGCGTCGAACACCACGTAAAATCTTTCGGTCGAAGGTCATTGATGTATACCTGTCGCCGGAAGTGAGAAACTTGCCATTGAGGCATGCAAGCTTCAAAGTACTGAAGGGGTTGTTCCTAGATCAAATCCTTGGATAATGAGCTGATGTCGACAAGAAGCAATCCGTCAAAGGAGGGCCTTAATGAATCCCACATCAGTGACACGGAATGGAGCAAATGATTTTGATGGAGGTGAAAACGATCTGATGACATATGATTCAGGGTGGCGGTCATGAAAGGATGAAGGATAATGTACGGCAGTGGATGGGACACGGTTGACTTCTCTGAACGACTTCTCTTGAACATATGGCGACACTTATGCGATGGATCGGTAGCATTACCCCAAATATGGATGGTATGGCGAGACCATGGTGATGTGACTGGTGAATGAAACAACCCAACCCGACTGTGGTACGGAGGAAAAGTGTCATGTTCAAGAGCGACTTGCTACCATCAAAGTTTTCTTGAGTTTCTCCCAATTTTTCCCCAGTCATTGCTGACCAGTACCTCTTTATTTTTGTCAAGCTTGAGGAGGATAACATATGCTTGTTCTATAACTTGCCCTTCGGGCAAGCCCATCGCTATGTTTTAACGAACCTAGCGATAGTGAAACTCGTTCTCGTCTAAAGACAAGTTTGTCGCTATTTAATGATTTTAACGAGTCTAACGACAAAGATAACTCGGTCCTTTTCATTTTTAGAGCGTCTGAAAAGGTACGTAAAGTCAACTCCGAAAGTCCTTTTTCGTCATCTAATCCCTTAAGTCCGAAAAAGTATAAAACAATACAAAAGGGATGAGTTTTCGATAGTTTTAACGAGCCGAACAAAACAAGCACTCGATCTTTTTGTGCAATAATCCCTCAGGTCCAAAAAGATTAAAATCTAGATGAGGGATAGCACTTCCGGTCACTTTAACGAGCTGGAAGGCCAAAACTCAGCAATATTTTCATATTTTACGAGTCAGATGAAAAGAGCTTAAAGAAGACTCGTCTTTTGAGGAACGAGTGATAAAAAGGGGTAGCAGCTGATTCCAAGGAAGGATTGGAATTTCCAAATCACGGCAGTGTCACAAGGATGGCTAGTGAAATCACTCTTCGCAGCTGTTCCTCAAAATGGGTAAACAATCATATGGAGGTGAATGATCGGCCAATGAAAAGTGGAGGTGGTGGGCAAACACGACCAAGGCTTTGATGGCTGATGTCGCTACATTCACGGTGGTTATTTACCGGAATAGTTCATTTTTTAACGAGCTTAAACACGGGTGGAAACATTTGCTCGATCTTATGTTTATTTTTTAACGAGCATGAACTATGCGCTAAAACTGCTCGGATCTTGCGTTTATTTTTTAACGAGCATGAACTGTGTGCTAAAACTGCTCGATTACCCAGTCATATGATAAGAATGTCTCATGTAAAACGGCAACATTTAGATTTTTCCCCACATCCTTTCTTTATGCAAGTTCGGAAACGACTAATCCTACGAGTTTAAAGGGTTAGACCTAAAGGTTTAAAGGGAAGGACCTAAAAATTTAAAAAATAAATAGCCGCCCCTTGCTTACACTCCAAAAGGTTTGCATGCCCCCAGGCATAAAGTACGATTTCAAGGTTACCTCTACTTCACTTCCGCCAAAACAATTGTTTACCGAGAGAGGCCTACCTCTTTCAGGTTACCCAAAGATTGTCTCGTTAATCTTTCAAACAAAACACTTCTTCGGCGATGTCTACCGAAATAGACAAAGGTGAGAGACTGCGTCTGTCAACTCACATAACTTTGACAAAAGAATCTTATTCTAGAATAACCCCTCTTCCTAGACAGACGGGGTACAGACTAGTCATATTCTCCCGCGGAAACCTACCTTATACCCAAAGTTTTTCTGCCGAAGCAGACCAGGACGCATACCCCCTGGGTTCCAGTCATATCCTCCCGGATTACTCGCGCTCATCAGGAGGATGGACCGTGGGTTGAGACATTTCTTTCATGAAGAGACCATTTAGGGATGGTATATGACTATTTGCGATGCGTGATCCGGGAAATGAAAGCTGGTCCACGAGCTTGACCACTCTTCCTTCGTGCGGAAAACACATTACTCTAAAGAGTGAGGAGACGATGGCTCCCATGCAATATATATAGTCTCGTCCAAGGAGTAGGTTATAATCCAAGGGTCCTTGAACGACCATCACATTCATTTGAACGGTCTTCCCTTTCAATGTAATGGGCACATTGGGGAGGATCCCTAAAGGTCGACTGGTTCCTTTATCAAAGCCTGTCAGATTTCTCATTTCAGGCAAAAGCGTCGGCGAACCAAGCGCTTTCCAAGCAATAGAGGAAAGGATACTCACAGATGCCCCCTCATCAATGATGGTGCCAACCATTACCATTCTGTATATTTGGACGATAATTCTGAATGGTATGCTTGCTGGTAAACGGGGTCTGCCTAGTTCGTTCCAGTCGAACGAGACAACTAGGTTGCTTGGTGGTGGGACCGAATATACGGCCGGGTATGACTCTGACGAAGTTCCTTCCTGCGATAAAGGAATGGGCACATTGCCCCCTTGTTCATCGGAGTCTGTGTTGATGAAGAGAATTTGGACAATGTCGTCTTTATTCTCCTTTGTGATGGTATCATTCGAAGATAGAGCCTCTGAAGGCAAAACCGGGTCAACTGCCGCCTCAACCTTTTGACTTTCATCAGGTATGGATTCAGACGGTTCATCCTCAATGATAGGTGCTTTGGCTGACCACCTGAGCAGGCCAGCCGGGTTCTCAACTGGTGAAGGACTTGGCAGGAGTTTTTGATATCCAGGAGGAAGTTGCGCTCGTAAAATCGGGCGATCTTCCAAAACTCTTTTAGCCTCATCTAAGAAGGGACAACGGTGGATGGCATGGTTTCCTTCACACAGTTTGCAGGGAAATCTAGCTTTCCCTCTCTGTCCTGTGGCTTCACTTTCACTAGTTGACGGTGTGCTGTCAACATGGCTATCAGAGGTTGACGCCACCGAATTGTGCAAACGGGGAGACCAGTCCCTTAGTATCCGAGGGATGCAGGGACAATCTCTGTGGAAGTGGTCTCCCTTGCATATGACACATGGCGATTTAGGACTAGTTAGTGCTGTGTGTGGATTTTTGTCAGACGACACTTGTTTGCCCCCAGTCGCTTTTGGCTCCTTCTTCTTCTTCTCTTTCTTCTTCTTTTCCTTCTTCTCCTTAGGAACTTGGTTTTTTGTTTTACCAGTTCCATCAAGCGAAGAGGAAGGAGGAGAGGAAGAATTAGATGAAGTAGAAGGCTGGTGGGTAACTCTGGTCTGGTCTAACTGTTGATTCGACTGTTCAGGAATAGTGGTGTTTTGAACAACATTAGTTGAGAAGAGCCAGACAGGCAAGCCTATTGTCAGTCCTGGAAGCGACAATGTGGCCATATGGGGCGCACCAACATCTCCCCAAGAGGAGAAGGGACTAGGATTTCCACCAAGGGGAATTCCTTGGTTGGTGTGCTCCATTTTCTCAACCTAAAGATCAACACAGGAAGAGGGGGTGATTGTTCCGTTTAAAATAAATTTTAACGACGCTTTAGACACAACTTGCTTTTTCAATTTTAAAGAGTCGAGAAAAAGCTAAAGATGACTCTAGTCTCCTTCGATGTTTTAATGAGCCCGAAGTGACAAATGCTCGGATGGACTTTTTCTGTTATAGAGTCTGAAAAAGGCCAAAAGGAACTGCTCTGGAGTTCTAGGTAGAGGGTGTGCCAAACTTTTCGCAAAATCGCAGAATAATTTTTAAGGTACGGGCGGTCGATCTTCTTGAATGCTGTGTTCAGTGCATTGCAATCAGTAGGGCGGCCGACACGGCTTCCTAAGGATAAAGGTTTTATGCCTATAGGGGTCTCCCAATATATACTAGACGGTACATGGGAGCACAATCCGTACTGGCGCTATCGTCCCTCAGGAGGAATCACCCACCATCAGCGAGATCGACAGTCACCAGGCTTTACGACGCTGGAACACGTCTCTAGCCTAGACCTCTATGTTGTGCGTTAAGTTACAAAGCGTTGTTAAGTTCATTCAATTTATTTTAGGTTGATCTTTTTAGAAGTTTGCCTTTTGAGGTTCACCACGAGATGTATGATACAATTCCTAAATGCAGTCTAAAGATGATAAGCAAGCTTTTTATATCTTTTCAACCATGAAAATCCTAGCTACAAAGGGAAAAGAAAGACAACATCTTTTCTCAAAGAGCAATCAACACACTCTAATGCACTTTTCTTAAATCAAACATGCAAACTATCAAGATGCAAATGCATAATGCAAGTGTTTGTTTTCCGCTTTCTTAATATTGATGCCTAAAAAGAAAGCTTTTTGTACAACTTTGAATTTGCTTTTAAATGACTAATACAAACAAGTTCACTTTTCCAAAATCAGAAAGGGTAGAAGAGATTACAACACTTAACAATTTTCGGAATGAATACTTGTTTCGACACTTAAAAGAGACAAACTCAAACCAAAAGCAAGAATGAATGTATAATCAACTGCAAACAGCCAATGAACTCTCTCCTAAGATCACAATCAACAGATCTGAATCAAGGGCTACAGGATGACTATTTCACTCTTGCAAAGGAAAACTGTAAATGATGCCACAAACAAATAAAAACACTCACAGTCTTTTTGTACAAAAGGAGGTGGAATCTAAGCAGATAAAAGGAGTTATCAGACAGGTACCTATGCTGGTTACAGGCTGCAAAAATTAGAGATCAAAACAGGGAAAAACAGAGCAGAGAACCCCAGCTACACAAGGCATAACTGGATCAACGCACCCTCAACACAGAGGTTTTGACATTCAGCGCAGGTAGCCTTCACGGGACCTGCGTTGAAATGCAGAACCTCTTCACAGGGTCTGCGCTGAAGGAGAAACGAGAGTTTCTCACTGGGTTCTGGGTCACAGTTTGCTGATTAATCTACGGTTTCAGGCCAAATAAAAGCAACAAGCAAGGTACAATCAAAGGGATGCTTTGAGGAAGGGCTAAGATCTATCACAAAGGATCATCAAATCATTTGTGAGTCCATTGTTCAGATCATAGACAAATCCAGTGATTGGATCAAAGCAGCAACTGTCTACTTTGCATCTGAGAACAACAGATGCAGTTCGATTGTTGTTGTTGAGTCTATGAAACAAACAATGATAGAAACACAAATAAAATGACTAAACAGATCTCCCCAGTGGAGTCGCCAATTTTTTGTGGGGAAAAATGCCTATGCAGGACGATCCTATCCACCTAAGGTGTGACAGTGCCTTAGCAACAAACAGAGACAGCTATTCTAGTATTCTTCCTTTATGAAATGAGAATGAAGAGAGATAGATGGACTAACCGGTGTCTTCCGTTTGTCCCTCGATCCAATTCTCTCTTCTCTTTGGGAGTTCCCAGCTACTTGCCTTCTCGCTCGCCCAGCTTCAACAGGTTTCTGCAAGATCACAAGAAGAGAACACTACACAAAGACATAGATTCATATTCATAACTAGTTCAGGATTAGAAATAAACTAAACATACTAATGCAACCATACATCAAAGATACACCAGTATATAGGAGAAACCATGATAGCTTTATTGATGAATAACAAGGTTCAGGAAGAGACAAAACCCAGAGGGCTCCAATCCAGCATCTCCTTCCCAACAAATGAAATTCCTATCTTCACCTTCCCTCAAAGCATTAAACACCCAATAATTCCAGTCTCAAACCAACAACAATTCTTTGCAATAACAAAATTCCAGCCTCTAGATCTCATGGAGGAGAGATCCATATATAGATGTTTGGAGAGAGGATGAGTCAGCTTGAGATCTGACTAGTGTCCTCTCCCTCTGTCAGTTCTTGCTTCCACTTGGAGGTTCTTGCTTCCACTTGGAGATTGAGAACCTCTTACTCATCACTAGTCGAATTCACTGAGGCAAGTGTCATTGAGGAAGATTCTGGAAGCTTCCAGGGTCTTGACACCTTGTTGAATGAACTTGCCATTTGTCAATTCTCGCTCAGTGCACCCTGGTAGTGCTTCTACCTGCATTGCAGTGCAGGTAGCCAGTGCAGACTTTGCATTTCAGCGCAGACAGCTAGTGGAGCCTCTAAATTGATCCTGAATTGACTTGTTTTTGAGCAGTTTCTGGTGGAGAACTTCTGTGAACTGCTATGGTTTGTTAGCCTTGTTCTTCTAGGGGTAGGAACAACATGTTTAGGGACTTTGGATCCCTTATATTATGGACATTTCATGCCTATAGCTGTAAGGCACAAAAATGTCTATAACACTTTTCCATTTGGGATGTGTTGGACACCTAATCCTCAATGGGTTAGTGTGGAAGCCAAATGGACAAAAGGAGTCCAAGAGACTTTGGGATGTGAAACCCAATGGTCACAACAATGTACTATAAATGTATATTAGTTGTTAATAAAAATTGTATTGTCATGTTTGATCTTTCATATCTCTCTTGCTGTCCATGTGTGTTTAACATGGTATCAGAGCAGGCGTATTCCTGCCCTGCATAATTAATCTGAGCCATTTGTTTTATGGCCTTTATGTCCAGAGCATTTCTGCCATCAATTCTGCATCTCAGGAATATTTTATCAGCTAAATTTTAGCTGCAACCTGTCATTTCTCCAGCGCCATTTTTATGCACTGCTCTTGCTTTGCTCTGACATATAATAATGCTGCTGACCGTTTTTTATAATCACCCGCATGTAACGCTGCGCTGCCCCTGACTTGTTTCATATAATCAGCTGTTAATTAAAATTCCTGTATTGTCCTCTGCGCTGCTCACCTTTGCCATAATTATTCTCTGCATAACCTTTGTCTGTCCACTGCCTAAATTCAAAAAAAAAAAAAACATTCCTCTCTCTTTCAGTGAAATTGCAGCAAATGCTTTTCCGATCAAAGTGTAGGTCTTAAATTAGTTTTACATAGTATAAATCCTCTGACATTTCTATCACCCCAGAGACTGCGTACAATGTTTCTTTCTGCAAAACTTGAACGTTTTATTTCCGGTTCATAACTGCTCCTGATCTTTTAACGCTCCCTTCTCTATGTCTCCCTTGAGAATATGGTGTTTATTGCTGCCTTCATCTGCAGCAACCTGGTGGAGTCCTCTGTCGAGATGAGGCCGGATGTATTTGGTGGAATGTTGAGTAGTAGCAAGTAGTTTCTTCCCACCGAGTTGTAGTAGATTTCCAACAGCTTGCTCAGCGGTTTGGTAGTAGATTTCCAGCAGCTTTGGCGACTCCGCCAGGGAAGAACATTTTGGTTTGTTGGGTTTGGTTTTCCCGGACCACACTATATGTTTAGCTTTATGTTTCCTATTTCACTAACCAGTAGACAATGTAGAAAATTGGCGCAAGTAGTATTGTGAACTTCGCAGTGCACCATTTTATAGGTGAATTGGTTCTGTTCGCCATCAGTGTAGATTCGAAGGCATTGCATTGCATTCCATCACATTCTGCAGGAATCCAATCGGTTCCCGTGGAGGCGGGACTGTCCCTCTGTATATGTGTCAGTGTGGCGGCATTTTCATGACCCAATTTCACCACTCATTCCACAACGTCTCTATTTTTGGTTTCTAATTCACTAAACTGCCATACCATTTCACACAACGCATTGGCTCCACTACAAACCGTCGCTCCATATGCCTTCGGTCCTCCACAAAGCCTAACACGTTTTTGTGTCTATTTTCTGAGCAACAAGGACCTACATACTTGCCCGTCGTATACCAACAACTGGAAAGAGCATCCTAAATCAACAAAACCAGAATTCTGAAGGAGGGTGCGATCCTGTAACCAGAGCGATAAAGGTCTTGTGGAAGCACGAGAGGTAGACCCAGGATGTCAGAGCGAAAATGTGAGGTGTCTCTGGTTTTTTGAAGAAAATTTGAACTCCTGAGGGACGGTGCAGAACTGTGTCACGAGCAAGATCAATTTTGTTGCAGATTGAAGACAGTTTGTTCGGGTGAAAATCACAAAGGAATTCTAGCCCGTGAATTGAGCAGATTTATGCAGATGTGGAATCTGTAGTAGTGTATGACGGGCTCCACGCAAGAACCGAGTACACACTGTGAGGCAAAACTCGGATGCTTGAGCAGACAAGACTTCTTTTAAGGTTTTTAGCACTTCTGCTCCTTAAAACTTCCTACAAAGTTGAAATATTTCTTTCATCTCTTCTTCATTCTATGGCTCGACAGGCGCCATTATTCTGGATCACCAACTGATCACCAACAGCATTACATCTCTGTTAGGGTGCCTCATAAGGCGTTGCATGCAAAATTCATCGTAACCGTGTGCACTGTTCGTTGGGCCCATCGTTGCCCTCTAAAATATTCGTTATTTGCAAGGGGAGAGAAGTAACAATTCACTACACAATTTTCATGCTGATCCACTAGTGCCGTTTTTAATCGATTTCCCGTTCTCGTACACTTAAATATTTTGGCGACTCCGCCAGGGAAGGATTGATACAAATGGTTGTGTTGTTACTTATATTGAAGAAATATTGAATATCAGAGTGAATTTTTTGGAAGAAATATTACAAGTTTGGCTTTCGGATGACTTTTGGAGAGCTGTAGCAGAGAGGCGAAATAATTATGTTTTACCAAGGTAGATATGTATCACTTTAATTTTACTCGAGTCATATATATATGATTACGTAGCTTGTGAATGATTGCCTATGGAAAAGGCTTAGTACTTGAAAGTGAATTGGAACAGAAACACATGATCAAATAATCTCTATTTTGTGTTGGAGCTGCTCATTCAACATGAGAGTGTTCATTGGCAGTGTATGCCTTGAATTTCTATAATATGTCTGTCGAAGCATTTGCACAGATTTTCCAGGAATATTTTCTTCATGGTCATTATTTGTGAAAACGGAATTGAATTCACAAAATTTGGGTTTAGTCCATTATTTTTTTAACATTCCATTACATAAAAAAAATTAGTGCTTCCCCTATAGTTGTCAAGTTTCAAGATTTTATTTTTTGGGGCTAAAGAGAATACCTTGCAGTGACATTGGTTCATAGTTGTAAACAAGTTTTAAAGTGTAAGTTTGACATTGGAGAAAATGACTCAAATTGGTGAAGTATTGGAGTTCTTAAAAACTCTGATACATTCCTCTGATCATGGTACAGTAAGAATAAGCAAAGCTTCTCTTGTTGACATTAGAACCTGTTTGCATAATGTACAAGAGAATATTGAGTTTTTGCAGCTTGAGACAAAGCTACAGCAGGAAGAATTATAGCAGTGGAGTCATCATTATGAACCTGTTTCTGTTCAGAAGATTGAAACAAACTCCCATAAACAGCAAAACAATAATGTTACAGTTCATTCAGATTTAGTACCCCATAAAGCAACAGTTGTACATGCAGATGCAGAAACTTAGTCTGCGATTCCCAAGCCCATTATCAGACCTTGGGAAGAGCTTGTCCACAACAAGCACAGAACTGGTCTTGGATATGACAAAGACTTGTCCTTTCATATTCCAAACTATGGCAAGCCCATTCAGTTTTAGAGTGCTGGATTCATTCATGACAGTTCACTTGCTCCTTATGACAGTTCAGCTTTAGCTGTTCCAGACTCTGCCTCTCTTCCACAGCAACAACAATAACAAAAACAACAACAGATTATAAAATGCCAACACTGTGACCGAGTTGGTCATCTGAAAGATCACTGTTTTGATCTTCATCCATGTAAACACTGTCATAAAACCAACCATTCTTCACAAAGATGCTTCAGAAACAAATGTCCTGCAAGAACAAAGATTCATCTTGGATGGATCGCTTCTTGGCAATGGGCATCAACAGCCAAGAAGATATTCCAAACACATGTCAGAACTTGTTCCAGAGTATTGAACAATCTTGCAGTTGAGTTTTCTGCATCATCTCACCTTGTATCTGACAGGGGGGGAAATGATGGTCATATACAACCTTCAAAGTCACATCAAGCGAGCCTGAGCCACAATCTGGCACACCAGATTCAGAGTTGTAGCCAGAGACAAAGATGCCCCTGAGCATGCCTTTAGTTGGCAATCTGGGATGCTTCCTCTAGCAGAAGACTTTAGCTTCTTGCTAGTTTTGGAAGAATTCTAGGAACAAAATTGAGAACACTTCCTCTAGCAGAAGACTCCAACTTCTTGCCAGTTTTGGAAGAGTTCCAGGAATTTCATTAAGCATTCCAGAGTTGCTGGTCATCTTTAAACCATCACAGGTTGAGACTTCCCTTTTCAGGTTGAAGTTCTCCCTTTTATGTGGGGTGAGACCTCCCTTTCATGGTTGAAGGTTTCCCTCTTCAAAACAATAGGAACACTTCCTCTAGCAGAAGACTTCAGCTTCTTGCCAGTTTTGGAAGAGTTCTGAGAACTGCAATAAGCGTTCCAGTGTTGGTGGTCATCCTTAAACCACCGCCCTTTATACCAACATTTCATAGAGCACATTCAGCCTAGTGCTGCCATGCATATTTGCACATTTTGTATTACAGCTCTCTTCTTGGACGCATACATAACCCTTCGGATTAAGGGGGGGAATGTTGGACACCTAATCCTTAATGGGTTAGTATGGAAGCCGAATGGACAAAAGGATTCCAAGAGACCTTGGGATGTGAAACCCAATGGTCACAACAATGTACTATAAATGTATATCAGTTGTTAATAAAAATTGTATTGTCATGTTTTATATTTCATATATCTCTCTCGTTGTCCATGTGTGTTTAACAGGATGGTGGCTCCGACTGGATATAATGGGACCAGTTTCCCAGTAATGAATAAAAAGGGATGGATGAGTGACTAGTTTTCTAATAAGTGATAATGAATGGATGACTTAATCTAAAAGCGAAAATACAAATGACTATTCTATCCCGGGAAGCTTCTATTCTTAAGCGCAACATTTGATGATCTCTGTTCATCAATAGGCATATAGATGACTCTATTCAATAAACATAGACATTCATTCATATAATAATTTCTTTGTTCAAATAGTTGAACAAAGTAATTAATAAAACATTGTTACACTTATCTTTTTTATATTACTGATACATGTATGATTAGAAGAAAAGCGCGCTGTAAACATCCAATAATGGAAAGTATAAAGAATGTTGTTAAAACACATGCATATATTCAATAATAGCAAGGATGATCAAATAACAATTCACATAAAAAGAATGAATTCAGACATAGATAGTAGTACCATATGAGCTGCAAATCATTCCCAACATCAATCGCAATTCGAATTCCTTCTTCCAACTCAGAAATAATTTTAAATAAAGGCAGTAGTGCACATCCACATAAAAGCTTCGTTATCAAAATTGGAATAATTGGCCTAGTCTTTATAAAAATATATACCTGAAGTACAGTAGTGCAACTTCAGGTTTAAGTCATATACAAAAACTTACGACCCTTTCTAAATACATGAAAGGGTCTATAAATACTTAATTAAACTAACTAACTACAGAATTAAAGTGCTACTAAATTGGTACAACTTGATCTTGAATATCTCCCCCAAATCTATCTGGTAGTTGGCAGCATGATTCATCACTCTGGATGTTTGCCTTTCGATCTGAGTTGGCATATCGCTAGCATCAGTTACACTTCTTGAGGGCGGCTCAGACGAGAATTGAGTTGAGCAGCATAGGTGGCATCATGTATATAAGGAATGATACATCCGATTGCATCTGTTAGGCACTTGAGGGCGGCTCTCTGGCTGTATGGTTTTACTAGGAACAACCAATAGGTGTCCCAAGTTAAACTTTTAATACCTGTGATCAATCTCCCATTCTTTTCCAGCTCTTGATAACATGATTGCTCCAATGTTTTGGCCGATAGTAATTTAACTAGTGTACACTGAGAGATCATATTAGATAAATAGAGAGTATTGTTAATTAATTCAATCAAATTACTTGTGGATAATTTGCATCTAGAAATTGTTCTCTCTGCCTTCATCAATTGGGGCTGCCACTCCATAAATAAAATTTATTTATGGGATTCTAGGATTTTAGGCAAATTTGCTGCCTTTCTGTTACACTAAAAAATGTCACCTTGACTACTTACAGTTAGTATGGCTCCAATCAACAAGTCATGCTACCCTCTTAGGCAAAGTCTCATGCCTCTGTTATCCATCTCAAACTCAAAGAAGAGAGAAAGTCTTGTAAAAATCATGTTTATCTCTGGGGTCGCAGGTTCTCTCTAGCCTTACCTGCGGGGACGCTGACCATGTTCACAAAATATGCGTCCATGGACGCTCTGTATGTTAAGGGACAGGTGCGTCCCTCTGTAAAAGGCAAAATGCGCGAGTTTTATCTTGAAAAAGTTACTTGTGGTTACTTCTAGAACATTCTAGAGGTCGGTTTGATGAAATGGATGCGCCTCCAGTTGGTTCATGTATCTCTATTAAGGGGGAACTTATCCCATCAATAAGGGAGCTATCCCACCCATAGAGGGGGATGATCCCATTGATAGTGGACCTGAATAACCTCTTTACAGCACTATAAATGAAGGCATTGAGCCAGAAGGAGGAGAGGTTGGAGCTATACATTTTCTTTGGGTAAATGCTGCAGGATTTAGGTCTTCCATTAGAGCCTTTGTGAGGAGAGATTGTCTTCACTTGATTCTACTTGGGAGAGGGTGAGCTTTGTCAAAGTAGAGGAAAACCCTTGATGGACCCTGGGAGGAACTTGCACAACACCAAGGCCAGGTTGTAAGAGTTTCTTTGTTTCGTTATTAATACAAACTGGTTTATTTTTCTCAATAGCTTGTGTTAATGAGTTATTTCATGTGTTCCTTGGTCTGCATGTTGAATATATGTTTTATTATATGAAATGCAAGTGCTTGGTAATTGTTTGATTGTTTGTGGTTGCAGGAATTGACTTGAAGGAGGAGCTCATCCGGATCGTCAAGAACGGACTTCAACAACAGCGTTTTGGAATAAGGTAAGCCTAAACACTTGTAGTTTTCATGTTGTAAAAGGTGTATTTAGAGAAAGATCACTCCATTTTGTCTTGTTTGTCATTAGAATGTCTTAGACTTCTAGGAAGGTCAGTCGTGTCCGCACCCTTGACAGATTCCGTGTGACAAATTGGCGACTCCGCTGGGGAATCCATTAATGAGAGAGTCTTTTCCTTTATATGAACTTTGCTTTGAGAAAATCATTTTTATTTTCTGGTTTTTGACTGTGAGAATTAGTATTTGGGTGGCTTAGCTGTAGCTTTAGTTGGCTTTAGTTTTTCTTCCTTTTTCCAGAAAGACGCAGTCTCTGTGTGCTGCACAGTGCGTCCTTGGACGCGCTGTTGTCGACTGCACAGTGCGGGGCCGCACCTGTGACAACGGCTGGCCTGCGTCTTCCTGTAAAAGTTAAGAAAATTCCATTTTTGCCTTAAATTACTTTTAGATTTTGTTTTTTCTTAGTGTTTTCTGCCCAGATCCTTTAGTACCCTGTCAAGAATTCTCACCTGAACTCGTTTTGTGAGCTTTGAGTGTTTTAGTGGTTTTCAACGAAGTTTAGACCTAGGGTTTGATTTTTGGAAAGGCTTTGTAGTGACTTTGAGCTTAGAAAGTTGTCCAGCCTTAGATATCTCTGGTTAGTCAACCTTCTTAGAAGTTGAGCCTGCCGTAAAGTCTCCTTGTTTGAGCAACTTGTCATTTGAGTTGTTTTGGGTCAAATTTCGAATTGCTTGTTTTTAAAGTATTGATTTCCATTTTCAAAAAGGACAAAAAGATTAGAATTTTGTTTTGACTAGTTTTTGGTTCTGCAATAAGCTAGTCCTTGATTTGATTGTGATCAAGTAAAACACCTTAGAAATAATCATTGTTAGTTTTGGCCTCGTTAAGATTGCTTAGAGTAAATTTGCCTTTAGTTTGCTTATGAGTGCATTTTCATAGATTTTAAGAGTTGTTAAGATTGATTTTTGGTTATATTAGATTTATTTGCTTTATTAAAAGAAAAATACAAAAACATCTTCTTAAAAAGTCTTGTTTCAAGTAGCTTTTTGTTTTCAAAAGAAGAAAAGAGTTTTTTCGTGCATGTAAAGAGAAGTTATGTTTTTATGCTTGGAAAAGAAAAACGAATTGTTTCTTTGATTGTCTTCAATTAAGAAGTTGCTTTTATAAGGATTGCATTCTCTCAACTTTTTAGTTAAGCAATTCATCGAAAAAGTAAAGTAGTGGATAAATCATTTTAGGTGCATTTTGTAGTGGTTTCGAGTCGAGTCAACACACCACTAGTTTCACTTCCATCACCTTTTGACTTAAGAAACAACCTTAAAAGTAACGCTTAAATTAAAATCAATCTAGTAATCTTTATTTTTCTAGGGCTCTGAAGCACCAACATAGCTTAGGCTAGGGTCTTGGAGTAGGTGAGTACTTAACTCTCCAAGACTACAAAACCAAACAGATAGTCTATCTTGAGTAGAACAAATCCAATTGTTTCAGTTACATTCTGGGAAAGCTCCTCTTAAAGGAGAAACACGAGCTCGTGTCCGAACCAGTGAGGGGATCATTCCTCCCTCGTTGGGAACGACGCCAGGCAGTACGTATTACAAACGGTAAACCTCGGATTAACCATTGTCGAGGAGCCAGGGGTCACTTATCGGTAAACCTTGGATTGTTGTCAAGGAGCCGGTAAGGGGATTGGAGCTTGCTACTCTGCCCTTGCGTGCTGTCGGAGTTTAGACTGTTCCCCCAGGTGTAATTGTTGTGATTGGTAACCTTAGTGGCCATAATATCTAGGATTCTACCCAAGGTGACGGTGGAGGGAAGGTCCCACTGTACCTGGAGCAGACGTCGGTTATACTCACTTGGATTTTCTGGGGGGTTCGCTTCACTTCGAGACGGTTAAAGTGGAGGAACTTGGTCCAGTCTATTCATTAAGCAGGTTGCCGGGGTAACTGTTCCACCCACTATTTCTGTACTGAATCCTGCGAGGTTGGGCCTAATCACCAACTAGCGCTTTTGGTCCGGAAGACTACTGTTTGTGTGTGGTTTGACGCTCTAGATTATTTAGGCGTGTGCTTCAAATTTGATTGGTTCTTTAGAAGACTTTAGGTGGTTTGATTTGAAATTTTTTACTTTGTTTTCGTGTGTTGTAGTTAAAATCTTTAATTGTGGCGGAATTACCGAGAAGGTCCCGTCGTATTGCGGGCCAGTCTCCTGAAGTTGTATCTGTGGCCGAATTGTTGAGAAGATCCCGTGAACTTAGGGGTTCACCTCCTCGAGACGACCCCAGTTATTTAGAGGGTTTAAAGGTCCTTGTAACTCCTAGTGGCAGTAGAGTAGGTTCACCTGAAGAAGGAGAATCTTCTTTGGTAGTCCATCCAGATTACCAAAGATTAGAAACAGGTTACAATCCCGAAGCTGTTACAGTTTCCGAGCTTGCTGGTAGTTTTTCATCTGCCAGTGAAACAGGCGAAGAACCTGAAATTTCAGAACCTGTTACTCCAACTCCTAGTGTTCCTGATTCACCAAGAATAGAAAGAATTATCACCGAAAATCTTCCTGTTGGATTAATTGCTATAGAAGAACTTGTTCCAGAGGAAGAAATAGGCGTTTCTGATTCTGAAGATCTAATTACCCTTGATCTAAGGGAGCGTGAATCCATCTTTTACAGTCCTCCTAGAAGTGAGTCTTGGTACCTTGCATTAACCAATTTTTTAGACAACTCAGTAGGTTTTTCTACACCTCGTACTCCGGTTCCACCTAGAGGAATTCATTCTCCTGTAAATATGTCTGGTCAGTCGTCTGTGTTTTCGCAAAGTCCTGAATCATTTTTACATGGCGGTCCTTCTGTTCCTACTGGGTATCAGTCACTTTCTGGTACCTTTGCGGGAGCATCTCCTCAACCTGTTGATCATGGGTTATTAGTTGGAAACAGTGGTAATGTACCATTGAGTATAGGTGAAGTTTATATGATGTCAGGTTCAACTCCCATTAACCAACCTCAAGGTGGCCAATTACCGCCTGGGGGGCAACCTTCGTTAATGCCTGGGGGGCAACCTCAAGGTACTTCATTTGTGACTGGGGGGCAACCTCAAGGGTATCAACCCCAAGGGTATCAACCCCAGCCTCAATACGTACCCCAAAGTCAACCTCAGTATCAGTATCAACCTCAAGGATGGCAACCTCAAGGATGGCAACCCCAAGGGTATCAACCCCAAGGGTATCAACCTCAAGGATACCAACCTCAAGGTCAAGGTCAACCCCAGTATTCGTATTTACCTCAAGGTTATCAACCTACGGGTCAATACCCTGGTCAAGGTTATCAACCACCTCAAGGGCAATCATATGGGACTACACCTTACAGTTATCAACCCTATCCTCAATACGGCTATGGATCTCAGTATCCTCAACCTGTTACGAGTCAATACCCTGGAATGTTAACATGGGATCCGTCACAGGGTCAACAGATGTCGCAACCAAGTATACAGTCGGTACCTCAAGCAGGACAACCTGCAGTTCCTGGTCCACCCCAGCAACCGCAACTTGTCCAGTCAAGTGTTCAGACCCCTGTAACTTCTGTAGTTACTCAGCCGCCAATTGCACCGAGTACTCCACCTCACACGGCTGCAGCAGCTACCGCTTCATCTACCATGCTTACATCTGGAGTATCGGCAGCTCCGGTTTCTACTGTCCCTGTAACCGTTCCTCAGACATCTGTACCGTTGTCTGGACCCACGGTTCAAACCACAGTCCAGATGCCTGCAGGTCAACCTGGTACAAGTACGGTTGTTACTACTCAACCTCAATTTGTTCAACCTCCGTACCAGGGACAGTATCAACCTGGTCAAGCTGCCCAACAACCGGTTTACCAGTATCAACCGTATCCTGGGTACAATTATCAACCACCTCAACAACCCCAGTACGGTCCGGTTAATCCTGGTTTTCCAGGAGGATATAATATCCCCAATGCGAATCCTGTTCCTAGTTATCCTGGATATCCTCCTCCTGGGGCTGGTATTGTGACTCAGAGTTTTCGAGATCCTAACCGGCAGTTACCATTTATTGCGACTTTAGATTTACCCGACTTGACGCGCCTAACAAACGATCCAATTCAATATCTTCCGTTCTGGCCGCCAATGCCAAATAAGTTGCCCAGCGATATACCCAAGTTCGAAGGTAAGTCTGGAGAGGATCCGTCTAATCACGTGATGACTTACCACCTCTGGTGTGCATCAAATTCCATCTCAGATGATTCTATCCGCTTACGTCTTTTCCAGCGTACACTCATTGGTCTCGCAGCCAAGTGGTACATTGAGTTGCCACGGGCTTCTTTTTACAACTTTAGCCAGTTAGCTACTTCATTCTTAACTCATTTTCAGTTACCAGTCAGATACGATAATGGTACAGAATTATTAACTTCGCTAAAACAATCGACATCCACGTACATTTCTGATCACATCCATGAGTGGAGACGTCGAAGGAGATTAGTGAAAGTTTTTATCCCGGACCAAATTTTAGCTGAATGGTTTGTAAAATCATTATTACCAAGAATTACTGAAGATGTAGCTAAGGCCGGCGTAGTTACTGAGGAGCAAGTCATTGCTCAGGCACAATACCTTGACTTAGTTTACACTCAGTCGGGTACGTTACACGAGAAAATTCCGGATCTTCCAAAGTCAAACCAAATCGCTGCTGCTCCTTCGGGATCTCATGCCGCTGATGGTATGATCGGTATCGTGACTACGAAGAGTAAGAAGAAGTCTTCCAAGACCTCCAATACTCCAATTATCACTTTGCCTGATTCTCCGACAGGAGAGTCTTCTCCTCCTGAACTTACCGCCGACATTCACGCTGTAGAGTCATCTACGGCCAAATCCAAAAACGGTGGAAAGAAGAAAGGAAAGAAGAAGGCTAAAGCAGACAAGGCTCCAAAGGAGAAAACGGAAAAGTCGGAAACTAATGACGAAAAGCGCAAACCTCGTTATCCTTGTCTCATTTGTGAAGAAGATCATTTTACGAGAGACTGCCCTCATCGGGCCGAGGTAGTGAAAATAGTTAAAGGTTCTCCGACTCCTGCTGTGTTAAAGAATCCATTCCCCGAGCAGGAAAATAAGATGATAGGTTCTTCTTCGAATGCCAGTGAAGAACCCATTTTGATGATGTCTCATGTCAGGATTGCGACTCGATCGCAAGATTATGGTAGTAAGGCTCCTGTTGATGGTAAAGAAGCAGAATCTTCTAACTCTAACCCATCAACCTCAGCTCCTGGTTCCGATCCACTACAGATCGAAAAACCTAACCCAGACTTAGTGATTAAGCCGCCCGCCAAGGGTGTACTTCGAAGGTCTGCTTTCAATCCACATGCGAGAGCAGCCCAGAATTACAACATTGTTGAAGATTTAGCTGTTTCACCTTCAGCAATGTCGGCACTCGAAGTGCTGCAATCATGTCCAGCGCAACGAAAATTGCTTTTGTCGGCTATTGGAGCTGTCGATGTTCAGGACCCGAACCTAATGATCTTTGATCTAGAAAGTAGTACACCGCGTCTCCCCCATCAAATGGCTTTCCAAATTCCAGTGATAGTCAAAAACAGGCCTATTCATCGGACTGTGATTGATGAGGGAGCTTCTACGTGTATTATGTCGATTCAATGTTGGAGATCGCTTGGTTCTCCTTCGTTGAACCAATCCCCCACCATCCTTAAGGCCTTTGATGGCCGTGGGTTCCGTCCGTTTGGTATTCTACAAGAATTGCCTATAGGGGTCGAAGGTAAAACCGTTAGTCTGGATGTGGAAGTGGTTGATGCCCCTCTAGACTACAACCTTCTTTTGGGTCGAAGTTGGTCATATGCTATGACAGCGGTCGTTTCATCGGTCTTCAGAGTCATTAAGTTTCCACATAACGGTAAGATCGTGACTATTGATCAGCTGACATACTTTTCATCCGACCCAACCTCTTTAGAAACTATCCAGCATGTTGGTAAAACGACAATCCCTTATAGGGACATTGGTGTAGGTTTAGTTAAGGATTCCGGTTTACTGGGAACTTTTCCTCTCCCTCCACTCAATGCAGACCCTTCGTTCGCAACAATTCATATGATCACGTCAGAAAACATTATTTATGATGATCCTTGGTATGTTCCCTCTGACTCTGAGCTAGACTCACTCGGTGATGTTATGCCGTTGAGTCCGTATGAGATTGCTTATGAAGCTCTTATGTCTTTTACCGACTTTCATTCAACCGACCAAATGAATGTGGTCAGTGAAGAGTCACTTTTCACCTCACCCTTAGAACGGATAACGTTTCCCGAAGAAGTGTCATCTGACGAACAACTTCGCGAAATCCTAAGTGTAGATGATCTACCATGGGACGATCTCCATCACAGATCTTCGTTTTTACCTAAGGATGATGTCTTTGAAAATGATTTTTCATCTATCTTTACCGCTGAATATGTCAAAGACGCTCAGGATCCAACGAAACATTCTGATTCAGAGCTGAATTTAGGGAATATTTCTCGTACTATTCCCATTGATATTTCAGTGAAGCCCGGAATCAAGGAGAACATTCATATAGGTGCCGCATGTACTGACGAAGAAATTGAAACTTACAAGGCCCTATTCCAAGAATTCCGCGACGTGTTTGCCTGGTCCTACGAAGAAATGCCAGGAATCGATCCTGCCATTGTTGTTCATGAAATCAAAACCTACCCGGATGCTAAACCCATTCGGCAACGGTTGCGTCAGATTCACCCTCGAAAAGCAGCTGCAATCAAAGCCGAAGTCGAAAAGCTGTTGAAAGCAGGTTTCATTTATCCGATCCCGTTAACGGATTGGGTATCGAATATTGTTCCCGTCAATAAAAAACAAGGAACAATAAGAATCTGTATCGATTATAGGGATATCAATCGAGCTTGTCCAAAAGACAACTATCCTACGCCTTATATCGATCAAATTATTGATGATTGTGCCGGAAGTGAGATGTTTTCCTTCATGGATGGTTTCTCAGGTTATAATCAAATCAATATTCTACCTGCCGATCAACCAAAAACGGCATTCATTTGTCCATGGGGGACATTTGCTTATTGCAAATTACCTTTTGGCCTTAAGAATGCCGGTGCTACTTTTCAACGGGCCATGTCTTATGCATTTCATGACATCAAGCACATTGTGCAACCCTATCTCGATGATTTGCCTGCTCATTCTTTACACCGAGCTGATCACCTTGTCCACCTACGAGCAATCTTTATGAGGTGTAGGCATTATCGAATTCGGTTGAATCCCCACAAGTGTGTTTTCTGTATAGAAACAGGTCGATTGCTGGGATTTGTTGTTTCCAAAACCGGCATTCGCGTCGATCCCTCGAAAGTCGAGGCTATCATCCAATTGCCTCCTCCTTCGAGTTTGCGCCAACTCCAAAGCTTGCAAGGGAAAGCAAACTTTTTACGCCGATTCATCCCTAACTACGCCGAGGTCACTAAAGGTTTTACACGGTTGTTGAAACAGAATGTACAATTCTTTTGGGACGAGATTGCTCAACAATCTTTTGATGCACTGAAACACGCGTTGACCCATGCACCGTTATTGCATCCTCCCAACTACAACCAGGACTACTTCTTATACCTCGCAGCTTCGCATTCCACCATTGGAATGGTGTTAGTTCAAGAAGATGAATTCAAGGCAGAGCATGTGATATATTACCTTAGCAGAACCTTAAATCCAACTGAGTTAAAATATTCGCATGTGGAGAAATTGGCCCTGGCAGCCGTTCAAGCTGTCCAGCGTTTTCGTCACTACATTCTTCTCCGCAAAACTACTGTTATTTCGGATTGCAACCCTATGATTTATATCTTGACAAAACAACTGCTAGGGGGCAAGTACTCTAAATGGATTGTCATCCTGCAAGAGTTCGACTTGGAGTTTGAGAAGTCCAAGTCTAAGAAATCTTTAGTCTTCGCGGAATTGATGTGTGATTTCCCGAGTGCTGACACAGAGACTGTGGCAGAGGAGTCCATTGCGGACGAATCTTTGTTTCTTATTAGCACTGTAGATCCGTGGTATGGGGATATAATCATCTATCTCCAAACCCAAACCTTTCGGCCTGAAGCTTCCAAGGAAAACCGTCGAAAAATTCGGTTTCAATCCCAGCAATACAGAATTATTGGAGATACACTTTATCGCCTGGGGGCAGACTTAGTTTTTCGACGTTGTTTAACTCACGATGAGGCTGAGAGAGTTTTGAATGATTGTCACTCTGGAGCATGTGGCGGTCATATGTCTGGGTATGCCACAGCTCAGAAGGTGTTGCGCGCTGGCTATTTCTGGCCGTCTATGTTTAAAGATTGTATCCTTGCCGTCAGAAAATGCCACAACTGTCAAGTGTTTGATCGCAAGATGCGCGCTCCACCTGCTCCTCTCCACCCTATAATTGCCGCTGGTCCATTCGCCAAATGGGGCATTGACTTTATTACTTGTAACCCTCACTCGGCCGGGGGGCATGCGTATATCATCCTTGCGGTTGATTATTTTACTAAGTGGGCCGAGGCGATGCCTACATTCGACGCAAGCGGCAAGACAGCTGCACTTTTCGTATTCAATCATATCATAACTAGGTTTGGTGTCCCACAAGCAATCATTACGGACCATGGAAGCCATTTTCGAAATGTCATGATGACTGAACTTACAAGCCAGCTTGGTTTGCGCCACGATAGCTCTACACCTTATTATCCGCAAGCCAACGGTTTGGTTGAGTCAATCAACAAAGTTCTAGTCGTCATGATTCGACGGATCATTGGTATCCATCGAACGAATTGGCATAACATGTTATTTTCGGCACTATGGGCATATCGAACTTCAGTGAAAAATTCAACAGGTTTCACCCCTTTTCAGCTAGTTTATGGCTTAGAAGCTGTGTTACCTATTGAGTGCGAAATCCCATCACTTCAAATGGCTGTCGAATTACTTCCAGCTACTTCCGAAGAGGAGAAACGGTTGTTATACTTAGCTAAATTAGATGAGACTCGACGTGACGCTACTTTAGCTATCGAGACTCACGCGAAACGAATGAAAGCTCAGTACGATAAAAATGTAACCCCTCGAAGTTTTTCGGAAGGAGACCTAGTACTATTATATGATCAAGCAAACGATAAGCTAGGTGCTGGAAAATTCGTTCCCATGTGGCATGGGCCCTACATTGTAAAGCGAAAGCTAGCAAAAGGGGCTTATGAGTTAGTTGATTTTGATGGGGACTCTTTGGGCAAACCCAGAAATGGACTTTACCTAAAGAGGTATTATGCTTAAAATGTGGATGGAGAAATTTTTAGATAGGTTAGATTTCCTTTCTAGCTAGCAAGTGTGTTAGTTTAGTCAGTGTGCTTAGCTTAGCAAGTGTGGTTTTTCGTCATTATTTTGGCTCATCTTGGTTTTACTCTTGATATTGTAGATGTCGACGCCTCTCCAAACATACATTGGATTTGCTGATGGTGCTTGTCGTAGTACACGGAATATCTCTTCCGCAGCTTGGGTTATCTATTCGCCCTCTGACGAGTTAGTTTCTATGCATGGGGTAAGCCTCGGTCAAACAACGAATAACATTGCAGAATACAGTGCAGTGGTTGAATTATTATCCGAATCTATTTCATTTGGAATTCGACGTTTGATAGTGAGGTTAGATTCTGAACTTGTTGTATTACAGCTTAATAGAGTTTATGCCATTAGAAATCCTGTGTTATTAAGGTTGTTTTTGAGAGTGCGTCTCTTGGAACGTGAATTTGATTACATTGAATATCAACATATTCCAAGGTCTTTGAATACATTAGCAGATGCAATTGCTTCTCAAGTGTTGGACAGACATTTATAATAATCATGCAAGTAAATTTAAAGACATTTCATCATACATGTTAAACAAGATAAGCCGATAATAGTGATATATAGATATAGATAGAAGTGTGTCCAAAAATATATACATCGTCTTCGATCATAGGTTTAACACACCTTATGATCGGCAAAATGATAGTGCAAAAAGTCAAAAATGTCACATGTGACTACAAAAGTGACTAGTCAATCACTGGTGGTGCTCTCTGTACGACACCACTGCGCGGGCTATCTTGCGCAGAAATCTCCTAAACGGTCCAGGGACTGCAACCACGAAGCGCTGAAGCCTCATTGGAATGTCATCCATAGTAGTCTCAGGTATATCTGCCGTGAGACGCTCTAGATCATGCTCCAAATCGGCTAGTACTTCTGCTGTCGCATCCTGTAAGGCCGGTGCCGGTGCAGCTGGATGTCGTCTGTCGTAAGGCCGGAGATTGGCTGGACGCTGTGGTCCAACATCTGCATTTTTAAAATTTTACTGTTACTTTGAGACGATATATATGAAAAATAAAAAATACATAATTAGAAAACTTGTGAAAATGAAAGTACCTCTGTCATCCCATTGTTCTCCCTGTGGAAGAACCATGTCCGGATCACCTCTGAAATCCATTCCGGCATATGGAAAGTCTTGTATCACAAAAAGCTGGCCCTCTAGCCAGTCGAAGTAACTGTCAGAGAATCGAACCACTGCAGCACCCTCGTCAGGATGCCGGGCCATCACCGCAACCCATCGAACAAGCTTTGGCTCCCGAGGACCCAAGTCATCAACAGTGAGTTGCTGAGGGATCAGCATAGGAACTCTCTCCAAGGCAAAGCTCACGACTAGAGGCCCATATCCAAAAGTCTTTAGTCGTCCGTTCTTTGCCTTGGTTAGTTGGCTCTTCATATGAGCCGACACAGCTTCGCACCAGTTGAAGATGGTGCCTTGGTAACAGTCAACTGCCATCCGCATTTGGGATCCGGAAGCAATGTGCAAGGCGGCCGCGCCACAAATCCTAGTGACCGTAAATGCAATAACTCTAAGTTCCGCCAGAGCGATGTGCTTTATCTCCACGCCCTTTTTATGGCGAGTCCCTGGTCTGCACCACTCCTCGCGGAGATCATCAAGGGATTGGCCACCCGGCCTGGTCCCCGCAAGGTTGAGTTGCTCACCTCTGTTTGGCAAGCCAGTGAGAAAGTATACATCCGAGGGCTCTATCTCGAGCTGGTGCCCTCCAATGTAAAAGCATTGATCTTGAACGTTCCATCGCTCAACTAGCCATTCCAAAAATCTTACCTGGCCCCTCATGCCCGGTATGGTCCAATATTTGTACAATCCACATGTTCTTAAGGCATCCAGAGAGGGTTGGTGGTTAATCGCAGCTTCATCGTCTTCTACGTGCTCTCTCTCTCTCCAGTCTAACATGTTTTGGCCCTGCACATCAAAAGAGTCAATTAGAAATTAATTTGAGAAAATTTGGTGGTTTTTTGAGAGAGTTAGGGTTTTGAAATGCGCCCTTTGCGGAAGACGCACCCCGGCTTTTTAGCACAGGGCGTCCGGACGCAGCTCGCCTGAAGGCGGACTGCGTCCCCAGACCTTTTTCCCGTGTGAGAAAAAGTCGGGGGACGCGGCCACCCGAAGGGCACCTGCGTCCGCCGAGGGGCGCATTTTGAACCCAAAACCCCCCAAAAAATGAAACAGAGACCAAAAACAAAAAACTAAACGGATAAAAATGAAGAGTGGGATGTGTAAAATACCTCGGTGAAGCGGCGTTCGATTCCGACGGTCAGATTTTCCGCAGCAACCACGGGAAGTTTCTTGTCAAAAGCTCCTTTTTCAACCTCAACAGTGAAACGGTAAAAATGACATGGTAAAAGGTCTTTTTATAGGTTTTTTGGATGAATTAGTTCATTTTTTACCATGAAAAGATGTTTTCAAATGTATTTTTGCCTATTTTAAACAGGTATGAGTAATGTGTCGCTTTTGTGCAGGACGAAGGGATTTCAAGGGAAATTGTAATTTTTCACAAACAAAATTTCAGAGTCATCTTTTAAGCCCTTTTCTGACTCCTAAAACATGAAAAGATCGCCGAGTGTTTCTTTTTCACTCGTTAAAACGGAATTAAAAGACGGTCCCCTTTTAGCTCTTTTCTGACCGTAAAATCAGGAAAAGATTGCCGGGTTTTTGTCGTTTCAAACTCGATAAGGAAATAAAACGACGTGTCTTTGATCGCTTTTTACTTTTCAGGTCAACGATACTATTATGAAAGTACTCCTTGGTCGCAAGATCAAGCGGTTCCCCCAGGTATTATTTTATACTTTTTCGGGCTTGAGGGACACAAATATACGAAAAAGTTCAACGTGGAGTTTCCTTAAGTTTTTCAGACTCTCTAAAATTGAAAAACGCCGAGTTTCTCCTATACTGGGCTCGTTAAACTTTTACAGTAAAGGACCTGTTCAATTACAAACAGGAACGAACCACTCCTTCCTAGGGTTCGCATTTAAACTAGGTTGGACTCGTCCGAAGGATGAGCTTATAATCAAGCATATGTTATCCTCCTCAAGCTTGTTAAAAATAAAGAGGTACTTGCCAGAAATGGTGGGGGAAAAAAGAGAAGAATGAACCTATTTGTCACCTTTTGCCTCAGAAGAAACTTTATTACCGCTCTTGAACACGACACTTTTCATTCACCTGGGTTGGGAAATCTTTTACCTCACAGTTGACTAAATCACTTTGAAAATCTTTAACCGGGTTCAGGGATCAACTTTGAGTTATTCGTCACCAAACCATCTGTTGTGTCGTTATGTGTTCAAGAGGTCTGCAAGCAAAACTTTCATCTGCAAAATACTTGTCATCCATTGACCATCCCTGAGTCAGTCCTTACAGCAACATTTCTTCAACTTGAACAATGATTTCGTGTTGCAGGCTTGCCTGCAACGGGTCGCTTTCTATCGACATCGACACATTATCTAGAAAGATGACTTAGGAATCGACAGTACCTTGAAGTCTGCATGCATCAATGGCAGGTTTCTCGCCTTTGACGTCAGTTTACATCATTGACTTTCGATCAGAGGATTCCGTGAAGTGTTCGACATCAAAACATCTATTCACATTTCACGGGTTGTGCTTGGTACTTTGAGAACCATTGACATTACTGGTGGTTTCTCTCACGCTTGTTAACAGTTTACATCATTGACTGGTAATCAAGTGGTTTCTACCATGTTCGACATCGAATCATTTAATCACATGGCTAGAATCGTACCAATTCGGGAAGTAGAAGTGAAGACCCTGGATCTAGTTTCTACCATCCAGGCTGCGAGGAGTTTTGTATTCATTATCTATGTAGACTAATCATAAACAGATGGCTGCGTCCATACTGTGTCTACAAAAGTCTATAAAAATGATGTACTGCAAGATCATTCCTGTATCAGAATAGTTAGTCCATTAGTTAAAGTTTTGAATCTGAGTATGGGAATGCCTACCTCAGTGATGATATAATCTTATCCATGTATTTTGTGTTGAAAATTGCAGGTTCCAACCAGGCCATCCACAAGGCAATCCTTGAAATGATAAAGCGCTTCACCCTTCCTAGAATTACAAAACCCTATTCTATTCCAGGCTTCGCACTTTAGGGGGCAATCTGTTACACTAAAAAATGTCACCTTGACTACTTACAGTTAGTATGGCTCCAATCAACAAGTCATGCTACCCTCTTAGGCAAGTCTCATGCCTCTGTTATCCATCTCAAACTCAAAGAAGAGAGAAAGTCTTGTAAAAATCATGTTTATCTCTGGGGTCGCAGGTTCTCTCTAGCCTTACCTGCGGGGACGCTGACCATGTTCACAAAATATGCGTCCATGGACGCTCTGTATGTTAAGGGACAGGTGCGTCCCTCTGTAAAAGGCAAAATGCGCGAGTTTTATCTTGAAAAAGTTACTTGTGGTTACTTCTAGAACATTCTAGAGGTCGGTTTGATGAAATGGATGCGCCTCCAGTTGGTTCATGTATCTCTATTAAGGGGGAACTTATCCCATCAATAAGGGAGCTATCCCACCCATAGAGGGGGATGATCCCATTGATAGTGGACCTGAATAACCTCTTTACAGCACTATAAATGAAGGCATTGAGCCAGAAGGAGGAGAGGTTGGAGCTATACATTTTCTTTGGGTAAATGCTGCAGGATTTAGGTCTTCCATTAGAGCCTTTGTGAGGAGAGATTGTCTTCACTTGATTCTACTTGGGAGAGGGTGAGCTTTGTCAAAGTAGAGGAAAACCCTTGATGGACCCTGGGAGGAACTTGCACAACACCAAGGCCAGGTTGTAAGAGTTTCTTTGTTTCGTTATTAATACAAACTGGTTTATTTTTCTCAATAGCTTGTGTTAATGAGTTATTTCATGTGTTCCTTGGTCTGCATGTTGAATATATGTTTTATTATATGAAATGCAAGTGCTTGGTAATTGTTTGATTGTTTGTGGTTGCAGGAATTGACTTGAAGGAGGAGCTCATCCGGATCGTCAAGAACGGACTTCAACAACAGCGTTTTGGAATAAGGTAAGCCTAAACACTTGTAGTTTTCATGTTGTAAAAGGTGTATTTAGAGAAAGATCACTCCATTTTGTCTTGTTTGTCATTAGAATGTCTTAGACTTCTAGGAAGGTCAGTCGTGTCCGCACCCTTGACAGATTCCGTGTGACACTTTCCCTCATTAGTGTCCTGCCAAGTAAGAAAATCTGTTAAGTTCTCATTGGCCTGCTCTAAGTCTTGTCTAGCATCGTCTGATTTATCAATTATTGATGCTGTTATGTCACACAGGGGTTCAGCTTGAGCAATTTTATGACACAATAATCTTATTTGTGTTACTAGTGCCTTATTAATTTATAGTGCTTCTGCTCTGAAATTGGCAGGCTGCGGAAGACTCTTGAACTTCTCTATTTGACCTAATAATTGAGCAATTTTCTCATCTTTTGTCTTTACCATCTGTTCATTCATTGTCTTCAATTTTGCTAATGCCTCTAATAATTCTTTCTGTTTTTGAATCACCCTCGAATCTACCCTCTGTTTCTCTTCATGCAACTGCTTGTTCAATTGGTTATTTAATTGTTGCTGCGTGGACAATTGTTGTTCTAATTGTTCTGCTTTCTGCTGTGCCTCCGATAGCTGTGCTTGTAACGAAGCAATTGCCTGGTCTTTTTCTTTTAACAAATTACTCACTTTCGATGCCTTGTCCATGGTGGCCGTCGAATAGGCTCCATCATATTGGGACAATTTTGTTAGGTCATCAGAAGGATCGAACTCCTCCTTCCAAACTACGTTGGCTGTCACTGTTTGTTCAGGGAATAGGGAAGGTTGATCAATCCTTCTCCTTTTCTGTTGTCACTTTCCTACGGCCCTGTGCTTTGGGCTGTAAAAGACATCCAATAGAGATATATCCTCCACTTGCAAAATGATTTGATCCGAAGGATCTTTGGGAATTACTTCGAAGTCTGTAGTAGGGGGTAGACCGTTGGTTCCTTCGCTTGGAACCTCTTTTGATGCTGTATCCTGTGTATCAGCCACTTTGGATGTATCGGCTTCTCTTGAGCTTTCTAGATTGCTTATGATTGAATCGAATTTCTACCATTCCTGGAGCAACCTTGGGTCAATCTGGGTATCGACATTCACATCCTTGCTGCTCTGCTCCTGCTGCCTTTTTTGTTCCTCTTCACATATTTTCTCTTGTTCTTTCCTCTGCGCTTCCTCTTGTTCTTTCCTCTGGAATTCTTCCTGCTCTTTCCTCTGGAGTTCCTCCTGCTCTCTTCTTTGGACTTCTTCAAAAATTTCTGATGTAGCAGGAGGTTCGTTGGTAAGTCACTGTTCAGGCTCGCTTGACTGTGTCATCGGGGCAGTGGCTAACAAATCTAGAGGCAGAGTTTGCAACCTCTGCTCTCTAAGTTTGTTAAATTCGACTAACCCGTCGTCTTGATATCTCATTTTAGCTAGCGCTTGAACCTGAAATAATGACTCGGCCGAGGAGAATAGGTCATCAAACTCATCTTTTTTATGTTCAAATTTAGTGAGTTTTTCCTGTTCTAGTACATTATAGACAACTTTGTTTGGATCAAATCGTCTGTTAGGAAGAGTGGCGAGATTCAGTGTATTTATCTTTTCTGCTTCTTTCTCTGCATGCTTGTAGTCATGTAGAGTGTAAACGCCACACCTTAGAGGAAAAGGAGGCCAGACTTGCTTCTTTTTATTCCTCAGAGTCTGTGTAACTCCTTCGGATGTAAGCTGATATGATATCTCTCGAGCCAATAGTTTGTCGGGTATATACAAGGGGAGGACATGAGGCCTGGCATGACTGCCAAAAACTATTACATATGTAAATTTTCTTCTCCGAACTAGGTTCCTAAGGCTGTCAAGTCAATCTCTGCTTGTGAGGAAATCTTAGGAGCAGGTTTGTCAAAAATTGCATAGTAAATGGGTAACATAAATCTATTGCAAACTTGATATAGGTGTTTAGTCAATTTAGTGTTTCTAAATTGATGTCATTAATTGTCAACCCGGGGCTCGTAAGCTGATGAAGTGAAGGTGTACTATATGTACTTAAGCAACCTCTTAGATCTTTTTGTCGTTTGGGGGTGTTGTTTGTGGTCAATTTATCTTCCTAAGATCAAATGGAGTTTTTATAAACAGATGAGTGAGTGTGTGTGTAAGGTGATTTCTAGATGAGTGAGTGTGTGTTATAGGTGATTTCTAACTACCTTCTAAACTGCAAAGAAAAAGCTTGAAAGAAATAAATAACTTGAAATGAACTGAAAGCAAAGAACCACTTTCTAATGGCACTAGACACCATTCATGCTGCTGCAAATAAAAGGTAAGAAAATCACTTTAAAAACCAATGATAATGTTTATCTCTTCCTAACTCTCTGCTTCTAACATATGGTACTATGTAAAACACGATTAGGAAGTAGTTAGAGATGAGTTTAAAAAGTGATCAAAAATGAGAAAAATCTACTTTAAAGACTAGTTATAATGTTCAGCTCTTCCTAACTCTCTGCTTCCAACATATGGTACTATGTAAAGCACGATTAGAAAGTAGTTAAAGATTAGTCTAAAAAGTACTCAAAGCCAGCTGTAATTTATTAGTATTCTGATCTCTAAAAGATGAACAATTTATGATAAAGAGACCATCAATATGTTAGCAGACAACTTTGAGAAACTAAACTAGAAATCAGCTATGAAAATAAAGTAAAGGCAACAAATTTGAATCTGTCAACTGAAAATACCATCAGATATAAAGCAAATACACAAAGACAAAAACAATCCCGGGTTAAAAACCTGCAAAAGAACAATACTGATCAGTTTAAAATAAAGGCTGGAAATGAAATGACATGAAATCAAATGGTATGCTATTATACATGATAAAAGAAATAAAGATTGCTGAAAGCATGAAAATGAAACCAAACACTATGTACACGGGCTGTCATAGATGGGGGCCCTCCATCCATGCAACCAACTTAGAAGATCAGCTACGAAAAGGTGAACAGAACAGTCTTCTTTTATAAAAACAGCATGTCAAAAATACAGTGAAAAGTGCTGTAGGAACAGCCTTCTTAAAACAGAGTTTTTATACAAAATCAGCGCAGCAATTACAATAATCCAAAAGCTAATCTACAAGCGTTGGCACACGCTTATTTATAAGCACAGAGGCAACTACTCTCTGCGTGAACTAAGCAACTACAGCTTAACCTATTAACTACACAGCAACACGCAGTCATAGCTAATTAACTTGTGCAGCAAACACGTAGGTAACCCCGTGCACTTTTGAGGGAAATGGTCATCATGGGAGACAAATCTATGCTTGGATCCTGTCTTTAGCTGTCCTCGTGGCATGGAAGAGGTGCCAGCTACAGTTCCGTGTCCCAACTGCTCACGGCTCCTGTGCCACCGTTCAGAACTTGACCGTTTGACCGAGGGAATACCTGCGTTGACCAAGGGCATTCGTGACTGGTTTGGCTCAACCAATAGCATACAATCCATGTGTACATCCAACCCAACATGCCCATGTGGCTCATTCCTTGAGAGGACACGTGGAGCATATCAAACAACAAAAAGGCTGCGGAATCTCTGAACAGCTGCGGAATTGCTGAACAGCTGCGGAACTGCTGAACAGCTGCGGAAACTCTGTTTATATGTCAAAAATCTAAACCAACAGTAAAACATAAGCAAATTTAACTAATTATGCTTAGAGACATCAAATGTAATGATCTGGGCGGAAAATAGAGCAAAAGAGAGGGATAAGTGAAGAAAAGCTGTAGGTAATGATGGATAATCAAGTGTAAGTTAGAGGCTCTACATACCCCCACTACGAGGGTGTTGCATGTCCTCATGCAACGAAAACATTGTTTAGTCCACCTGCTGAGATGCCTCTGCTAAGACATCTAGTCTTCTCTTCTTCCTCTGTGTGGCCACATTGACTCTTGGTCTTTTCATCAAACATCTGAATTTTAAATTGATCAAAGCTCTGTTTAACTTTCTGCTTTTCTTCTTGAGCTTTTTGTTTTCCTTTTGCCAAAGGCCCATATGAAGCATGGTGTTATCTTGGACCATCTTGTCCACATTTCTCTGTTCCTTCAGTCTTTCATTTTCTTGTTTGATGTGGCGATTTAGTACCTCTAGCTCAAATACTTCTTGCTTCAGTGATTGAACTTGCTGTTCAAGAGGTAGAACAGTGCTTGGACCAGCAACAACTTGTTCTAATGTTTCCAAGTAATTGTATACTCTTTGCTGGTCTGGGTCAATCTCTGGTGACCTCTTTTGGCTAGGCTCATGCTCAAATTCAGGTTCATGTTCAAATTCAGGCTCATGCTCAAAAGGATTTTCCTCACGTGGAGGACTAGTCTCAACATGCTCAACATGTGGAGAGCTTTTCTCAAAGTCAAGTCTTGTAGCAACCTTTTGAGGTGTGCTCAAGTCAATAAAGAATGACTCTTTGTTCTCTGTGGCCCCCATTTTTCTTTGTAACCTGCTGCTCCTTCTCACGGTGGTGATGCTCTGTTTTTCTTTTTGTTGCTTCTGTTTTTGTTTTTGCATCTTCTTGGAAAGGGCAGCCTCATGAAGTTGGGCCAACCTATGTGCCAATGGCTGAGTGTCCTCTTCACTAGAATTCTCAGGAGTAAGGTAGGTTTCCTGGGCTATGGCTTTTCCTTTATCTTTCTTTTGTTTCTTCCTACTCTCCTTTTTCTTTTGAGCAGCTTCTTGTACAATTTCTTGCAGGGTCTCTGTAATTATTCCTTGGGCTGTTTGATCAATGTCTACAGCAGGTTCAGGGTCAATTTCATGTTCAGAATGATAGACAACATTTTCTTCTTCAACAAGGTCCTGGACAATTTCTTCTTGGACAGCAGTTTCAGGGGTAACCTCTTCTCTTTTCCTTCTACTCTTTCTAGGCACTGAGGCTTCTCCTGCCTCTTCAAAGTGGTTTCTCACAAGGAATCTTTCCCAGGTATCCATTTTGGCCTTTAATTGTTCTTCAACTAGTATTTTGACAAGCCCATGATGGTATAAGTGTGGCTCAATGTTTCTTGGATTTCTTTGGACTATTGAGCACATTTTTCTAAGGCTTGAGAGTAAAAAGTATGGAAGGTTAATGTCATGCTCTCCTAAGAAATGCATCATAATTTTGGCATGATAAACATATAGAACTCCAAACCTTCCCTCACATGTAAAGAATTTTTGTACTAGTAGAAGCAGAGCTGTCCATTCTTCTTTAACAAGATTAACAGGGATTCCTTTTGTAAAGATGCTAGTGTCCATACCTGGATTCTTCAGAATTTGCTTCCATTGTTGGTCTTGTACTGATCGGTTTTTGAACCATCTCTCTCCAGTTTGTGGAAGTGAAGTGGCCTGTGCCAAACTGCTCTCGATGACTGTGAATTTCAGATCTCCTATCTCCACTTGGTTGTCTTTCTCTTTGAAAGAACGTGCAAAAGTCTTTGTGACCTCTTTATGATAACCCTTGAATTTTTGAATGCACTGGAGCCAATTTACCTTTTGCAAAGGATCTTTGACTTGGGGATATCCTTCTAAAAATTTGGAGCCCTCTGGCTCTGCCCTCAGAAGTTTACCCATCGATTCTCTGGCTCTGTTTTAATACTCTTGAGGAAGGGTTATACGGTTTCAACAGTGGCTCTAACTCAACAGATTTACGACTTCAATAGTGGTTTCCACACAGTAGACTTACGGCTTCAACACAACAGCCGTAATACATTCACAACAATGGTCAAAGTTTAGCAGAGGAGAGAAACGAAACAGAGTATGGTTACGATGACAGAGTGGTGAATAAGACAGAGCAGTGGAAAGCAGGGAAAATGCGGAAGTGAAACAACTGCGTGAGGGAGATACTACATGCGTAGGAGGGTTATGAATGATGGGAAGAAACGGTTAAGTCCTTCAACTTCGGTCATGAGTGTACATTTGGCTGCGGAATCATAACGCAGAGAGTCGTAGTACAATTGTCTACGTCACTTAGGTACGAAAATTTAGATGGAAACGCAACCGTGTATGGGATTTTAAATCGTGATGAATGGTGGCTGTTAAGATTGAGAGATACGGGGATTTTGGTCGAGTAATGGAGAGGATTGGCAATCATTACATTGAATGGCAAAAAACACAACCCGTAAACTATGCAAAATGTTTAACCATAGATTTAGAAATTAGATCATACCTTAGGTGTCCGCGTTTTGATTCCTTTTGTTGATCTGACATTACCCTTTTATTGTTTGTTGCTGCTACATGACCTTTCAATTTTTGCTGATGACCTTTGGACTGCAGATTCCTTCTTTAAACAGACTGTGTTTTTTTTATGCAGGTACAGGAAGTGTATTGGCTGCGGAATTGGGATATTGGCTGGGGAATTGCTCCTCAGTTGCAGAAACTGCAGAAATACCCTTCTGACTGCACAAAACAACTTTAGCTGTGTAAAAATAAATCTGACAATGACTTTATTGATGAAATGGAATGTAATGGATGGATGAATGGAAAGAAATGAGATGGAGTGAGAGTGGTTGAGTGAATAAGATGGTGAATGAAGTGAATGGAATGGCGAAATGAGATGGAAGAGAGAGTTTTTTTTTTTTTTTTGGAAAACATGAGATGTCAGGTGACCCTGATTTTCACCTCAGGTTTTCTGCATAAGATTTCCAATCAGAGATTGGTTTTCAGGCTTATACATTTATTCTTCTTTTTTTTTTTTTTTTTTTTTTTTCTTTTTTTTTTTTTCAAAAACCAAAGATTAGGCTGATGGAGGAGAAGAATCCTTCTCCACCAACCTGATTGCAGAATCTTCTTTAAACAACTTGACAAATTCCTCTTTTGAGAGTGGCCTCTGGTAGACTTTCAATCTATGGCCATTCACAATAAGAGGAGTATGAAATTCATCAATAGTTTTCACTCGAACTGCTCCATTACTAAAGACTTCATCAACCTCATATGGCCCAAGCCAATGAGTTTGAAATTTTCCTTTGAAGTCCTTAAACTTTGAATCAAACAATAGAGCCCAATCTCCTTTCTGAAACTTTCTTTCTTTGATATGACGATCATGCCATTTAGATCTTTGGTGCTGAACTAGATCGGTCCTTAGAATTGCATCTTGTCTTATTTCATCTAGCTCATTTAGCTGGTCCATTCTGTGTTTTTGGGCTTCTGAGAGGCTCATTCCCAATTGGACTGCCATCTTGAAGGTCTTGATTTGGAACTCAATGGGGAGCAGGACTTCCTTCCCATAAACAAGTTCATAGGGAGAATGTCCTGTTGTGTTCCTCCATGTGGTTCGATAGGCCCATAAGGCTTCAGGAAGCCTTTCCGCCCAATCTCTTCTATGAAGATGAACAGTCTTGGTGATAATGCCTTCAAGAACTTTATTGGTAGATTCCACTTGGCCATTGGATTGCGGATGATAGGGAGTAGATGTTCTGTGCTTGATCTTATATTCCTCCATCAGCTTCTCCATCAATTTAGATGTAAATTGGCTGCCCTGATCTGTTACAATTTCCCTTGGGACACCAAAACGAGTGAAAATATCCTCAAAAAGAAATTGAACAACTGAATTTTCAGTGGCAGAAGGCAATGCCTTGGCTTCTACCCACTTAGTAACATAATCAGTACAAACCAGTATATACTTCTTTTGCTCTGATGGTGGATTAATTGGTCCAACGAAATCTAGAGCCCATTTCTCAAAGGGTTCGATGCATACCTGAGGTTTTAGTGGCATTTCATTTGAAGGAGTTGGTCTCCCAACTCTTTGGCAGCTGTCACACCTTCTAACATACTGCTTTGCATCTTTAAAGAGAGAAGGCCAATAATATCCTAGAGAAAGGATTTTATAGGCTGTCCTCTTGTCAGCAAAGTGCCCGCCGCATGGTTCATCATGACATGCCTTAAGGATGTCAGGCATTTCATCTTCCCGAACACACCTTCTGATTATACAATCTGGCCCTGTTTTGAACAATTCATTAGAAATCCAAGAATAATGTGAACTCTCCTGAATGATTTTCCTTTTCTCATTAGGAAATAAGTGTAGAGGAAGCTTCCCTGTAACTAGATAATTAGCCATATCTGCATACCAAGGAGTCTTGGTAGTTACTGCAAACAAGTATTTATCTGGAAACTTATCTTCTACTGGAGAATCTTCATTAGTGTTTTGGATTCTAGACAAGAAATCGGCTACTGTGTTTTATTTTCCAGGTCTATCTAACACAGTAATGTTGAATTCTTGTAAGAGTAAGAGCCATCTTGTAACTCTACCATTAGTAACAGGTTTGTTCATTAAATATCTTATGGAAGAGTGATCAGTATGGACAAAGGTTTCATAGCCGGTTATGTAGTGTCTAAACTTATTGATCGCATGTACCACAGCTAAGAACTCTTTTTCTGTAACAGTATAATTTAACTCAGTGGGAGTCAAATTCTTACTTGTGTAATAAATGGCATAAGGGATCAAATCCTTTTGTCCCAAAACAGCTCCTAGAGCTGTATCTGAAGCATCAGTAGAAATGTGGAAAGGGAGTTTCCAATTTGGCCCCCTTAAGATGGGTGCTTCAGATATTCTAGTCTTTAAAGCTTCAAAGGCAGATTGACATTCAGGATCCCATTTGAACTCATAGTCTTTGGTAAGCAATTTGAAAAGAGGAGATGCTATCTTAGTGAAGTTTTCAATAAATCTTCTGTAATATCCAGTAAACCCAAGAAAACTTCTAACATCTTTCTGGCAATTTGGAACAGGTAACTTAGAGATGACTTCAACTTTAGATCTATCAACCTTAATCCCATCTCCTGAAATATGATGTCCTAAAACAATCCCTTCAGTAAACATCATAAAACACTTTTCATGACTTAAAGAAAGATTTGTTTCCTTACATCTTATCAGTACTTTTTCCAAATTCTCCAAAGTTTCTTCAAATGTATTACCATGAACTGTGAAATCGTCCATGTATACCTCTACACAATCATGAATCAGATCTGAAAAGATTCCTAGTACAGCCCTTTGAAATGTAGCGGGTGCATTGCACAATCCAAAAGGGAGTACTCGGTAGGCAAAAGTTCCCCAAGGACAAGTAAATGTGGTTTTGTCTTGATCTTCAGGTGCTACCTGAATTTGATTATACCCACTAAAACCATCCAAAAATGAGAAATACTTTTTACCTGCTAAAGTGTCTAGTACCTGATCAATAAAAGGTAGAGGGAAATGATCCTTTAAGGTTGCCTTTTTCAATTCTCGATAATCAATGCAAACTCTCCATTTACCATTCTTTTTGGGCACTATAACCAAGGGAGAAACCCATTGGCTATCTGAAATGGGGTAAATGAAGTTTACCTTGAGCAATTTCTGGAGTTCTTCTTTCACGATTTCCCTAAGGTTTGGATTCATCCTTCTTTGTGGTTGCCTAATAGGTCTGCTGTTTTCTTCAATATAGATGTGATGAATACAAGTCTTAGGATCGATTCCTTTCATGTCAGTGTATTCCCATGCAAAGGCAGTGGAATGTTTTTGCAACAGTTTAGTTAATTCTTCTTGTTGTGGTCTTTCCAAGTTTTTGTTAATGTTCAATGTTTTTCCTGGAAGGATTTCAACTGTAGAACTACCAAACTCTTCCATTGAGAAGAGAGACATCTGTCTAGAGGAGAGATATTCAATGTCTGCATCTAACTGAAACTGTGTAGAGTCATATTCTAAAGGTATTTCAAAATTTTCTAATGTATTTAGAATTTGACTATCCTCACTGATTTCAGAGATGGTTAGAACAGGTTGAATAGTATCCTCATCATCAACCCACTCATCTTCTTCTATTTCTGTTATTGCCTTTGCTGGAGGATACAAGTTGAATTTCTTGGTGGAATTACCATCTGATACATACATGTCCCCAGACCTACAACTTATGAAAGCATCAGCTGTGGCCAGCCAAGGTCTTCCTAAAATAAGAGGATGTCCTCCTAGATTGTTCTTGGGAGTTAAAATCATAAAATCAACTGGATATTCCCAAGAATCTAGGGAGACTGGAATATCTTCCAATACACCATCAGGTTTAATGATTGATCTATCAGCAAGTTGCAGTAAAGTAGGTGTAAAGAGAAGGTTAGGAAGCTTTAACTGATCCATGGTCTGTCTACTCATGATGTTGATAGCAGCTCCTAAGTCAATCAAAGTATTTGGGATTTCAACCCCATTAATATGAGTCTTGACAATAGGGCTACCGGGGTCCACATATTTTTGCATGGTAATCTTACCCATCATTATGTCTACAATTTTTCCAACTAGATGTATCCTTTTAGTATCTCTGGTTCTCTTTCCTGTTTTCTTCAAACTCAATTCCTTTATTGTCTTTGCTAGAATGGGAATTTCCTTAATGGCTTGTAACAAGGGGATCTTGATACAGACATTCTTCAATTCATCTAGAAAACTATAGTCAGCCACCCATATTTGCTTTTCCACTCCTTTGTCAATTTGTAATCTTTCAGGAAAAGGAGGTGTAGCTGTAGGTTGCTCAACTATGGGAGTTGTAGAGGTTGATTCTTTTTCTTTTTCTTTTTGGATATTTTGGTTTTGAAGTGATACTTCAGAACCTTTATTGACTTTGAGAGATTCTTCCTCAGAAATGCTTGGTTGTTGAACACTTGTAGAAGGTTGATCTAAGATTCTACCTGATCTGAGTTGTACTTCATTGAGAGGAACAACCATATAGGTAGGAAATGGTTGACCTTCCATCATGTAAGCATTTTGAGGGTTCCTATTATTTGGATTTGGTAATGGCTGAGAGGGAAGTTGATTTGATTTCTGCTGGGATTGAAGCGATAGTTGAGAATTTTGATTTTGTGGAGGAGGTTGTTGTTGTTGAGGGTATGGCAATGATAGTTGTTGACCTTGATTTGGAAGTTGTGGAGCCTGCTGATTCTGAAATGATGGAGGATATTGATAGAATTGAGCAAATCTCCCATAAGGATTTTGCATGCTTTGCATCCATGCTTGAAAAGCATTTTGAGGTTGAGGCCAAGGTTGTTGCCAAGGATTCCAATTTGGTTGGGATTGAGAATTCATAGAGTTGTTAAACCCTTGATTCTGTTGCCCTTGCCAAGGTCTCCTTGCAATAAAACAGAGAGATTCAAGTGTATCTGGATCCTCTTGAAAGACTGCTTTGAGGCCAGGTATTGAAGGACAATCCTTAGTCTCATGAGTTTCTGAGCAAATTACACATGTTTCCACAACGTGTGCGTCCAAGGGACATTCCCTTAAAGCATGTTTCTTTCTACATTTCGGGCAAAAAATGGCCAAAGCCTCAGCTTCTGCTTTTTGTTTATTGTGAATCTTAAGGGTATCTAGTTGTTCACTAAGACTCCCTAAGATGTCAGTTTTGAATTCATCAAGCATATTGCCGATTTCAGCCCTACTCACTGATCCTGTTGCAGATTTATTTGCTCTGAGGAGAGAAGGATCTCTAGGCCCTTTTTGAGTTTTTGATTTGCCTCTTGAGAGATGGATACAAATTTCTGCTATATCATTGAGTGAAAGTTGAGAAATATCCCCTTTCCCCATCATGTTTAAGATATCTATCCATTCATCCCTAATGGCTTTTAATAAGAGGGCTTTTAAGGTCTCTTCATCCAAGCTACTCATTTTTGCTCTTTTCAAGTTATATTGAAATCTTTCAAGTAAATCTTCTAAGCTCTCATCTTCTCTTTGTATCATTTTAAAAACCTCGTCCTTGTGATTAGTAGGCATACAATAGTCCAAATACCTATCCAAAAATGTCTGTTTCATTTCATCCCAAGACCTAATGGATTGAGTGAGTAACCCCATGAACCATTTCAAGGCTTGATCCTTCAGTGTTGAAGGGAACAATTTGAGTTTCTGAGAATCATCCAGGTAGTCATAAGTTCGACACACCACTTCAAACTCAAATAAAAATGTTTCAGGGTCCTCAGTTCTTAACCCATGGAAATTTGGGAGGACAGATGGTGATATGTTTTTCATAGTGGCTCGGGAATCCTCATTAACAATGGGAAACCCAAATGAATTATCCTCATCTCTATTTCCTCCTCCAAGGGGACCTCTACCTCCATTATTGTTATTGTTGTTTCCTCCTCCTCCTCTACCTCTACCTCTACCTCTACCACCTCCTTCTTCCTCTGCCATGATGGTTCTCCTAGGGATTTCAAAATCTTCTGGTTCCTCTACAAAAGGTGAATGAGAAGAGATTTCTCCTTCTTGTTCAGATGATTCCACTTCCTCAATTACAATTGGTCTTTCTGTAGGAGAAAGAGAAGAGTCTCTTCCTGGTTCAAATTCAATAGAAGGTGTAGGAGAGTCAACTCTTGGCTCTTGAATTCCAGGAATTCTAGGACTAGGAGTGTCGGTTGGAGATAAGGGAGGTGTCTCTTGTCTATCCCTTGAAGCAGATGGACTTGTAAAAATTGAACTTCGAGCTCTAGCTAAAAACCTTCCCCTAGAATCTCTAGCTCTATGCATGTCATTTTTTATTATTTTCTTCAAGTCAAGTTAATAGTTCTTTTTCTGATCTTCCAGTTCACTCTAGGTGCAAGAAGAGAGCATACTCAAGAAACTACTAAATCAATAACTTTCTCTTTTCTGATCCTCCAGGTCACCTTGAAGTGCAAGAGGAGAGCATACTTTGATAGGTTATCAACTTCTTTCCTTGAAATTTTTATGTTTTTTTTTTTTTCTAAGAATATGGCTACTTAATTTCACTTCCCCGGCAATGGCGCCAAAATGTTTAGTCAATTTAGTGTTTCTAAATTGATGTCATTAATTGTCAACCCGGGGCTCGTAAGCTGATGAAGTGAAGGTGTACTATATGTACTTAAGCAACCTCTTAGATCTTTTTGTCGTTTGGGGGTGTTGTTTGTGGTCAATTTATCTTCCTAAGATGAAATGGAGTTTTTATAAACAGATGAGTGAGTGTGTGTTACAGGTGATTTCTAACTACCTTCTAAACTGCAAAGAAAAAGCTTGAAAGAAATAAATAACTTGAAATGAACTGAAAGCAAAGAACCACTTTCTAATGGCACTAGACACCATTCATGCTGCTGCAAATAAAAGGTAAGAAAATCACTTTAAAAACCAATGATAATGTTTATCTCTTCCTAACTCTCTGCTTCTAACATATGGTACTATGTAAAACACGATTAGGAAGTAGTTAGAGATGAGTTTAAAAAGTGATCAAAAATGAGAAAAATCTACTTTAAAGACTAGTTATAATGTTCAGCTCTTCCTAACTCTCTGCTTCCAACATATGGTAATATGTAAAGCACGATTAGAAAGTAGTTAGAGATTAGTCGAAAAAGTACTCAAAGCCAGCTGTAATTTATTAGTATTCTGATCTCTAAAAGATGAACAATTTATGATAAAGAGACCATCAATATGTTAGCAGACAACTTTGAGAAACTAAACTAGAAATCAGCTATGAAAATAAAGTAAAGGCAGCAACTTTGAATCTGTCAACTGAAAATACCATCAGATATAAAGCAAATACACAAAGACAAAAACAATCCCGGGTTAAAAACCTGCAAAAGAACAATACTGATCAGTTTAAAATAAAGGCTGGAAATGAAATGACATGAAATCAAATGGTATGTTATTATACATGATAAAAGAAATAAAGATTGCTGAAAGCATGAAAATGAAACCAAACATTATGTACACGGGCTGTCATAGATGGGGGCCCTCCATCCACGCAACCAACTTAGAAGATCAGCTACGAAAAGGTGAACAGAACAGTCTTCTTTTATAAAAACAGCATGTCAAAAATACAGTGAAAAGTGCTATAGGAACAGCCTTCTTAAAACAGAGTTTTTATACAAAATCAGCGCAGCAATTACAATAATCCAAAAGCTAATCTACAAGCGTTGGCACACGCTTATTTATAAGCACAGAGGCAACTACTCTCTGCGTGAACTAAGCAACTACAGCTTAACCTATTAACTACGCAGCAACACGCAGTCATAGCTAATTAACTTGTGCAGCAAACACGTAGGTAACCCCGTGCACTTTTGAGGGAAACGGTCATCATGGGAGACAAATCTATGCTTGGATCCTGTCTTTAGCTGTCCTCGTGGCATGGAAGAGGTGCCAGCTACAGTTCCGTGTCCCAACTGCTCACGGCTCCTGTGCCACCGTTCAGAACTTGACCGTTTGACCGAGGGAATACCTGCGTTGACCAAGGGCATTTGTGACTGGTTTGGCTCAACCAATAGCATACAATCCATGTGTACATCCAACCCAACATGCCCATGTGGCTCGTTCCTTGAGAGGACACATGGAGCATATCAAACAACAAAAAGGCTGCGGAATCTCTGAACAGCTGCGGAATTGCTGAACAGCTACGGAACTGCTGAACAGCTGCGGAAACTCTGTTTATATGTCAAAAATCTAAACCAACAGTAAAACATAAGCAAAGTTAACTAATTATGCTTAGAGACATCAAATGTAATGATCTGGGCGGAAAATAGAGCAAAAGAGAGGGATAAGTGAAGAAAAGCTGTAGGTAATGATGGATAATCAAGTGTAAGTTAGAGGCTCTACAATAGGTGGTGTTTATAATGGGCTTTCCACAACTTCTAGTGATAGATATGAATGGGCATGGGGTCCTGTGGAGTCCATCTCCACCCCAGCACAGGAAATTCGGAGTTAAAACAGAGAGTATCTAAGATGTAGGCACTAAAGTAAAATGGAGGGATGAACCTATCAGTAACGCGGGATTTGTTTCTGAACTCAAGAATAGCTGTTGCTAACTTATCAGATAATATATTCCCCCAATCCGTTATTTCACTATTGCATGCTGCTTCCATTAAAGGTACCATCTCTATGGAGAATTTTGCGGAATCATGCAACCCCCAAATCCTACACATCATCGCTCCAGCATAACAATAAGGAGAACACAAGGAATCGACAGAGTACTTACCTAAGGACTCATGCTTGTGTTTCACTGGGTTTTGCCTCCATTCCCATATAGGTGCTGATTCAATTTCATTTTCATCTCTGAACTTCTCCAGAAATGCTTTGTTATACCTCTTCTCTGGTTCGGGAAAATGGTACATTTGTCTCAAATCATTGAGCTGAAATGAACCGAATATTCTCCTGTCGATAGTGCAAAATGTTCTGTTTGTAATTGGAATTTCGTCAACTTCACATTTTACCACATCTGTGTATGGAAGAATTTTCTCTCAAGCTGCTATCTAGTGTAGGTAAGAATCGGCCAAATCCTTTAGGGTTGCCTCGGACTTCTGGTTTGGGTCTGCTGTAGCTTGTACTGATGTTTCCTGAGGCTCTTCGGCCTCAACCAGATTATAGATGCTTTGCCAAGTAGTATTACCGAGACCAAGAAATGTGGTGTCTGAGATTAATCCTTTTTTACTTGGTCCCAGATCGGCAATTTGTTGTCCTATTACTGCGGAAGCTGAAGCTGTTCCAAATTTCTTAGACTTCTTCCCCATTTGGCCTAAATTTGCTGCTTCGGAGGAGCTCTGCACAGGAGATAAAATGAACGTAATGTGGAGAATATGTGGTGCAAACCAAGTATGAAAGAGTTATATCAATCAATGAATAATGGAGGATTAACATAAGACTGTCGCGGATATGATCTCTGAAGAGATTTTGGCATAACGGCTCCATTAATTGGCCGGTTAAACCTGTCAATCATTTAAATGCTCATCATATCGTTTATTGGCCAAATAATTCATTTAAGCGTGGCTTTGATGTTTTGGTGGTTGGGCGCAAGTGAATCACTAACAGGAAGAGAAAGGCTTTTAATAATAATTCAACACAATATACCCAAGCCTTATCAATCCTTTTTGAAAGTTGCGCTTAGCTTTATCGCAATCGGGGATCAGAGGGATGTTTGTGTAGTTATATTGGTGTCATTACAAAATCCCCAATCACCGATAGCGATATCGCTAATTCACATCGGGAGCTTTTTAGAAGAAGGCCTTTAGTTGCATGCATGTTACATTCCCCGATCGCCGATAGCGATATCGCGTCGGAGCAAAGAGAGGGGCCTTTTGTTACGATTGCTTAACTTCCCGATATCCGATAGTTATTCACGCTTGTCGCATCGGGGAAAACCAATGGGTCTTATGTTATGCATCCTTTGTTATTGCGATATGCGATCTTGCGATCGCTTTATCGCAATAATAAAGAATTATTCGTTTTTTATTACAAGACCGATTATAAATTGTCTCAAAAGGTTTATAATGTTTTGTTTCTTTTCGGAACTTTTGAGGAATGATAAGTTGATACCAATTTAATCTAAAAGGGACCCATTTCATATTATAGTTTTGAAAGTAAAATTTTATGAAATTGGGGGGTTGTTGTACAACACAACAATTGGCGATTCGTTGGGAGAAACACTTATCTCTAAGAAATATTGAAATACTTAGACTTTCTTTGTATAGAAATCTTATCAAAGAGGAAAATTCTAATATAACTAGGTATACATACATTCTGAATATAATAAGAGCTGTTTTTGCTAATTTCTTCTCTTGTTAAAATTAGATACATTATAAGTTTTAAATTGGCCTCTATTGGTTGATAATGATAAAACAAAAAACCTTTCCAACTTAGCCTTTTTAATTGACTCCTTTGTCATAGGTAGAGCCTCTACTGCCAGCAAACGTTCATAGTTTCAATAGGGATACCTTTTAACCATTTGACTGTCCATTATCCCATCCATTTAAGAGTATGATTAAAAGAATGCATTCAAAATATGCTTTCATATTTTGTATTTATTTTTTCCTTTTCTATTATTTTGTAAGATAAAAAGCCATTGTCCTGGTTTGGTGGCTAGCTGTTTGACAATGCCATTCACTGGTTGTAATCTAACTGAACAAGTTGGCTCGTGATGAGACCCCTTGTCCTATGATTATAAGCCATTACCCTATTTTGGTATGCAGTGTTGGTAATGTCGGTTAAACTATTTCCCAATGATCATGGTAAGCAGGCTTGTAATAAGACTCCTTATATTTTATATCAAATATTTTAGAATTACACTTTGAGTAATCATAAACTTGGATGAATGGGATGGAAGATTTTCTCCTTAAGAGAGAATGGATGACAGGGTAAGAGTTGAAGATGCTAAGATTGAATTAGTTTTTGTTTTGATATTGATAACCTTTTTGTGGCCAGTTTGAAAACCATAAAATGATTTACAGTACTTCTAAATCTTGAGAAGATTTCACAAAAATGAAATGGGGTTTCAGAATGTGAATATACCTAATTTCCTAGAAATTGTCCCTTTTGTTTAAGGCTTCTATTTTTTAAAAGTAAATATCAAAACAACTTCTTTTGAGCAAATTTTCAATATAGCAAAGGCCAATGGAAGATACCTTACAACTTTATTTTCTAATGGTCCTAAAAACTACAAATTCTACTGAACTTAAAAAGGGAGAAGGGGTTACCTCCTCAATTGAAGAATTTCTTTAAGATGAGGCCATTAACAGGAAGAGAATCTCTCTTTCTTGATAAATCTTGTAATATGAATGTCAAATGGCCTATCTTCTCGTAGATTTGAAATGGTCCAAGCCACATCTTCTGGAACTTGGTGTGTTTTCCTTTATCCTCATGGGCTTTGTCCCATTTTAGAACTAGATCACCAACTTGTAACTGTTTTGAACTGGATGAAGTTGAATCAAAAGATGACTTGATAATTTGCTGATGTTTTGCATGAGTAATTTTGGCCTTTTCTCTTTCTTCTTCTAATTTTAAGATTTGATCATGTCTAAGTTGAATAGAAGAAGAGGGGCTTTCTTCAATAAACTGAACTAGGGCTAGAGAAGGAAGCACTAGATTGGTTGGTAGCACTACTTCTTTCCCATATACAAGGTTGAATGGAGAAGTACCTATGGAAGCCTTCTGCGTTATTCTATCAGCCCATAGTGCAAATATTAAAGATTTGTGCCAGTTTTTATGATTCTGTTCAATAGTTCGCTTAATAATTTTAACTAGATTTTTATTGGTAGACTCTGCTAAACCATTACCCTGGGGATAGTAATTTGCAGAATATTTCAATTTAAACCCTCTTTTAATAGCGAACTCAAACATAGCATTTCCAGAGAAATAAGATGCATTATCGAAAACAAGAGCATTTGGGACACCAAACCTAGTAATGATGAATTGATCTATAAACTCTATAATTACTTCAGAGTTTGTTGTCTTTAAAGGAATTGCTTCAACCCACTTAGTAAAGTAATCAGTAGCAGTAAGGATATACTTATGTTGTTTGGAGGACTGTGGAGTTATTTCCCCAATGATATCTAATCCCCATTGCTCAAAAAGTTGATCAATGTTGACTGGTTGCAAAGGGAAAGATGGTTTTCTTTGTCTTCCACTGGAGATTTGACAACTTCGGCATTTCCTTACATATTCATGAGTATCTCTGAATAGGGTGGGCCAATAATATCCAGCATGAATGATTTTGTGGGCTGTTGTGTCAGCTCCAAAATGTCCTCCTGCTGGTCCATCATGTAGTTCCTGCAAAACCTTTTGTGCTTCAGGTTTTTCTAGGCATCTTAATAAAATTGAATCATAATTTTGCCTAAAAAGTACATCATCAATGATTATGAAGATTTTTGCTTTTAATATAATGGCCCGTTTGTTTTTATAAGAAAGGTTAGGAGGTGCATATCCATTTTTCAAATAAAAGATCAAGTCTGCATATTGCGATTCAGAATTAGTGATAGTTATCTGGTTGATTTCTTCAATATGTTCTGTATCACCTGGTTCTTGAATGTTGGATCCCCCCACTAATAACCTGCAAAAACCTTGGCCTCTAACAATCTTTGCTGGCTTGATTTCCAAGTCATATTCTTGAAGTGCTGTAACCCAGTTTGCCCTTTTTTCACCTAATTCCCTTTGGATTAGTAATTGCCTTACTGCAGGAAAAGGAACTATAACTTTTGTATGGGCTTTCAAAAGGAAGGGTCTGTAATGTTTGACAGCTTTATACACAGCAAAGGCTTGTTTCTCAACTTCGGAATAATTTAGTTCAGCACCCTGCAGATTTGAACTATAACATGAAATCAGTGCTTCCAAGTTGTGATCATTAATCTGAGTGAGTATTGCTGCATAAGATGAATCAGACGCGATAGTGTACAATATGAAATGATTAGAAAAATTAGGAGTGTTTAAAGCGGGGGCATTGATTATTGATTGTTTGATTGAATCAAATGCTTCCTTTTCTGCAGATCCCCATCTAAACACTGAACTTTTCTTAATCATGGTTTGTAATGGTAAAATGATGTGGGAAAAATAGGGAACAAATCTCTTGACAAAGTTAATTTGACCTAAAAATGACTGCATGGATTTTTTGTTATGAGGAAATGGAATTTCATAAATTTCTTTAATCCTATCCGGATCAATATAAATACCATCTTTGGAAACGATAAAGCCCAAGATCTTTCCTTGATTAAGAGCAAAGAAGGATTTTTTTGGATTGAGTGAAATACCATACCTTTTGCAGCGTTCAAATATTTGATTCAAATCATGTAAATGATTGGATCTCTTCTTGGAAAATACAGTAATATCATCTAAATAGACAACTACTGTTTTGTTGATCAATCCTTTAAAGGCTATATCCATCGCTCTTTGGAATGTAGCTCCTGCGTTAATAAGTCCAAAAGGCATTTTCTGATAAGTGTAAGTTCCCCATTTTGTTCTGAAGGTATTTTTGAGTCTGTCATCAAGATGGACCAAAATTTGGTTATATCCTGAAAAACCATCTAAAAAGGACATTAACTCAGAACCTGCTACTGAATGGAGTATCTACTCCATGGTAGGTAATGGGAAATTATCTTTTTGGCTTGCCTTATTCAGATTTCTGAAATCTATACAAATCCTGATGTCGCCATTTTTCTTCCTAATAGGCACCATATTGGAAACTCAGTTTGAGTACCGAACGGGAAAAATAATCTTAGCTTTCAAGAGTTTATTGAGTTCTGATTTTATTTGACTCTCTAAGTTCGGATGTATTTTCCTCAACTTTTGTTGAACTAGTTTTTGTTCAGAAAGCATTGGAATGGTATGCTGGATGATTGATGTATCGTATGTTTTTAAATCATCATATTTCCAAGCGAAGACATGTTTATTTTTTTGTAATAATCTAATGAATGCTATCCTTTCTTCCACAGAAAGTCCTAATCCCAAATTAATGTTTTGAGGGTGTTGCTCAGTACCAAGGTTTATCAATTCAAATCTTAAGGTGGAACTTTGGAGCTTTGAACTGGTTACCTATTTAAACCTGTCTTTAATATCGTAGAGATCCTCAAGTTTAACCACAAGTTTTGGTATTGAGTTTTCCTCATGTTTTTCTTTCATCTGAAGATCATGATCACTTTCCTCAATGATATGATCATCGTAGGACTTGTCAGAAGTCAAAAAATGTAAGATGTCTTCATCGTGATTGAACACTCGCCAATTGGTGACATTGTCAGGAATCGATGGTCTAAAAATTAACTCTACTGAAAATCTATCTGGGCTATAATCTTCGGAAGGTAGGAGTTTAGAAGCAACATTGGCTAGCAAGTCAGCTGCTGCATTCTGGGACCTAGGGATGGGAGAAATATTGAATGCTAAAAATTGAGAGGTGAGTTCTTGTACTAGAGACTGATAGTGTTTGAGATGACTGGAGAGACAATGAATTGTGTTTCTAACCTGTTTTATGACAATCTCTGAATCACCAAACACTTTCAAATATTGAACATTAAGGCCAATAGCTTTATATAGTCCTTGAACTAAGGCCTCATACTCAGCTGTATTATTTGTGCATTCAAATTCCAACCTACAAGACAGCATCATTTTTTCTCCCTCAGGGCTAACTAAAATGCAACCTGCTCCCGAGCCTTCACTAGACTTAGACCCATCAAAATATAGTGACCAAAATAAGGAATTATCAACAATTTTATTTACAGTTTCCTCAGTAACATTAAAACATCTTGACTTATCTGTTTGTGAAAATTTTTCGATCTGAGATGTGAAATTATTAACTAGGAAAGGAGATGGTTGGGCGGTGAAGTTGCCAAAGAATGATTCAGATGAATAATTCCCCAAGATATTGTTATTAAATGCTATTGGTTGATTCTCCTATTCAAATTCTGTAACAGTATGGGTCATATGTTTCTCCCGATTTATTTTTATTTGATTTGGCTTTCCCTTGTAGGGTAGCCACATATGGGGCCAATCAGTAGAAATATACCCATGGAGCTTCTCAGACCAATCCCTACTCAAGATTAAACCATAAAACTCAGGTATATCAGCGATTAAGATATCAATTCTTTGAAATACTCGTGGATCAGTCGATAAACTGATAGTCACAGAGTTGATTTCCCCTAAAACCTGGACTTTGGTTCTATCTAACTGCACAATGTGAATTGAGGAATTTTGGGGCCCAATGTTTAGTTTGGAACAAACTGAAGCTGGCATTATATTAGAGGATGCCCCTGAGTCAATCAAACAATTGTGTAGATTTCGATTATAGATATCGTAGGCTAAGAGGAAAGGAGGAGTATGGGAATTTGATCAGTCTCCAATTAGAATCGTATCAGTAGCTTCAACCCTACCAGAAGGTGGTTGACCTGAATCATTTGCATCTTAGCACTAGGAAGAGGCGAAGAAGGAATTGCATTCAGTTCCTTAAGAAGCAATTTCTGCTGATGTTTTAATTTGCTAAGTTCAAACATGGTGATGTTTGCCTTAGTCTTCTTCATATCAACAACAATATTTTAATCCATTGAATCCGATACTACCAACGTTTTAGATGTTGAAGGTATATTTGAGGATGATGGTTGGTTTTGAGGTATTGTTGCAGTCGGCTTCTTTGTGGGTACCTTTTCTTTTGTAGTAGTAGTACCTGCACTCCTTTTCTTTGAACTTGCCTGGACAGGTTCAGGGGCACCTTTACTCCTAGTAGTCACAGGAAAAGCTTCTTGTTCATTTTCTGTATCGGAGTTAGGTAATATGAAGTCCCACATTCCATGGCATTCAACAACTTCCTCTTCTTCGAATTCATCGGATGGTGAAATTGTTTCATCTTCTTCTTCCTCTTCAGGATCTGAATCTGCATTAGATATAACATTTGGTGGTTTTGATTCAGGTTTCTTGAAATTTCTAAATGGCCTTTTTGTTGAGGTTTCAGCTACTTGTTTTTTGATTTCGACCATTTCATTTGACATAGTCTTGAGGACCTTTTGTAGACCCTCCATATCATATGGATCTTTAGGGGTTTTCTTCTTTGAATCATCTTTAAAAGAAACTTTTTTGGATTTTCTATCTTCAAGAGCAGCTTTCTTTTCTAGAGCATTAATGTGTTTCTCTACAACAAGTGCCTCTTTCATGTTTTCAGCTAAAGTTGGTTTTGCGGCCCTGTCTACGAAGATAGCTATATTGGCGGGTAGGGCTGTTATATACCATTCGCTCTTGATCTGCTCACTTGGTTTAGAGGCCGTTGGGATCTTATTCAAGAGGTTATTGAATCGCGAGTTGAATTCTTTAATCGGTTCCTTATGCTCTATCCTAATATTGGAGAGATCATTGATTAATGTGGCTAAAGATCTATCATTGCCATACTTAGTAAGAAACTGTTTTTGGAAAATGTTCCACCTAGTAATGGACCCATAGGGCAAGGAAAAATACCAAGATCCCGCTAATCCTTGCAAGGTATAAGGGAAAATCCTAATGACAACATCTTCCTCTATTACTCCTTTCAAATTAACTGATAACATGAAGTTATTGATATGTTCTTCAGCTTGTGTTCCAGCATCTGGATTAAACTTGGGTAACCATTTTTCAGGAGAATCAGGAAATGCATGTAATGGTGCAAGCATATTGACATCACTGGGACTATTCCATGGATTTGCCATTGACACACCAGTAGTGGATGAGATTGCTGATGAAATTCCAGATGTTTGGGAAGGAATTGATATTGATGATTGAGCAGGTTGGGATTTTGAAGTTCCTAATCCCTGATGAACAACAATATGTAATGAGGGAGTGGATGGCTGACTTCTCACTGGGGAAGATGAGATGGAGGATGTGGATGAGAATGCTTCACTGTCAGATCCTTCAGTGTTCTTCTTTTCCCTTTTCCTTTTAGGTAAGGGTAACTCAGTAGGTTCAATATCGAGCTTTCTGCTCTGAAGTCTGGTGAGAGGATGAGGTAGATTGAATTGCGAAGTCTCGCTCACTTGAGATACCTCAGATTTCTATGGTGATATCGAGAAGCCTTGAAGTTTATGGATGAGAGACTGAACTTCGGGAGACTCAGGACTTAATCGCTCTGAAGTATGATGGGTTTGAGCAGTGGTAGTTGATTCCTCTTCTTCTCGCTTGGATACTGGAGAACCAGCATGCAATTGGGAAGTACGAGGTGATGTGGAGGGAGATTTACTCTCAGAATGCATTGTAGGTTTGGGTTTGCTTGCCATTCACAATTCATGCCCTCCTTCTAGGGCCAAAAATGTTGATGCCTCGAAAATCGTTGCATCAACATTGGGGGATAACCACCCGGTCTGGACCTTAATACAGCTCCTTTTCCGTTTGGGATGGTGGCTCCGACTAGATATAATGGGACCCGTTTCCCAGTAATGAATAAAAAGGGATGGATGAGTGATTAGTTTTCTAATAAGTGATAATGAATGGATGACTTAATCTAGAAGTGAAAATACAAATGACTATTCTATCCCAGGAAGCTTCTATTCTTAACCGCAATGTTTGATGATCTCTGTTCATCAATAGGCATATAGATGACTCTATTCAATAAACATAGACATTCATTCATATAATAATTGCTTTGTTCAAATAGTTGAACAAAGTAATTAATAAAACATTGTTACACTTATCTTTTTTATATTACTGATACATGTATGATTAGAAGAAAAGCACGCTGTAAACATCCAATAGTGGAAAGTATAAAGAATGTTGTTAAAACACATGCATATATTCAATAATAGCAAGAATGATCAAGTAACAATTCACATAAAAAGAATGAATTCAGACATAGATAGTAGTACCATATGAGCTGCAAATCATTCCCAACATCAATCGCAATTCGAATTCCTTCTTCCGACTCAGAAATACTTTTAAATAAAGGCAGTAGTGCACATCCACATAAAAGCTTCGTTATCAAAATTGGAATAATTGGCCCAGTCTTTATAAAAATATATACCTAAAGTACAGTAGTGCAACTTCAGGTTTAAGTCATATACAAAAACTTACGACCCCTTCTAAATACATGAAAGGGTCTATAAATACTTAATTAAACTAACTAACTACAGAATTAAAGTGCTACTAAATTGGTACAACTTGATCTTGAATATCTCCCCCAAAGCAATCTGGTAGTCGACAACATGATTCATCGATTTGGCTATTTGCCTTTCGACCTGAGTTGGCATATCGCTAGCATCGGTTCCACTTCTTGAGGGCGGTTGAGACAAGAATTGAGTTGAGCAGCATAGGTGGCATTGTGTATATCAGGAATGGTACATCCGATTGCATCTATTAGGCACTTGAGGGCGACTCTCTAGCTGTATGGTTTTACTAGGAACAACCAATAGGTGTCCCAAGTTAAACTTTTAATACCTGTGATCAATCTCCCATTCTTTTCCAGCTCTTGATAACATGATTGCTCCAATGTTTTGGTCGATAGTAATTTACTTGGTGTACACTAAGAGATCATATTAGATAAATAAAGAGTATTGTTAATTAATTCAATCAAATTACTTGTGGATAATTTCCATCTAGAAACTGCTCTCTCTGCCTTCATCAATTGGGACTGCCTTTCTTTATGGGATTCTAGGATTTTAGGCAAATTTGCTGCCTGTCCATCATTAGTGTCCTGCAAAGTAAGAAAATCTGTTAAGGTCTCATTGGCCTGCTCTAAGTCTTGTCTAGCATCGTCTGATTTATCGATTATTGATGCTGTTATGTCACACAGGGGTTCAACTTGAGTAATTTTATGACACAATAATCTTATTTGTGTTACCAGTGCCTTATTAATCTGTAGTGCTTCTGCTCTAAAATTGGCAAGCTGCGGAAGACTCTTGAACTTCTCTATTTGACCTAATAATTGAGCAATTTGCTCATCTTTTGTCTTTACCATCTGTTCATTCATTGTCTTCAATTTTGATAATGCCTTCAATAATTCTTTCTGTTTTTGAATCGCACTCGAATCTACCCTCTGTTTCTCTTCATGCAACTGCTTGTTCAATTGGTTATTTAACTATTGCTGCGTGGACAATTACTGTTCTAATTGTTCTGCTTTCTGCTGTGCCTCCGATAGCTGTGCTTGTAACGAAGCGATTGCCTGGTCTTTTTCTTTTAACAAATTACTCACTTCCGATGCCTTGTCCATGGTGGCCGCCGAATAGGCTCCAACATATTGGGACAATTTTGTTAGGTCATCAGAAGGATCGAACTCCTCCTTCCAAACTACGTTGGCTGTCACTGTTTGTTCAGGGAACAGGGAAGGTTGATCAATCCTTCTCCTTTTCCGCTATCGCTTTACTACGGCCCTGTGCTTTGGGCTGTAAAAGACATCCAATGGAGGTATATCCTCCACTTGCAAAATGATTTGATCCGAAGGATCTTTAGGAATTACTTCTAAGTCTGTAGTAGGGGGTAGACCGCTGGTTCCTTCGCTTGGAACCTCTTTTGATGCTGTATCTTGTGTATCGGCCGCTTTGGATGTATCGGCTTCTCTTGAGATTTCTAGATTGCTTATGATTGAATCGAATTGCTGCCATTCCTGGAGCAACCTTGGGTCAATCTGGGTATCGACATTCACATCCTTGCTGCTCTGCTCCTGTTGCCTTTTCTGTTCCTCTTCACATATTTTCTCTTGTTCTTTCCTCTGCGCTTCCTCTTGTTCTTTCCTTTGGAATTCTTCCTGCTCTTCCCTTTGGAGTTCCTCCTGCTCTCTTCTTTTGACTTCTTCAAAAATTTCTGATGTAGCAGGAGGTTCGTTGGTAAGTCGCTGTTCAGGCTCTCTTGACTGTGTCATTGGGGGAGTGGCTAATAAATCTAGAGGCAGAGTTTGCAACCTCTGCTCTCTAAGTTTGTTAAATTCGACTAACCTGTCATCGTGATATCTCATTTTAGCTAGCACTTGAACCTGAAATAATGACTCGGCCGAGGAGAATAGGTCATCAAACTCATCTTTTTTATGTTCAAATTTAGTGAGTTTTTCCTGTTCTAGTACATTATAGACGACTTTGTTTGGATCAAATCGTCAGTTAGGAAGAGTGGCGAGATTTAGTGTATTTATCTTTTTTGCTTCTTTCTCTGTATGCTTGTAGTCATGCAGAGTGTAAATGCCACACCTTAGAGGAAAAGGAGGCTAGACTTGCTTCTTTTTATTCCTCAGAGTCTGTGTAACTCCTTCGGATGTAAGCTGATATGCTATCTCTCGAGCCAATAGTTTGTCGGGTATATACAAGGGGAGGACATGAGGCCTGGCATGACTACCGAAAACTCTTACATATGTAAATTTTTCTTCTCCGAACCAGGTTCCTAAGGCTGTCAAGTCAATCTCTGCTTGTGAGGAAATCTTAGGAGCAGGTTTGTCAAAAATTGCATAGTAAATGGGTAACATAAATCCATTGCAAACTTGATATAGGTGGTGTTTATAATGGGCTTTCCACAACTTCTGGTGATAGATATGAATGGGCATGGGGTCCTATGGAGTCCATCTCCACCCCTGCACAGGAAATTCAGAGTTAAAATAGAGAGTATCTAAGATGTAGGCACTAAAGTAAAATGGAGGGATGAACCTATCAGTAACGCGGGATTTGTTTCTGAACTCAAGAATAGCTGTTGCTAACTTATCAAATAATATATTCCCCCAATCCATTGTTTCGCTATTGCATGCTGCTTCCATTAAAGGTACCATCTCTATGGAGAATTTTTTCGGAATCATGCAACTCCCAAATCCTACACATCATCGCTCCAGCATAACAATAAGGAGAACATAAGGAATTGACAGAGTACTTACCCAAGGACTTATGCTTGTGTTTTGCTGGGTTTTGCCTCCATTCCCGTATAGGTGCTGATTCAATTTCATTTTCATCTCTGAACTTCTCCAGAAATGCTTTGTTATACCTCTTCTCTGGTTCAGGCAAATGGTACATTTGTCTCAAATCATTGGGCTGAAATGAATCGAATATTCTCCCGTCGATAGTGAAAAATGTTCTGTTTGTAATTGGAATTTCCTCAACTGCCCATCTTACCACATCTGTGTATGGTAGAATTTTCTCTCGAGCCACTATCCGGTGTAGGTAAGAATCGGCCAAATCCTTTAGGGTTGCCTCAGACTTCCAGTTCGGGTCTGCTGTAGCTTGTATTGATGTTTCTTGAGGCTCTTCAACCTCAACCAAATTATAGATGCTCTGCCAAGTAGTATTACCGAGACCAAGACATGTGGTATCTGAGATTAATCCTTTTTTACTTGGTCCCGGATCGGCTGTGTGTTGTCCTGTTACTGCGGAAGCTGAAGTTGTTCCAAATTTCTTAGACTTCTTCCCCGTTTGGCCTAAATTCGCTGCTTCAGAGGAGCTCTGCACAGGAGGTAAATGAACGTAATGTGGAGAATAGGTGGCGCAAACCAAGTATGAAAGAGTTATATCAATCAATGAATAATGGAGGATTAACATAAGACTGTCGTGGATACAATATTTGAAGAGATTTTGGCATAACTGGTCCATTAATTGGCCGGTTAAACCTGTCAATCATTTAAATTCTCATCATATAGTTTATTGGCCGAATAATTCATTTAAGCGTGGCTTTGATGTTTTGGCGGTTGGGCGCAAGTGAATCACTATCGGGAAGAGAAAGGATTTTAATAATAATTCAACACAATATACCCAAGCCTTATCAATCCTTTTTGAAAGTCGCACTTAGCTTTATCGCAATCGGGGATCGGAGGGATGTTTAAGTAGTTATATTGGTGTCATTACGGAATCCCCAATCGCCGATAGCAATATCTCTAATTCGTATCGGGAGCTTTTTAGAAGAGGGCTTTTAGTTGCATGCATTTTAAATTCCCCAATCGCCGATAGCGATATCGCATCGTAGCAAAGAGAGGGGCCTTTTGTTACGATTGCTTAACTTCTCGATATCCGATAGTTATTCACGCTTATCGCATCGGGGAAAACCAATGGGTCTTATGTTATGCATCCTTTGTTATTGAGATATGCGATCTTGCGATCGCTTTATCGCAATAATAAAGAATTATTCATTTTTTATTATAAGACCGACTATATATTGTCTCAAAAGGTTTATAATGTTTTGTTTCTTTTCGGAACTTTTGAGGAATGATAAGTTGATACCAATTTAATCTAAAAGGGACCCATTTCATATTATAGTTTTGAAAGTAAAATTTTATGAAATGGGGGGGTTGTTGTATAGCACAACAGATCTTTAAATACTTGGATTAAGATGCTCTTGTGTGAAAAGCAGGTTATGGAGTTACCTTGATGTTTGGAGCTACGCAAAGTGGAAATATCCTAAGGGATAGAGGGAGAACAAGCCCTGAATATAGCTCGCTAATCGAACCTCCTCTGAGTGACGACGAGGAAACAACACAAGCTTCATCATAAAGTGTTGTTTAGTTAATAAGACAAAGGTTCCTATGAATACCCCATCCACCTACCCCACCTCTGCATTCACCTCCATAGCATACACCTTCGCCCACACCGCCACCACCTCCACCACCATTCAATATGGTGCATATAGTAAAGTTTCCCGTTTTCAAGGGTTCGAGAACTAAGGACTTGGACTAGTTTTGGTTCATCGCGAACGCCATATGGGAAGCTCAGGGTATAACAAATGATCAGATGAAGAAAGAAACATTGGTAACTGCCTTATAGGAATGCGTGTTGACATGGTACATTAAGTACTGCACTGATAACCCGATGGCTCGATTAGCAGATATTCAAACCACACTGAATAAGGAGTTCAGTAGGCCTAAGTATGAAGCACAATCAATTGTGGGATTCAAGGAGATCATGATGAAACTTGGAAAAACACCCTCAGATCTAGATCAGAGATTGAAGTGCACGATCCATGAATATAACATGAATCTTACGGATGGGCAGCATCATGAATGGTTTGTGGCTTCGCTCTTGCCTCATCTAAGGGTTGCTTTATCATAAGAAAAGATTGGGACCCAGGTGAAAGCCCTAGAGATTGTGATGAGATTGCATGAGACACTGATGCAAGATGTTAATTTGGGAGTTCAATAGATTCACGCGTAGTTGCAGAACCTTTGCCTAGAGTTTCAGAGTCTGAAGAAGGATATAACTATTTGGCTAGAGGTGCGCGAAGAAGTTTGGTGCCTAGAATGCAAAAGTCAGGGGCATGCCAAAGACATGACAAATATCACTGCCCAATCTTCACAAATTATGTTGCAGTAGGAGTTCTGATGCCTCTAAGGCCAGAAGCTCAAGCAGGGCCAAGTACAGGGCTCGTGCTATGCTGTGCTATCTATTAGGTAGTTGGAAAACATGTGACAGACAATTGTCACCTGCTGCTAAAATTTGTACAGACACTGCAACAACTCTTCTGCAACTTCTGTCAATCAGTGGGTCATGATGAGCATAGATATTGTAGCTATGAGCTAATGATGGATAGAATGCCTGCATATAGATTGCAGAAAAAAACGCAGCCTCCGGACCAAGGTGTTGGGGGAGCACGAGGAGGATTTCAGGGGCGCGGGCAAGGCCGAGGGGGAGGAAGACCTGGTAGAGGTCGAGGACAGGTGATTTTATACAACTATGGGGTAACAAGACACTACATGTGAGAATTCACAAATGCAATGCACCTATCATGCAGATATTTCACTAAGTTTGACCACGTGACAGAAGACTGCCCTGTATTACTAGCTAAAATACGTGAAAAAGGGGTGCAACCTTAGTAGCCTACCCGGAATCTGCAGATGATGAGGGCTGAACCCCATGGCAAGGATCCTAATATGAACATTGCAATGTAAAGTGGAATGATGACTGGTGAAGATAAGGGGAAGCGGCCTGGAGAAGGTGAATGGGTCCACAAAGCTCCAGGAAAGGAGGTTGGGTTTGATTTGGAGCGTGCAAGGGAGACATTTATGGAAGCAAAGAAAAGATTCATTGGGGCTTCTACCTCAAGAAGTCAGGATAAGTAGTCTGAAGGAATGGACCCATCCATGCTTACTACATTTTTGGAGACTTGTATGAAGATGCTTCAAGATAGCAAGGATGTAAATGGATTACAAGAGTTGATCAATAGATGTGTTGGTAATACTCTTGTCAGACTGCGCGTGGTCAGGAAAATTGGTAATCATAAGGCAAGAACAGGGCAGGAGATGAAACTCACTGCACAAATAGGAGAATATGAAATAGGCCAAGTTATTTTGGATCTAGGGTCCAACGCGAATGTTTTGGCTAAGAAGACATGGGAGAGAATGGGGAGACTTGCACTGTAGTGGTCTCCTATTCAATTGAGGATGGAAAATCAACAAAAGATTATCCCCATGGGAAGATTACAGGGAGTGACAGTGGATATCGAAGGCACGAGCGTGCTGGATGACTTTGAAGTGATAAAGATTGTGGATGACAACAATCCATACTCCGCGCTCCTTGGGATCGACTGGGCTATCGACATGAACAGAGTGATGAATTTGAAGAAGCAGAAGATGTCATTTGAAAGAAAATCTCTCTGCGTAGTAGAACCGTTGGGCCCTGCAGAAGGACCGCGCTACAATGAACCAGTTCACGATTACGAAAGTGATGTTTATTTTAACCAAGTTTATAAGATAATGACATGAGATCGGGATTGGGTGAATCCAACAGTTGATGTACGTCTTGCATGGGACCGCAAGAGATCCTTCACATCAAATTCAGACGAGGAATTGGAACACTGGCAGAATAGATTGCACGAAGTGTCTACGCTACAATGTAACATGATGACCAAATCGCTGCACTGCGTATCATCAGAGGTAAGAATTCTGCCTTATTATGATGGTTTAACTGACATTGATAAATTTTTGGATGCATTTGAAAGGGAAGTGCTGGAGAAGCATCGCTTCCAAGCCTTGGACTTGGCATTGCGCGCTACGCCTGCAAGATGGTGGGATACGCATAAAGACAACTTCGAAGGATAGCATGAATATAGAACAATGATGAGGGTGTGGTTTGGTCACCCTAAGATATAGTTGATAGAGAAATACGATGGAAGGAGTGATCTGTGCAATCACTTAGCCAAATGGACTGATGCTTATGGAGCATAACCACAACCGGAGTGGGTGCATATGTTCTGTCACACCTTGGATGTAATACCTATGAATTGGTACTTGGAGATAGAGCTCTACCATGGCACGAATGAATGGGATATTTTGAGATAGGGATTCTTGATGACATTCAGCTTTGAAGATGGATTTGAGTGCATTGATGAAGCGCTGCAGGAGGTCAAAGTAGCGATCTTCAGAATACCATAGGATCCCTTGGATTTGATTCAACTGGATTGGACCACCCAGCTGCACCATGTGCTGGAGTGCTACAATGTGACCATTGAAGAGGAAGACGAGGATTTGAGGAAAATTAATATCTTGGAAACAGAAGGACACCGTGAAGTTGAGGGGCCGCAGATAGAAAATCTAGATATCACTGCACTGCTGAAAACATGACAAGTGAACGTTGGGACAGAGGTGGAGCCGAAGTTTGCGTAGATAGCAGACTACTGGGATGATTCTATGGTGGATAAGGTCACCGAGTTGCTCTGTGAATACTAGGACTTTTTCCCTACAAAGCTCTTAGACTTAAAAGGGATAATAGGGGACCTGGTAGTTATGAAAATTAAGCCAGACGCGAAGCTGATCAAGCAAAGGCCTTACCACCTCAATCCAAAGTATAAAGAAAAGGTCTGCTTAGAGTTGGATAAAATTCTTGCAGTAGGTATTATTGAACCAGTGGAAGAATCTGATTGGGTGAGCCCAATAGTAGTTCAGGAAAAGAAGCAGAAGGATGAGATAAGGATATGCATAGATCTCAGGAAGCTGAATGAAACTTGCGTGAATGATCCTTTTCTGACTTCGTTCCCCGATAAAGTGTTGGATAATGTAGGAGGACAGGAAGCATACTCATTCACTGATGGGTTCTTGGGCTACCATAAAATCAAGATCGCGCTGGAGGATAAAGGTAAGATGACCTTCACAACTGAGTGGGGATGCTTTCAGTATACTGTAATGCCTTTTGGGCTAAAGAACACACCGGTGATATTTTGCACGTAGTCATCACGACATTCAACGACTTCATTCACAAGTTTCTAGAGGTCTACTTTGATGATTGGACGGTGTTTGGGCTAGTGAAGCACCATGTAGCTAGCCTACAGTTGATGCTGGATACATGCCGGAGGTATTAGATCGCACTCAATTTGAAGAAATGTTTGTTCTGTGTTCCTTTCAGAATATTTCTGGGCCATGTGGTGTGTAGACAATGATTAATGGTGGACCTAGCTAAGATAGCAGTTATAATTAATTTGGAGGCGCCAAGAAGTGTGAAATAGATGCACGCAACATTGTGGTATATGGGATACTATAGAAATTTCATCAAGAGTTATGCCCAAATTACCATGTCGATGGAGAAGTTGCTAAAGAAGGATACCAGATTTTGTTGGAACAAAGAACATCAATGAAGCTTAGATGTGTTAAAAGAAAAGATGGTCGTCACACCGATCCTAATCTTCCTGGATTGGAAGAAGGAATTTCAGGTGCATGTGGACATGTCATGTATTGTGCTCAGAGCAGTACTGACACAGGCTAGTGAGGGAGAGTTGGATTACCCTATAGCGTTTGCAAGTAGGAAGTTGTATAAAGTTGAGAAGAACTATTCAACGACAGAGTGCAAAGTTTTGGCATGGTGTATGCACTCCAAAAGTTTAGACACTACTTGCTAGGCAGACAATTTAAGATGTATACAGACCATTCTGCATTGAAGTACCTGTTTAACAAGCCTGTGTTGGGGGGGAAGATATGCAAATGACTGCTGTTATTTCAGGAATATGGTTTTGAAGTCATTGTGAGGCCAAGACAATTGATGTAGGACCAGATCATCTATCGCGCATTGAAACAGGAGAGGAGCTTACTAATTTGGAGGAAGGACTGCTTGACGTGCATCTCTTTGTAGTGCACGTAGCTGACAATCACTTTACAGATATCATACACTTCTTGACGACGAGAACGACTCTAGAAGGGTATACTAGTCAACATAAGAAGGAGCTGGTAGTACGTGTAGAGGACTTTTCTGTCATTGTAGGACATTTATATAAAATGGGCTTGAATGAAATTCTGCAATGTTATGTGCCTATGTTTGAACAAAACAAAATCCTCGCCGAAGCTTATGGAGGAGCCGCAGGAGGACAGTATGAAGGAAAAGCAACAACGCAAAATATTTTACGCACTCGGTTGTGGTGGCCGACACTACATAAGGATTCCAAGGTTTATTGTAAGGCATGCAATGCATGTCAAAAGATGGCGAGGCCATCGCAGAGGGATGAGCTGCCTCTGAATCCGCAAGTGTCATTACATCCATTCGAGAAATGGGCAATTGTTTTTGTAGGCCTGATTCAGTCTCCAAGAAAGAAGACGAGTGTGCGGTATATCATCATTGCAATGAAATATTTGACCAGTTGGGTGGAAGCACAGCCCATGAAGGATTGTACAGGGGCAATAGTAGCGAAGCTCCTCTTTGAATATGTGCTAACTAGGTTTGGTTGCCCGAAGATTTTGATGAGTGATCGCAGTACACATTTCCTTAATGAAATGATCAGTGCACTAATGGAGGAATTCCAAGTTTATCATCAAAAGAGCATGCCATATCACCCACAGGCTAATGGGATGGTTGAAGCATTTAATAAGATATTGGAGAACGCGTCGATGAGTTTACAATGCATAGAGTAATGACTGGGACGTGTGCGTACCTGTGGTGCTATGGGCTTACATAAATAATTCTAAGAAGCTAACTGGACAGACACCCTTCAGGTTGGTCTATGGCATAGAAGTTGTGATGCCAATGGAGTATATTTTACCTAGTCTACGCATAGAGGCATTCACAGGAATGGCGGATCACGGAGCCTTGGAGGAGAGGCTTGCGCAGCTGACAATGGTTGAATAAGATAGGTTTTTGGCTGGATTCCTTCATCAAATTTAGAAGGAGTACGAAAAGGCATGGCATGATCGACACATCAAACTACACACCTTCAAGGTAAACAATTTAGGTTTTATTATATGACAACAAGTTTGATAAATTTCCAGGAAAATTTCAGATGCATTGGCTGGGGCCATATGTCATCAAAGAGATTACCGATGCTGGAGTAGTTCAACTGGTGAAATTGAATGGAGATCTGTTTCCTGGAAAGGTAAATGGCAGCTGATTGAAGCCATACACCGAGGAACCGACGAGATGACTATATGATGGAGGAACAACCTTAGTGCTCCAGGCAGTTAAAAGGAGGTGCGAGACTATTAAATACACTACCTGGGTTGTAGATTTGTGTGATTGGGGGACTACGTGGGATGGAAGAATGTCACAACATCAACAAAATTGTGACGGGAGCTGCGCTATGGAAGGAGAGATTGCGCAGGGCATCTAGAAAGCGACTGTTACGATCACTGTTCATGATTTGACAATGAAATAATGACTAAGAGGAGCGCGTGGGGGGGGGTGGGGGGGCATTTAAGGTAGAATTTAAATGTGAGATCTTTGAAAATTTGCTGCCAATCTAGCATTTATGAGCAGATTTTGGGGGGAACAGTTGGATTTGAATTCGAATTTTCCTATAAATTACATATGGCTACCCAAGGAAAAACACTTTGCATGTTGAGATATTTTGTGTCGTGCTATCAATTGTGCATGAATCCTATGAATTTTGAGGATTTGGTGGCCAATTCAGTGTTTGACAAGTTGGCTAAGGAAACCCAGGAGCTCCTGAATAGCCTCATGTTGGCGCCTGTCGAAACTATCATCACTCAGAATTTTCTCAAGGTTAAAGAAAGAAATTTATGAGGTAACCACAAACCTAATCTTTTAGACTCGGGTTCTAGCCAACCTAAGTCCAGAGAGGGCTCTCTCTTTATAATTTAACTTTGTTTTGGGTGGGATTTCAGGCTAGTTATTAGTGCTCATGATGTTTTGTTTTGATTAGGTGGTGGAATTAAGAAAAAAGATGGCAGAACAAGTATTCAGGCCATTGGGCTATGGATTCAATCAAAGAGTGGCTTAACTGGATCAGATCAATCACTAAAGTAAGAGTTCACAGGGCAGGCTAGCACAGAAAAAAGCAAATCTACAGGTTCAAATGGATGAGGTAGTCCTAACTAGGGCAAAGGGCAATGAAGAATCCTTAATTGGGATTAAGATGAAGAAAAGAAGGATGATCAGTAGAAAAGGGCAACTAAGAATCCTTTACTATGGACCAAAAGGGGGGGAACTACGGAAGTAAGGGAGCAATTAAGAATTCCCAGACCAAGATAGTTTAGTAAAAAACATATAGAAAGTAAACAGTTAAAACAGAGAGCATTTAAGCTAATTCTGAGATATCATTCCTTGTTTACTTTTCATATTTCATAAGAGACACATATGAATATTTATAACATGAAGAGAAAACAATATTTAAACATGAAGAGATAATACTTATTTGTTCCAACTGTGCACAAGAATCCAGTGAAATGTCCTTAGCTTTATTTCATGATCCAACAAAACCAGTCCAGTCTTGAGTACAATAGCTCCTTGGCTTAATATAAAATTTCTACAGAAATGTATTTTAACCCCCCAAAATACTTCAAATGAAGAAGTATTTATACTAATTCTAAACTGAAATATCTTGAAGAAATATCAAGATTGGTTTTACAAATATCTCAAATTGTTTTACATTAATAGAACTTAAATAAAGGACACTCAAAACTAATGAATCTATTTGGAACTATGTTTATGGATTTATGGTGACAAAGAAGAGAAATTCGAATTTGATAGCAACTCTTAAGTGATGATGAGGCTTCCAAGTCACTAACTGCCTCCTTCCTTTGTGCATTCTACCCCAGAAATTATGCAAACTTAGGGTCTAATGATACACTTTTATATCTCTATTCGAGCATATATGTAAAAATTGAAAGAGGTTATTGTAGATAAGAATGTTTTCGAGATAAACCTCTCTCAGTTTCCAAAAATATAGCTCCCGCTATTCACAATATTCTCTGTAAAAAGATGTCAAAAACAGGACTTTGCACAAACTTAAAAATAGGCTATGAAGACATGCACTTATCTCACTTTTGCTAATACTTGTGTAAAATGTGAGATAGGATTTTGTAATTTGGCCTTTTAGGAACAAAAACCTCCTCCAGTTTCTCAAAATACTTCTTGGATTGGCCACAACAGTTTCTTTAAATATATGACTTAAACTGGAAATTTCTGAAGAATGTACCATTTCTACTCTGCTTTCATCTCTGTTTAACCCTTACTGCATCCAAGTTTACTTTTACTGTTTTACTTTTACGATTCTGTTTTTTCATTTGTCTTCACTTTGACATGAATCTGTATGCTATTCTTTGTAACTGTCTTCCCTGCTGTTTATCTTCATGCTATCTGATTTACTTGACTTGGTCTTCAATCTGATACTCTTTAACCCTGATACACTTTGATTGTTCTTTACTGTGTCCTTTTACCTTCACTATATATTTTAGATTTTTACTGTCTATTTCAACAGTAAATCCTTTTATTTTTGTGTAGACCAATATCAGGTAGTGGATATAGGTTAATTACATGCATATTTTGTTCACTTGTCTTGTAATTGTATTCTCTGTCTGGTTGCTCTGTTTTGACTGTCAATGCTCTATGTAGTTGTCTTCTTCTTTGTTTCCTTGTATAATTTTGTTCATCCTCTGAGCACAAGTTCTGAATGAGGTTTTCTGTTGATTCTTGGAATAAACCAGTTCTGTGACTAGTATCAGAACTGTTTATCCAAGATCTGATCTTAGTTTGATAACCTGAAAAAATTCAATATTATTTAAGAGAACACAGGTCTTCATGAAGGGTGCTTGATGGCTCTCTGGCACAGGGATGACTGGGAAAGGGGTTGCAATAGAGTTTTGGATGGAAAACAGATGGTGAAATCGTGTTGCAGAGGTTCAGGGAGGCACTGGAGGGTTTCATAGGTTTACACAGTCAAATGGGCAAAAACCATGAAAACACAGGTTTTCACATTATAAGGTTTAACAGGCAGAATTTCGAAATATGGCGCGAAAGTCAATTAAATGAATGGACGAGCAATTTATTGAAATGGCGGGGAAGTGGTATTGAAGGGCCATCGCACCACTTATGAGGCATGGGCGGTTTTGAGGGAAGGCCGCCCGATTCCACTCATCGGGCACCACGTAGCACCGGGGGCCTAAGGGAAAACAACCCATTTCGGGCGAGTAAAGTTTGGGTTTGGGGCCCGTGTGAAATGTTTTATGATCATCGGATGTGGGCCTTCAGATCAGATGATGATCATGCTATGGAGTGGCACAAAGGGTAATAGGAAGGGGTCCGATGGGCTAATTGCGGTGGTATGGGATTAGTTTAAGGTTAAGGTGGGATTTAATTGGATGGATTAACTGTAATTAATTGTGGATAGATTAATTAATTCGATTTGTCAGGGTAAGGGGTTGTAATATAGTTTTTATAAAAACTAAGGGTAGGGTTATTTTACATAGGGGTTTAATAAATATACGGGAAAAAGGGTTTTATAGGGATTTAGATAATAAAGCTAATAAATTAATATGAAATGGGCAGAAAGGATTTTTACCATAAGTTTAATGTATAACACATGATTGGCACACTTTATTCAAATACACAAAATACTTAGGGTAAGATGGTTTTTATGAGTTGTTTGAGTGGAAAGGGGTTTATATGGGGGAATTCACTTTTCCTAGGTAACAAGGTATTATCCTTAGAAAAAGGGGTTTATTAGGAGGAAATGACTTTTCTTTAGAAAAAATGGTTTCTTTTTCTTAGGAAAAGGGATTGGTTTGGGAAAATGAGTGATTTGAAGGGGGTGACTGTTTATGAGGGGATTTTTAGTACTTAGGACCTGTAAGTCATTGGGCTGAGGGTCCGGTCCCTCCAGAAGTCAGAGAAATGCTCTGAGCCCCTTTGACTTAATATTTTAGGTACTTAAGTCTTTTTCTTGGAAATTAGTTAAGTGAAAATGTAATGAGTGGGAGAAGTTAATCATTTTGACTTTGTGAACTTTGATGCATGCTTGATTTTCACCCATACTTAGAACTTTTGATGATGAAAGTGAATATTATGCTCTTATCTAACAATCATCATAATTCTGCAACCATTCTTCTACTTACCCACCTACTCATCCTACCATTTTTACTTCTCTTTATTAGGGTGCACTTAAACTGGAAAACCCTTATCAAAAACTTTTTCTTTTTCTTTTACAATGGTATTCTAACTAAGTCTAACCTTATTACATCCAAGGGCTTAGATTAAACAGTTGAGCTCCTTTTATTCACTCTACCTAATCTAATTATATGCCAAGATTAAACAGTTTGGTCAGATTTTAATTCTCTATCTATCAACATGAAATTTAAAACATGAACTAGCCAAGTTTAAACACTTTGACCGTCATGGATTGTGGCATAAAGTAAACACTGCACAAAATCTTTTATTTTAAATCCAAGGTAACTAGGAGTGGCATTTGGACTTGCCCACTTTCATGGTCTTTTTCTTGGGGTTCATTTTTTCATTTTTTTCTGACCTATTTTATTCTTTTTGCCCTTTGATTTTTCTTTTATGGCATACCCTCTTTACATATTTTTTTTTTTTTAGAATATGGAAAACATTTGCAGAAAGCAAAGGAATGTACATATTACAGATTTAATCTCAGTCATTCAAAAATTATGACTCCTATTGGTATAGGAATCTAACAGAAACTGCAAGTGCTGCAGGATATATGGCCTCTGAGGGAGTTTCCCCTGAGGTCGTAAGTGTGGAGATGCCCGTTGGGGTACCAAAAACACCAAGGTAGCCTAGGCCACAGCCTACACTGGCAGGAGAGGCTTCCAAGACAAAGAAGGACAAGGAGAAAGTGACACAACTGGTGCGTGAGTCGCCAAGGAAGCACCAGAAGAAAGAGAATCTCACCGTGTAGGAGAAAGGTGAGGTGGTAAACCTAGAGTCCGATGAGGGTGCAGAGAAAAATGGTATGTGCATAGAGGAAACTGATATCGAGGGAGTAGACCCTATCTCAAACCTACCAGAATACATCCATCTGCACCAGGTTAAGGTGAAGGTCCCAAAGGACCCCGACGAGGGAAAGTTTATGCTTAATACACCCCTGCTACTAGAGAAGATCACGTTTGAAGGAACACACTTAGCGCACATCCCCCATCTAAAGCTTGAACATTGGGACTTGGAGAACATGAAGCAGTTCCCCCACCTGGCTATTAATAATTTCATGCGAAGAGTATTCTACAAGGACTCAGGTGTCTCTATGCTAGAGGTGGTGAAGTGGATTCATGGGGTGGAGAAGGCAGGATTGTTGAATCTGCTATGGGTGCCCCATTACCACTGCACGCCCATAAATTTGATAGTTATCAAATAGTTGTTGTGCCTGGTGCACGATGAGTGCCTTTGGTTGGAGGAGTCAATCCCTATCACTGATATGCTGATACATAGGATCACCCTACTACCCCATTCAGGACTAAATCCGGCCAAGGCATTTGGTGGAAAGGTGGGCGAGCACCACCTTGCTAAGAGAATGAAGGACAAGTTTAAGCTTGTCAATAAGCTATGCAGATATTCAATTTCAAGCATAACCAACCTCGCAGTGAAGGTGGCCACCTAGATCTTGGTTGGGAAGGTAATGAGGAAGTGTCGTGCAGATGAGGTGCCAGCACCAGTTATTTCATTAGCGGCCTAGTGCGCGGAGGGCGTACGATTCCATTGGGAACTCTACCTGTGCAGCGATTTCCTCACAAACTGTAGGGAGGCACGCGTACACAACAAAACATTCTACTACTCATGGCTGTTGTTGTCGATTGTGTTGGTTGCATGGCAGTTGTTGGAGGATAGTCAATTTCCTCCAATCGTGACAAATTTTCCAGAATCAACGAGGTTTGCTTCGTTATGGGCCACAAAGGATGCTGAGTGGGTCCGTGAGAGCAAGGTGTTCTGGGTATTGATGGAGATGACTATCAATATGGCCATCAATCGCAAGCCAAGGCTATCACCAATTGTCTTTGAGAAGTTCTAGGGATACGCAGAGTTCAAAGTGGAATTCCACTATATCTCCATCTAGGCAGGAAAGGACCCAGAATAGAAGTGGTATGATCTCCCATACCTTGCGATGAGCGATGCCATAACAATGGTCCTCGATCGTTGGCCACTGAAGTGGCGCACGACCTTAGATTTGTTTGTCAGGTCTAGTAAGTCCACGGGAAAGCAGAAGAAGGGAGAGGCGCAGTCGAAAATACAACAGTTGACTGGAAAATAGAAAAAGGAGGCTGCAGAGAAGGCACGTGCGAAAGCGGAGAGTGTTGCCAAGGAATAGGATGAAGAACACATCTCTGACAAGAGTCAGAAGTCTCCTTCACTGTAGACAGAGGAAGAGGAGAAATCCGAATAGGGTGGTGGAGACCAGGAGAGCACCCCCTTTCAGGTGAAGTGGAATTGGGAGCATGAGAAAGAAGGGTTTTGGAAGAATACCAAGGCTACTAAGTTGTCGCTCAACTTGATCACCTTGACAGAAGGTGATTAGATGACATTGGGGATAAGGTTAGGGACGCGACTGTGGAGCTGCTGCAACATTTCGAGCAACAATAGAAGCAAGCTCTAGTTGCCATTCAAACAGGTCTGCGTGAGCTGCAGATCCAAACTACTCAACTGCAGACGGGTGTAGGGTAGAGTAGTGCAACATCGACTAGTTTGGCATCGGGGACCATGGGGGCAGTGGAGATGGTTTGCTCTTTAGATCCTCGGGCCATCACACTGCCTAATGGAGCCCTAAGTGTGGAGATAGATGCTGACAAGGTCTCTTTAACGAACATTGGTCTCAACTTGGTTGCACTCCCAAGAGAATTCCTTCACACGCTACAAGCTGGTTTGATAAAGGAACTGAGGTCCTGAGAGAAGCATGCGCTGAGTGTGATTAGTGAGCAGAAGGTTAACAACGAACAATTATTCATTGAGAAAACAACAACGATAGAAAACTAGAAGAAGGTCCAGGAGAAGAATGAGTGCACCACAACGGTGGTAGCAGAGGCATGTAGAACCATTCTGAAATTGCACATCACCAAAGACAGGGTCCCCTAGGGTCAATTTTAGGGTTAAAAGCCCAAGTTTTGGGGCAAAAAGCCCATGTTTTTTTATGTAAAGTGTAAAGTATCCGCAATTTGTGGTCGCATAGAGTGTAGATGTAAAGTGTATTACAGATCCATTTCGGCACATCAATTCCCATCATCCAAATCAGTGTTTTAGGGCTCATCAAATCCTAATTTTAGTTGCTTCATGTCCTAAACAGGTGACCCCTTTGAATGCCTCCTTCCCAGATAGTTTCATGACTTGAAGACATCCAAAAATAGCCTCTAGAGGGACCAGCGTAGGTAAGCCCTTGTAAAGGTGCATTGTAGAGAAGTTGAGCCCACTGCCAGGGTGCTCTGCAGAGCACTTAGGCTTGCTTTCACCTATGCTGGGTGAGAATGAGTGAAATTCACATAGGGTTTGGGGAATATTCTTATCTTTTGGAGTCATCTAAAAGGTTCCCTCACTTATCAACTCCTATGAGCTCGAAAATGGATGAGGAATGGGTTAAGGTGCATCTTATCCTCTCATCCCTTCCTCCATGGAACTAATTCTAAGTATGGAAGGCCATTCAATGCCACCATTTATGACAAAATCTCCTTCATCTTCCTATAAATTGACCACTCATCTAAGTGATTAGGGGCAAAATTATGTTGAATTATAAGGAGATAATACTGCTATGAGATTTGACTTTGAAGCAAGTATTGTAATGCTACAAGTTTGTCATGCTTTTGATGTGATGTGTATGGGATCCAAGTTGGAGGAATGGCTTTGAATCAGACACCAATGGTTGTACTTCCTTCTTCTATCTAATAAAGTGTTTGAAATGTTTTCCCATATGTTTGTATTGTTTCATAATGCTTATATGTGTGAATTGTATCTGATTCCTTTCACTTATATTCAATAGATCATATGCTTTGATCGGTTCTTTGTTTTCTGTTGTGTTTACAGGGTACTTCTCAAGTGTATTAAGTATGGGAAGGAGCGACAGGATCGATACAAGGGAGACGAGAGGAAAGTGGAACTACAAGTAGGTCTTCTTATCTTCTCATCTTATCTATTGCTTATAGGAAAAGTCTAAAACACTTTAAACTGTTGTTCTAGATAAAACTACTTATCTAGTGAATTAGTATTTATCTGTAGATACCAAATTCTCCAAAAAAAAGTGTCATAAAGGGTTTCCGCCCTTCTTTTATGTAAGTTGTGTCGGCTTTAGAAGATCCACCCATGGTTTGCGGACCATGGGATTGTATAAAAGGGAGATTCTTAGAAGAGTATAAGGAAAGTAGGAGAAGTTTAATGATGAAGGTAATGGGTCATTAGTGAAAAGAGCGAAGAGTCTTAGAATAGAAGAAATGCTCTGTAGCTGTATGCATAGAGGCCTAGGGTAGAAGTCCACAACTAAGTGCACGGACCCCTGCAGCTAAGTGCACAGGGTAGTTAGAGTCTGTAAGAAGATCTGAAGTACTAATAAAGAAGATTACTATGGAAATATCTGTCTTTGATCTATTTACTTGTGTTATGCATAAATGCAGTTATATTATGCTGAATAACTGTTTCATGATTTAATATTGTATTTATGCATGAATCTATATGTTTTACATTGTTATCTGAACACAAGTAATAATATATGTTTACGTGAAGAACATATTGATGCATATTGAAGTTATCATATACTTAAGCCAATCTGGGTAAATATGGAAGTAAGAATAATTACAGAAGTGTGACAGTGGTTGATTCGCCTAGTTAGGGTCTGCAAACGACAGTCGTAGACCTTCACGAAGGTCTAGAGGAAGATTGAGAGAAGTATATAGATAAGCCCTAAATGGCTTATTGATCTGTGCGAAGGCAGAGTTAGGGCATAAAATGGCATCACTATCATCTCTGGGTGCGGAAACTTGGTTCCAACATCCCCCCATATTGCCTCAGGAGAGACTTCAATCTGCGCTCTGCGAATTGATGCCGAAAGGACTAGTAGTGTAGGGATTTGTTTGGCTAAATTAACTTTGAATTTGGATCAGGGCCCCCTAAGCCAACATTGCTATTTAATTAAAACATGAATATGTTCTAGTATGATTTAGATTATGAGAAAATATTAGTTGGTATGTATATAAATAGGTCCTCATTTTCAATGGATTTTCAAGTATTCTTTATTGTAGTAGTAAGAAGAAATAAAGAAAAGTGTTGCCACACAAGAACAACCTCTTGTAATATTTTTGTTACCACACAAGAACCAACCCCAAGAGCTGTCACTTAAATATATTTCGAAGAAGACTCCAAAGTAACGATCTCTTGAGAAAATAAACAATTGAAGAAGACTTTGTAAAAGATTTAAATTTTTGACAAGCATCTCAAGTCACAAAATGAGTTGTTGATAAAGCACAATATTTCACTCCAAAAGGCTACATAAAATGATATGACTTCAATACATGAGAATTAATGCAAGTTTGCATGAAGAATTGCAACATCTTTAGTTGGGGGGAAATGTTGGGTCTCCAAAATGTCATATTTTCATCCACTTCTCATTCATATTTAACCATATTCCACTATCTTATAACCATACATTAAGACCATCTTTAGGATTATATATATCACTATTTTCCAAAGCATATATTTTAGTATATTGAGTGAATTTATGATTAAATATTAGAAAAAAACCATGTATTGACTTATATATAAAAGTTGGATGAGTTTTATGATGTGTGTAGGAATATTTGAAGATTCCAACAAAGTCATATTTGACCTCTAAGTCTCAAATTCGAATTTCCTCTTTGAACCCTTGAAGATTTGAGGAAGATTTGAGATAATCATTCAAGAACATTTGATGGAGAAAAATCATGAAAGTTTTGATAAGATTTCTTATCAGTTATTTTAGAGATTTGTGAGAGGATATGTATAAATGTTACTTTCTATATGTTAACACATGGTTGTAACCACATGAGATATTTATGGATTTAGGAGAGATATGTGTATCTACATTTATTAAAAAGTTATCTTAGTTTTTGTATAAATAGGGGTGTCTTATCCATTCAAAGGGAGGAACTCTTGGAGCATAACTCCAAACTGTGATGGAATAAAACACATTTGATAAGTTCTTGTATTATTTAGTTTATAGTTTTATATTCTTGTTTTGTTGTAAGATGATGTTTTATAATTCATGTAGTTTTATAATATATGCAACTTATATTAGTTTTATTATGTTTTAAATTATTTTATTTTGGTAATCAACAATAGAACTTTCCTCAGTGTTGCAAGTGTGAACCTTCAACACTTGATTGAAGATGGTGATCTAGATTAGTAGCAATTTTTGACTAGTAAGCTTTTAACACATTTTTTGGGCAAACTAAGACATCTCTCAAAAAACTAAAACATGGATTTTCTGTAGAATGAACCAATTTAGTTGACACATGAGAATTTCTTGAAAAAAAGATGCACAATTTTGGAGATATTTGCGGATCTTTCAAATGGAAATTTTCATATTTCGTGTTGCAACCATCAAATGTAACAATAAAAGAAAGAATTTTAACTCTCCATCAAATTAAGAAAAAGATAATTCATTTTTCAACCTAAATTAATATATTTTTTGAATTCATCACAATTTTCTAACAATTCTCCAATCCTTTTTAACTAAGAAATAAATTGCATCACAATGATCACTTAGTTTAGAATTTGATGTACTTATTTGTTATAGATACTTTATTTTTAGGTTTCTAATTGTCACTTAATTCTTTTCTATATTGTAATTGATCTAGATTCTCTCAGCTACTGGAATTAACCAAGATTTTTTACTTCCGTGATGTTCACAAAATTTCATGTGAAAGGGTATGAAGAAACTACATGTGCATACTTTAAAGAAGAGGAAACATAAAGACAACCATCACATCAAAGATAAAACACAACTTGATAACAAAGTTCACCTAGTGTGGGTTATGTCTCCGGGCCCGATTTCAAGAGTGAGGAGGCCTCTTTATTAAATGTTGCAAGATGACGATGAGTACGTGATGTATTTTTTGTCAAATACAAGGATGAACTTCCTTAAATAGAGTGGCATGTCTCTCCACAATACGTTCTTTTATAAGAAATATGACTCATAAAATATCTCCTTCAGCATGAAAAAATTAAAATCTATCATATAAAGTGGCATACAAAGATCCTCTCACAATGTGCCATACATGGATCTCAGAAGCACAACATCATCTCAACAAAATCAAATGAACACATGGAAATAATGCATCTTATACCTCCAAGTCTAGGGATGGCCTGAAAATCAACTACTTAGATGAAGGAGCTTCTTAAGCCATCGTTTTCCTTGGGAAAAACTATGAAATATGACTGTAAAATCGACCCCTTTCAGACTCGGTCAAATCTTGTCTCTCGTAGGAATATCAAAGATTTTCTTATGTGGGTTGACTAAAATTTGGATACTCAGATGAAGAAACATATCATTCCATTGTGTTCCTTGTGAAACATTGGTTCAAATGAGTATAAAATTGACATATTTCTGACACCTTCAAAATTCTTCCCCCAGGGAATCTTAAAGATTCCTCAAAGATTCCTCACAGAGAAAATTCTTTGAAATATTCCCCAACATATTCTTTAACAATATTCCTAGAATCTTCTTGAGATTCATGTCTTCATTGGCATGCATGTGCCCTCATCTGTCATGTATTCTCGATGTTTCCCTTTGAACCAACCATTTGAATGACATTTTATAACAAAGTGTGGGGGTGAATAAGACAAAGTGTGTGGTTGGCATAATGGTTGGCATAGTCATATTGAGTTGATGTTGGAGAGGTTTTGGATTCAAAACCCATGGACTCCCAATTTTTCTTTAATACGGTTTTAAAGCCTAATTTTGGTTTTAATATAGTTTTCAAACCATATAATATATGGTATATTATGTCCATAGTGTAATTACTCCCCAAACCATGAGAATAAGACAAAAATGTAGGTTGCACCATGCCAAGGCTACTTGGGCCTAATTTGAGGTGCTATGTGGCACCGTATGATTTTCCCATGTGGCAAGCTTCCATTGGTACATCATATGCCACTTCTGTCACCTACTTGCCATGTGTCGACTTGTGGTGTTGCCATGCCACCTGCTTGTGGGTCCACCTAGTTTGTTGATTGGGTTGCCATATCAGCTTTGTGGGTTTCGCCAAACTTGATGACTTTTCTGCCATGTAGCATCCTAGGGATTTCCATGTGGCACCCTGGGTTAACTTTGACTTTGACTTTTTCCCAATTTGACCAAAACATTGACTGCCCATAACATTTGCATACAAACTCGGATTGAGGTACTGTTTGCATTGTTAGAAAGCTTGTGATGATCTATTTGATCTGATCCTAGTTTCGTTGCAATCCAAGGAATTTTATTTTTGAGCTTTTTGAAAGCCACCTTTGATTTTTGAGCCTTTATGGAGCCACCTATATCATTCCTCCCCACTGAGGAGATTTTGATCCTCCAAAAGCATGAACATAATTTGTAATATGTTGTACTCCATTGTCTACACAACAAGTTCCCTAACAAGCCACACTTCATTCTCCTTCATCTTTATTCTTCGGATCCATAAGTGATGAACTAACACATGTACTCTCCACAAACATGTAGTACAATCTTGCAAAATACATGTTAAATTACATGACCTATCATGACCCAAAAAACCACATACTTTCCAAGAGTTTATAACACACTCTTTGGTAAAGTTTACATCAAAATCATAATAGAAACCAATACCAAATCTATCAACTTAAATGGCCAAAAACATGACCATGTTGCTTTCATAAGTGATGGCAAACACTTCATCACTTTTATAATCATTTCACAACATGCAATTTACAAAATGTGGCCATGATAAACTACTTAAAAATGCTACACGTCTCTTACCCAACCAGGTTGATGGGCTCTCTTCCTATAGATAGATTTCTCATTGATTTACTTCACTGACAAGTTCCTTTTTAGTTTCTTTTTAGTCCTTTGGTCACTGCTCTAGTTGAAGCTCCCAACATGTGGCTCTCTAATGTCCATGCTTGTTACAATTGTTGCACAAATTCTTCTTCCTCTAGACTTGTCTGACCTTCTTCCTTTTCTGATGTAGATTAGGTTTCTCATGTCTTGTATTTTTCCTTGTTGCCATTCTCTTCTAGTACTTGACAACCACATGGTTATACAATCCACAAAAACTACATGGTTTTCCATGCCACAAGTTTTGTTCACTATTACCAATTTGATTGTAATCAAAATGAACTTTAGAATATAAAGACATTTTATACATTTCTTTGGATCTCTCTTTAGAATGCTCACTTCCATTTGGAAATGACCTGCAATCACGATCACTAGAGGCTTGTGAGTTACTCTCAGAATCCTTCATTATCTCGGACTTATCACATGAATATTCTCCTATTTCTTCCTATCCGACATAGCCCAATCCTACATGTCGTCGTAATTACACCACTTGGATGGGATTCACAATGCCTTGCCCATTAGCACCTATGTCCTTGCCTTGATATCTCATCTTATTCATTAATATTGAACCAATTCATGTAGTGTTCTTTTCAAAAGGACCCAAATAATCAACATCATGTGAAAATGCAACTGAAAAATTACGAATGCTATTTACCTCAGTTGTTGATTCTGAAGCAGATGATGAGGGATTCCTTAAGCCTTTGTTGCACTTCAAATTTTTCAAGGCCTCTTCCATGGATCATAATTGAAGTTGCAATCTTTGATTCTCCTCTTCGGCTTCTTGTAAAGGTATCCTCAATTTAGCAATCTATGCTTGAAGGCTCTCATTGATCTCTTCATTTGAATGATGAGAAGAATAATATTCGCCCAAAGATGGAGATGGAGCGTCATCCTCTGCTCTCTCTTTCTCCCGTTCCTCTTTCTCCATTTTATCCTCATAATCTGCATACATTATATCTACCATGTTTTCGATTATGTAGAAGGCCTCTTAGAGATCTATGTGATCCTCCATTTTTTTTCTTGTTGCATGTTCAATATTTGGTTATCATTCACACTTGCAATTCGCATCAACAAGAAGACCACTTTGATAGAAAAATTGATTCAAATTCTCTTAGTTACTAGAAATAACCAAGATCTTTTACTTCTGATATGTTAGCGAAATTGCATGTGAAAGAGTATTAAGAAACCATATGTGCATACTTTAAAGAAGAGGAAACATAAAGAAAACCATCACATGAAAGAACACACAACTTGATAACGGAGTTCACACAATGTGGGTTACGTCTTAGGGCCCAATGTCAAGAGTGGGGAGACTGCTTCATTAAATGTTTCAATATGTCAATGAGTACATGATGTATTTTATGTCAAATACAAGGAAGAACTTCCTTAAATAGAGTGGCATGTCTCTCCATGAGATGTTCTTCTATACGAACTCTGACTCACAAAATCTCTCCTTCAGAATGACAAAATCAAAATCTCTCACATAAAGTGGCATACAAAGATCCTCTCAGAACGTGGCATACATGGATCTCATAATCAAAACATTGTCTCAACAAAATAAAATGAACACATGGATATAATGAACCTTATACCTCCAAGTCTCTGGATGACCTTAAAATAAACAACTTGAATGAAGGAAATTCCTACACCATCGTGTTCCTTGCGAAAAACCATGAAATATAATTGTAAATTCGACCCCTTTATGAATCAATCAAATATGGTTTCTCACAGGAATCTCAAAGGTTCCTTAAAGATTCTCTTCTACGGTTTGACTGAAATATGGCTAACCAGGTGAAGAAAATGATCATTCCATCATGTTCCTTGCAGAAAGATGGCTCAAATGAGTATAAACTTGACATATTTATGATACCTTCAACATTTCCCCCCCAAGGAATCTTAAAGATTACTTAAAGATTCCTCATAGAGAATATTCTTTGAAGTATTCCCTAATATATGCTCTAACAATATTCCTAGAATCTTCTTGAGATTCATGTTTTCATTGGCCTCCCTATGCCCTCATTTCTCATGTATTCTCCATGGTTCCATTTGACCCATTTGGATGGCATTTTATAGCAAAGTGTGAGGGTGAATAAGACAAAGTGCATGGTTGGCATAGTCATATTAAGTTACTTGTTGTTGGAGAGGTTTTGGGTTCAAAATCCATGGATCCCAATTTTGATTTAATATGGTTTTAAATCCTAATTTTTGTTTTAATATAGTTTTCAAACCATATAATATATGGTATACATATGTCCATATTGTAACGACTCCCCAAACCATGATAATAAGACAAAAATGTAGGTTGCACCATGCCAAGGCCACTTGGGCCTAATTTGAGGTGCCATGTGGCACTATCTGATTGGGCCATGTGGCAAGCTCTCATTGGTCCACATCATATGGAACTTCTATCACCTACTTGCCATGTGTTGACTTGTGGTGCTGCTATGTCCCTTGCTTGTGGGTCCACCTGGTTTGCTAACTGGGCTGCCACATCATCTTTGTGGGTTCCACCAAGCCTTCTTAGTTTTCTACCACGTGGCAGCCTAGGGATTTGCATGTGGCACCCTGGATTGACTTTGACTTTGACATTTGCTTAATTTGACCAAAAATTTGATTGGCCATAACTTTTTCATATGAACTTGGGTTTTGTGTCATTGGAAAGCTTGTCATGAGATCTTTGATTTGATCTTGGTTTCATTGCAATCCAAGGATTTTATTTTTAAGATTTTGCAAAGCCACCTTTGATTTTTGAGTCTTTCTGGAGCCACCTAGATCAACAATCAAGCACTTGAGAAATATAAAAATACAAAAATATTTAAGCTCTAAAAGAATTATCATTTGTGATTAGAGTTGTTTGTTTTCATAGAAATATATTTCAAATGCTTTCTAAATTAAATTTACTAGCTTTCATGGATTAAATTTACTCACGTTTATAGTTAGATATTTCCATGCTTTAATAGATTAAGTTTACATGCTTTCATAGATTAATATTCCATGCTTTCATAGATTAAATTTACATGCTTTCTTAGATTAATTTTTCAATGCTTTCCTAGATTATTCCTCCAATGCTTTAGTATATTTATATTTGATTTAATGTCATTTTGTTCACTTTCATAGAGTATAAATTTCTTTCTCTACACTTTATTTCCATTAGAATTGAAAGCTAAACTCCTAGAATATATTGTGACGTATACTTCACAGGCCTCTGTACCTGGATTGACAATTTAATGTAAAGTAATTTAAAGCACAATTAAATTACCCAATGCCATTGATTTGATAGTGAAAATTAAATAATTAGACAACTTAACAATATTTTGTTTTTGTCCATTTTCGCTCATCATTTAAATTATGAGGCACCAAAAAGGGTTCTAACATAATTTGTCTTATATTTTTCAAGAATATTGCATCATTTCATCGACATATGAGAAATAAGACATTCTTACATTTCAAAACCTTTTATTTGTTAATAGGGAGGAAGAAAGGAAGCTTCTAGTGCAGGAAAATACAAACCCTAATCTAACCTAGAAAAAGAGTGAAAATTCTTCACATCTTAATGTCCTATTTGACCAAAAACAAGAATGGCATCATGATTAATCATATAAGATCCCAATATAAAGTTGATGAGCCCAGTCATTATTAATATATAAGACATTCATTCATACCCTTTGGTATACTTAGGTTGTTAAGGTAATAAATTAGGTCACAATGATCATAGCTTGATATGTGTCTCATCCTTCATTTGGGAAATTCAAAACCATATATAAATGATTGAATTCTTACCGTTACTAATTAAGAGATTGTAAAAATTATGGTACTATTTTTAGAAGCACAAGTATGACATTCATCTTAGAGTAAAATTCAACTAACACTATTGAGACTAGTTATTAGGAATTTTTGTTTCCCCTTTTGTGTTCACTACATAATTTTCAAGGATTGGGCATTGCTCCACTACTAGAAGGAATCCATAGCCCTGATAGAGTCATCCACTATCCTAACTAAATAAATTTGATCACTTTTTCATTCACATATAAGAATATGTTGCAAAATCCATACTTTTCTTTCATTGTAAATAATTATGGGATGATTACACATTAGGATCCGACCCAATACCATTGACCTTACAATGCTACTAGAAAGCATTCATAGCCCCAACAAAGATATTTATATTCCCCATTTTTGAAGAAACTTAAATAATTATGGGATGATTATGCACTGGGATAACTCAATTACCACAAATATTGCTCCACTTCTAGCAAGCGTCCATAGCCCCGACAAAGTTATCTGCTTCCCCCATTTTGAAAAATGATTAATTTCTATTAATCAATAATAGTACTTGTGATCAAGGAAGGTCACATGCATGGAGTATAATTATAAATAAATAGTACACAAAATAACCTCAATATCATTATATTTTGCAAATATCAAATCCCGTGTTTATAAATTTAGTACCCATAAAGTAATATAATATCTCATGATAGTGGTAAATATCTTGGATTTAACCTTATATAATATATATATATATATATATATATATATATATATATATATATGAAGATAAAATAATTCAAGTAATAGTTGCAATGAAATAATGATGATCATGTCAACTATCAAATCATTGACAAAAACCAAGATATAATAATATGAACACAAAAAAAAGAAATAAACACATATCATTGGTATATAATTATATTTCCCATGAAAGGTGTAATTGAATCATCAATGTCATGCATTAATAAATTCAACCTGCAATCAATCAGTTAAATATCATGACTTAGATGCTTCAGATAATATACATCTAGAAGGGAAACCAAATGAAGGTTAGAATGATTTATCATATGATCATGTCAACTTATTTAAACCATTCCATGTACTAAAATAACAATATAAAACTAACAAAATAATTACTGAAATAAAATACTATATATCAAAATTGCATAAATAAGTTACACAGTCATAGAATTTGGTTCACATAGCATGTGTGTTAGAACCATTTCGATATAGGTTTCCTCTCTTCCAAAGCTTAATCTCATTATTTTCAAGGTTCCATTATATCTATAATCTGGCTAGATATATATATATATATATATATATATATATATATATATATATATATATATATATATATATATATATATAATAAACACACGGAATACCCCTGTGGTTGGAGAGGGCTAGTCTCCAACCTAAAGCAGGAGGATCGTTATATCCTCATTGGATGCCTTTAGGGTTTTTGTTATCAACAAAACAATCTAAGAGACAACAAGGTATATGCAAGCCAGTTTGGAAAAAACAGAAATGATTTTTTTGCCTTGATATCCACATATAGTTCATTTCCCATTCATTTGGTGAAAGAGCCCTCGCATTGACTTAGTAAACATGGGTTCAACACATAGTTTTGACAAGAAATCCACCCAAAATTCACACCAACACAATTTTCCCTAATTTTGGGCCTTATGGAGGTTGATATTAATCAAGAAGATTGTTTAAAATAGAAATTGGTTGGATTATGTGAGATTTATCAATAATTAGTTTCATTTATGATGTATAAATATGCAAGCAAGTGGAGTCTGAAGGATACTAATTAAATATTGAGTTTTTATTTTTATTTGTAATCACATATTTAGAAGACATTTTGAATGAATATTTGTTTCAAGTTTCATCTAATTAATATATCCAAGCATTATCAGTTTTTTCAACCAATAGTTTTTAAACTGTGCAAATTGAGGTGTGATGGATCCCATTTCTTGATCTGTGAACTCTCTCTTTTCTTTGTGCATGATTGTATATTTTTGTAGCATAATTGTTGGTAAATAATCCCTTGTTTCATTTTTTTTACTTTTAGACTTGAATGTACAAATTAATCATTGTGGATATGCATTTTTTTTTATTTATGAAAGACTTCCTTCATTTAAGACTATATTTTTTTCTCAAGGTTCAAGTTTATAGAACTAGATTTGATTTTACAAATTCAAGTTTGGCAATGATTGGTTAAATAAAATATTATAGAGTCTAATGGAGTATTGTTGCAAGTCCTTGAGCCACCTAAGGGAGTGAGTCAAAGACACTAAAACCCTTGTTTCTACCATTAGAGGCGACAATGCATTTTTAGTCAACTATTTAAGCATGAATCAATTATGGTTTCTTGACTTAAACTAGTTTCTTATTTAAGCATGTGTGGCTAGAATTTATACTTTAACTAATAACCTACATCAATGGAAATAACACTATTGTGTGATTTTTTTTAACAACATACTTCTCCTGACAACATGATATTCTTCCTTTCTAAGCTTTTGTAGTCTAGCTTGAGAATATTAGTTACTTTCTTTCCATAACAATCTACACAAGTGAAAAGAGGATTGTGGTGCATACATTTTTAAAGGCATACTTCACCTCACAACCTAATACTCTACCTATGTAAGCATTTGTATCCTAGACTAGATAAGATTAGTTACTTTCCTATCAAATTGGTTAATTAGTATTTTTCTTTGGCTTCGTGGGTTAGAATTTAAATTCTTCAATGTAGTGATTTGTTAAATATTTGAGTTTTCATTCCTTTATAGTTTAGAGTTCATTCTTAAAATTGAAATTTTTAAAGTAAATTATAAACATCCATAACTTTTTTATTTCCTTAAAGTTGATTATAAATCTTATTTCTTTGATAATAAGTGACAATATACTGAATCTAGAAATTACTCCTCACACACAATGGTGTGCTTCTAAGTTTACAACTCCCATATTGATATAATTATGTGTACTTCTTTATGCCAATAAATTAGACCAACAGGGGCATCCCTTTTTCTTCTTCTATGCCTTTTGAGACATTATCCTTGATAAACTTATTGTATATGGGAACATTTTTTACGGCTTGTCATATTGGTATCTCAACAGAGATTCTTCAATTCCCCTAGCGTTTTAATCTCTTCAGGTGTGTGTGTCCTTTTAATGGTCAATCTCTCAGGGAAAGGAGGAATTTTCTAAAATGCAAGTTTTCAATCTTCCTTATTTAAATATTCTTGTAGTGAACATTGAGGATGTTCCTATAGGACCTTTCCTAATATGTGGTTTATCTTTTGAACTTCTAGGGAACACATAGTTAAGCAATATCATCGTTATAAATTAGATTTTCCTACTTATTATTTGGATTTTGGGTAGGTTAGGCAGGATGTTGAGGCTTCTTTAGTGGAGTAGTTTTCTAAGGTATGCTAGGCTATTGATGAGGAAGCATTAAGGTTGGTGTTTGAGCTACATGAGACCTCCAACCTTGGGATGAATTATTCCATTGATGAGGTTTATTTTGAAATGGTTGGTAAGGAAGGGTGATAGGTTGGTTTTGCTATTTCCATGGGGTAGGAATGGAACAAAGTGAGGGACCATGTCTGCACCAAGGATGAGGTTGAAATTTTGCAAGGTAATTATTCAAATACTTTAAAGAGTTATAACCCATACCTTGTTAATAAGTCCTTGGTGTTGTTGGCCTCTTCTAGTTAATGAAGCATACTAACTCCATGTTCCATTCAGCTCCTTGGTATACAACTTTCAATCTTGGTAAGGAAGGAAATTTTTGAGTAGGTGTTGTTCTTAAAAAATTGCACATATTTATATATGGCTAAGTGCACATGCAATATGAGGGTGTCTTTTGGTGCACTTTGTACAAAAGGAAATTCATGCCTTTTTTGCTTCTTCTTGATTTATAGGCTTGCAATGTGTCCATCTACAATGATAGTGAGTGAAATATTTCTATTCTCATGTATTCTAACATTCCTAAAATTTCATTCTTCATAAACACAAGGGAAGAAGTAGAAGTACTTACCAAGCTTCTTTTATTCTACCTTTCTTTTTATTATTCCTAGAATGAGTTTTGAAAATATGTTTGATAGTATAATAATCGAGATGATAGGTGTTCTAATTGGCCATGAGATTCAATGTATCCATCAAATATTCTCTTACTCCGCTTTGCAAAACAATTTTTACAGATTCATCATTCAAGGTGTAATTGTATTCTCTTTTGTATCTAAATTAAAATCTTTCTTCAAAATCCTCTAGGGATTCATTCTCTCTTGGATCATCCAAATTATTTTAACCCTTGTATCTCTGGCTGGAAAATAATCTCTATATTTCTTGTTGAAGGATTTTTTCATTTGTTCACAAGTGGTAATGTTGTTTCCTTCCATACTCATCAACCACCTTAGAGTTTCATTCTTCAAGATTGAAGGGAAGAGATTTAGTTTTCGTTCATCTATAAGATAATCATAAGTCTTATACAACATAACAAAATCAAATAGATAAATGTTAGGATCCTCAGTGGTCAGTCAATATAAGTGAGAAAGTACAAATGGATTGATATTTTTCATCCTAGCTTGCCCATTGGTTTCCTTGATAGGAAACTCAAAGAGCTCATGCATATCTTCAATTTTAGTTGTTGTATAGAGAGATGGGGATATACCTCATTCTAAGAGGGTTTAAAATTATCTAGCCTAATATTCTAAATAAGTATCAAATCTCCATGTTGTGGAAGGTATTGTTTCACGATTGATTTATTGTTGTTGATTTCTATTTAGAGGTTTGGAAGTGGGGGGTTTTGGCAATAATTTTCCTAACTTTTCTTTGAGTCTATGTAGGCTTTTAAAGAAAGGATTTTACTTTTGTTTAATGATAAGATAAGAAATGAAAAAATGCAAACGCTGACACCTCCCCTGCAATGACGTTAAATAGAGATGACCCATAATATTCTAACAACAATGTTGTGACCCTCGGGGTCTCAACTTTAATATGTCAACCTAGAGTTCATACAAACTTAAGAGGTATCATGCATTGTATATGCAATTCAAAATTTTCCTTTTTATCAACACATACTAATATATGGAAATAATTGTATTCATGATTACATGAAAAGAGTGGTTATGTTAATTAAATATTCATTTCGCCTAGCCTAACAAGAGGTGAAAATATAGGAATCAAGGTGCAATAATTGAAATTGTAGAAATAAAGTTGCAGGAAGTAAAGGAAATAAAGTTGTAGAAATGGAAATACAGGTGTAGAAATTTTGAATAATAAACACTTATTCACAGAGATTATCCCGATTATACACTATTGCGGAATACATGCATAATACATAACCTCCTCTACATTGATCATCAATTTAGCAGCATTAAAAACAATGAAACATCAATCGCATGTGCACATTGAAGCATCAATCACACATATCAACACAGTATGTACCCGGGAAAGCATACAGTTGAAAACACCACACTATCTGTATATTAATGATTGAGAACATGTTACATTACATAGTACAATACTCCTATCACGTACTCATTACTATCTCCACCTGTTACACACAAAACTAGCTCAGATCCGAACAAGTCACAGGTTCAAATCTCCTCTGTTGCTTTGCCTGCCTCCACTGCACACTATTGCAAGAGAATCACTCACACTGAAAATCACGTGAGCACAGGCTATATTTCCTTGTGTTGGCCCACACTACGCAGTTCTCATTGGCATTACTCAATCCCTTTGATTGTGCAAGATCTCATGCACAACTATAGTCACAACTGATAGCAATCTCAACCTCTAACACCTGTCTCCACTGAACTGTACATGCACTGACATGCAACTGAGTTAACTGATGTATTCTTTAGTTGCTTTATGAGTTAATAATTAGTTCACACAACTCATCACTAGTCTATTTGCAGTTAGACTAATTACAACTAGTTCAACCAAGTCAAACTGAACACAACTCCATCAACTCCACATCCAACTCCACCAAACTCAACTGCTTGAGTTCTAACTGAAGTCCTGCATGCAATAGCTCAAATGACTCACAAGAAAAGTGTATTTCCTTCTGACAGCTGCATGTGCCACATCTGTAGCTCAAACTGAAGTGCTCCAAGAGGATAAGATAAAGTTTATAGTCTAAATATTATTATGAGACAATAATATTTGACTTTTCTATTTTTGACTAGCAGTCTAAAAATAGACTCTGATCACTCCTGCTGTGATCCAAAAATAGAAGTCCATCTATTTTTCCCAACATGACCAATCATCCATAAACATCATACTGCAACTCATAGACATGATCCATATGTCTAAAAATAGACATAGTCTAAAAATAGACTTTGCGCCATAATTTGCCTGCGGGCCCACTTAGTGAAGGCGACTCCTTTCCACTAAGCTCCATCATCTTGTTGCATTCTCAACAACAGGAAAGTAAAGTAGCAAGGATTTATATTATACTAGTTGCAATTAAAGAAATACACTATGTTGCAAGGAAATTGATTCTACTCTACCGTTACGGAAAAGTAAATCAAATAACGCAACAAAAGAGTAATACTTGTGATCCTACATGCAATCTTGTAGATATGAAAACCTTTTCTTCAATCCCCCTTCATTAATTTAGTCATGCTAAATTAATTAATCAATGTGATTTTCAGATAAATGATATGAAATCTCGAGACATGATGCAAAACCAAAGCTCTCGACCTAGTCTATAGGAATCCCTATAATTCTATAGGAAGACCAGTGACTCTACAGGAAACTCCCATAATTGATATAAGTGCAATAACTTGATGAAATAAAGATGAAAAAATATATATGAAGCTAATTCAAACTCATGGAAACTATGACCATTAATCAACAACTAAGATACGTTATATTCCAACCATCTATATGAACATAAAGCTATGTTAATGTTATTGTATTTGACTAAAACAAAAATATGATATATTAAGGAAAATTATAGAAATAAAGTGCAAAAGGTACAAGAAGGGTTTCTAGACTGCCTTTTGGTGGTACCTCCACAAGATCTTAGGAAACTTGAATAAAATAAAAATAGAATACTCGCCAAAAGGAACTATCCATTAAAATAAAATTGACATTAGAGAAGTCTGAAATTAAATGTTGCAAGACTACAAAAAAAATAATGCTCTTTTCTCTCCAAAATGACTCTTTTTCATTAACTCAAATTCCCCTCTTATACAAAATGTTGAGGGAGTATTCTATCAAATAAGAGGGTTGATTTCCCTCCAAAAATCCATATAATCATGGAAGTTGGTTCCATAGGGTTTGTTGTGTAGCCACCTCTTCTGTAATTGCTGATAAATATGAATTCCTATTGATCCCATAGTTGTATACTAATATTCAAGGGGGCAAGAATCCTATCTTCATGGTAGACTGTTTGGGGGCTATTGGAGGAGCTTGTTTTTTTCAAGAAACATGTCCAAACCAGGATGCTAAGGTTACTAAGGGTCACACAAGTCAATAGTATGGTTAAATCTCTTAAGCATATACCCAACATAAATAATAAAAGGTAAACTAGAAAAGTTCATAATAATTAGGGTCAGAAATGGATGTTGTTCCTAGGCGATAAAGGTTATAAATAGGCCTTTAAATGTAAAATTTGAGGTCCCATCAAATTTATTTTGTTTATTGTTGCTACTTTTGATTATGAAGTAGAAAAAATGGATGTGAATAAAATTCATTCATGGGGATCTAGAAGAATAAATTTGCATGAAGAATCCAAAAGGGTTTACAATGAAGGGAAATAAAAAGTTGGTATGAAAAGAAATCACCAAGGATGTAGTATAAAAAATGATAGTTATACATTGACCTTGGATTCACAAGGAGAAAAGTGGACCATTGTGTGTTTAAAATTAGTTGGTGATCATCTTATTTATTTGGTGTTGTATGTGGAGGGTATGTGGCTGATTGTAAATGACTGGGAAATCATCTAGGAAGTGAAAAATTAGTTTTACTCTAAATTTGACATGAAGGATATTGGTGTTTCAAATTTCATTTTGGGAAAGGAAATCAAAATATATTAGGAAAAAAAGAATATCTGGTTAAATCAAAGGAAATATGTCAAGATTATATTGCATAGGTTTAATAAGTAGGAATGAAAACTGATGAATGTTCCTATTATTGTAGGTGTAATGTTATTTATAAATCATTGTCACAACACACAAGAATAGGAAGAGGACATGTCCTATGTGTGACATCCCCTATGGGTTAGTTGCCCTTGTAAAAATTGTAAGTAATTCCTTGAATTATCTACCTATAAAATAAAAAATGGCTGAGAGAAAGGGACATAGATTCTAGAGTTTTAGGAAGGAGGTTACTTGAGATTTGAAGGAAGCTTGACTTGTTTTATGGTAGCTATTATCACTTAGAAGTTTTCCTTAGAAATTATCAAAAGAAGGAAGCACCCGAGGTAACCACAAACCAATCTTTTAGGCTTAGGCTCTAGCCAACCTAAGTCCAGAGAGGGCTCTCCCTTTATAATTTAGCTTTGTTGTTATGGGATTTTAGGCTAGTTCTTAGTGTTCATGGGGTTTTGTTTTGAATTGAAGGTTGGGTGTGTTAGCCTCCTGCTGCAGTAGGTTAATCATCTTTCATGATCGACATTTTTACATGCCAAATATATCATACTTTGCTTGCTGCAATGCTCCATATTTGCTACAGATGGCCAGAGAAGTATCCATGAGAGTGTGCTAGTCTAAATGCCACTGCTGTGTTCCATTTTTGATGGGTTGATCCATTTTTTATGAGTTTTCAGCTAAGGGAGGTCCAAACAGCTTAATCTTGGCTTCCCTAGGTTTCAATTTCCTGTTGTAAAATATAGAGAATGAACATCTGTCCAAACAGCTTAATCTTGGCAGATTTGTAGATAGGTAGAGAAACAAGGGTGCTCAACAGCTTAATCTGAGCCCTTGGATGCAATAAGTGTAGTTGTAGATAGGAGCACAAGCAAGAAGAAAAGAATGAAAAGCTGGGTATGCTAGTTCAAGTGCACCCAAACCAAAAAGAAGAGAAAATGCTAGGTGAGTAGGCCGGGTAGGTAGCTTTGTGGTTGCAGAATCATGACTTGTGATCCATTTCAGATTTTCAAGTGTCATATCTATTCATATCACAAGTTTGAGGCAGTTTTCCATTTGAAGGACTTCAAGCGAGGCATGTCTAACTTCCCTTTCCTCCTCTTTCCCCAAATCACTCACTAACTTCCCCTAAAGAGGTCAAGATCTGCTTGATACCTCTTAGATTCATCATTCCCCATATCATTTGCCTTGGTGGAGATCTGCTTCACTCAAGGAATATTCACACTTCTTCTATCAAGTCATTTTCCCCCATTGATAGCCTAAGACATCATACTTAGCACTTGTTCTCATCTTTGTTATGTTAACTACTAACTTTATTATGTAGCTCCCTAACTATTTCCCCTTCCCCTACTAAAACTATGTATATAACTCCCCTATATACTTATCCCTCCCCCTGGTTGAAAAATAACCATATGCATCCTTGGGGATTGCTAAGTTTATCTGAAACTCAACAAGAACCCTCATTGCCCCCTCAAACCATCTTCTCATGCATTTTGGACACTTTCCAATGCATAGAACCCTTCATCCCCCCTAACTATCTCCCAAGTGCATAAGGACTCATTCCTTTGCATAATTCCCCTTCACATGTTTAAAAATCACCCCTTTGACCTTGGTTTGCCTTTATAAGGCATGAAACCCTCTTTGGCCACTAAACCCCTCTCAAAACCACATCACTTTCCTCCTAAGTGCCTTTGGCCATCGGACCCCTTCCGATGCCTTAGAATCCAAGCAAAAGCATAGAGGTTACCCCCTCCGAATTCAAAAGACTTGCATTTTTGAATAAATAATGGCTCCGATGAGAAATGGGTCCTTTGGGTCCCCCTCCGATGCGATATCGCTATCGGGAGGGGGCAATCATATGTTCAAACACCATATATAACTCCTCCGAATTCATGTTTCCTTTGCATTTTAATAAAATGCATGCCCCGATGAGAAAAGGATCTATTTGATCCCCCTCCGATGCGATATCGCTATCGGGAGGGGGCAGTGGCATATATAAGTGAAATGGCTAAGTCTCAAGACATGGGGCATAATGCCGATGGGCCGGACCCGAAAACATATAAAGTGGACTGGTAAAAGCATATCGGGTCCGCCACATTTCGGCGTTTCTATGTGGCAGCCCCATGACCTTGCCGATAGCGAATTGCCGAATTAATCACAGCCATCCATTTTTGGGCCCCAAATCAATGGCCCATATGTAATCGGCGGTCACCCCATGTATATGGCTCCGACCAGCGGAGCCGAAATAAAATTAAGGCGTGGCGTATAAAGGATTTCGGGTCCGTAAGGGGGCGTTACACAGCGAAAAGGGAAGGCTCCGACGGGGCGGAGCCGAAATATAATAAACTGCAGCATATATAGATTTTGGGTCCGCTAACTCTTTTTTATTAAATCCGCCGATTGACATCGCCGATGGGCCGGACCCGAAATGCAATAAAGAAGGGCCTATAATCAGATCGGGTCCGCCAGCTATTTTTCTCATCGGAGGTTTTACATGTTGGGACCAATGGTCCGCCCCGATGCAAGTTAGCGCCAGCCGTTGGATCGACCCGCGCTGGATCCAATGGCTATGATTTAATCTAATGAACAGTGATCGCTCCCGCCCTAGTTTTGGTAAAATTTCATGTTTTAAGGCATTTTTGCCTTATAAAAGGAAAACATCCATTTTTCACAGGGTTTCTTCTAGCGCCCACAACCGGCTCCAGTTAAAGAAATTCATGCATCCTTAAGCCATTATGGATTGCTCCAAAGCCCTGTTTAGCTCCAGAAGCCAGTCTCGGCCTCAACACGATCAACAGCATGCAATTCCTCCTTTTTATGGCATTTCTTAAGAATTTAATACTATTTTGGATCGGCTAGCACCGATAGCATCCCAAAGGCCACGGAAGTCTTTGCAGCAGTTATTTTTGCATTTAATTGGCACATAAAGGGGCGATTAGATAGTTTAAAGCATATCAAGGAAGAAAAAGGCCCAGTTTCAGTGGCAAAGAGTATCAGTGTTGCGGAAAAGTGTATTAGTGAAGGTGTTCAATGGAAACTTTGAACCCAAAGCACGAAATCATTAAAGAGCCTCCCAGCAAAGTCAACAAAGCATCATTCAGCCATTAAGGCTGACCAACACTTCTTTTATTGCTTTAAAGCCACCTAAAGGCATAGATGAAGGTTTTCAAGGCTGAGTTATTGCAGAGACATTGTTCCTAGTCATATTTTTGGAGCAACACTGCTTCCTTAAATGCGCAGTTATCACACAGAGGACAGCGCGTGGCTCAAGGAACTCTTTTAGTCCATTTTTGAAGCTGCAGGACCATGCGCAGCCCTAAAGAGCCATTTTGATGAGGCTGCTCCCTCATGAACACCTGTTTTAGATATTTTATTGCATTTATTTCCAGCACAACTTAGCATTAGAAGCAGTTATTGCACAGATCTCTTTTTGCTCTGTTTTGATAGATATTTTGAGATATTTTCTCCCTTGACACCTGTTCAAGGGATGTTTGTAAATATTTTCTATTTAAACCACCCTCTGCACTGTTTTAAGGGTTGGTTGGTCGATAACTTCCTCCCTAGACTTGCACTGTATTTTCTGAGAGTCTCTATAATCAAAGATCGCTGGAATGTTTGGGAGATGAACTGGCTGTTGTGTTTTAATGACTGAAGAGTGACTATGGAATCCTAACGCTTCTACATAGCCCAATAAGTGTTTCTTATCTCTGTTTACAGTTTATATGTTTTATGCCATCATTGTTTCACTATCTAAATAGCAGAAAGAAAGAATAGTTCAGAGCTCACTTAGTTGTATTTTGTTCTCAATTTCTGTGATTTATCTATGTTTTCCTCTGAATTAGTCCTGAATATGAATACTGATTGGCTCATATTTACACTAGTTCCTTCATATATGAATGTTGTTTAGGAATCCTTGATTGCTCCTATATAAATGTTCATTCACCTTCCATCTGTTAGTATAATGAGAGCTACTTAGTTGCCTTTCATTAACTGACCTTCATTCCATCCTTATTCCAGCTTGATATTGTTTTATGTGTAGCTATCCTGCTCTGTATTCCTCTTGTGACCAAGAAAACGCAACAACAAGCCTAATCCACGACTCCATGCCCAATGGTTTGAACTTCTCACACTATGCATCCCAACTCTGTTTGAAAGAATCCTCCATCCCACCAAAATCAAAACAAAACCCAAGAAAATCATAACTAGCCTAAAATCACCCAAAACAAAGCTAAATTATAAAGAGAGAGCCCTCTCTGATTGCAGGTAGGCTAGGACCTGTAGTCCAAAGATTGGTTTGTGGTTACCTCGGCCGTATCCTTTAAGGAGCTTTAAGGACAACCTGAGTGATAACATGGTGGTGGAATTCTTGGAGCAGATGGATAGAGCTAGGTCTTCAAGCCATTGGGCTATGGAGTCAATCAACGGATAGCATAACTGGACCAGATCATTAAAGGGAATGTTCACAGGGCAGGCTAGTAAATCAAAAGGAAAATTTTCAGGTATAATGGATGAAATGATTCTAACCAGGGTGAAAGGGCACTTAAGAATCCTTGAACTAGGATCAGAATGAAGAACAGAGGATGATCATGAATAAAGGGCAATTAAGAATCTTTTGCTATAGACCAGAGGAAAAACTACAGAAGCTAAGGAGCAGTTAAGAATTCCTTAGCTAAGATAGTTTAGGAGAAAACATTCAGAATGTAAGACAGTCAAGACAGAGTGCATTCAAGCAATTTCTGAAATATCATTCCTTGTTATACATTTAGATTTTAGAGAAACAAATAAGATTATGGAAAAACATAAGGAAAAACAACATTGAACATGGAAGAATACTTATTTGTATTTCGCTTTACACAAGAATCCTGTAAAATATCTGATCTTTATTCCTTGATCCAACAAGCCAATCCAGTCATTGATACAATAGAACTTTGATTTGAGAGAAAAAGTCTATAGAAATGTCTTGGAATCCACCCTACATACTTTGAAATGTGAAGTATTTATACAAAAATATTTACAAAATATCTCAAAACAACTTGAGACTTAATCTAGGGAATAAGAATATCTTCTTGCATGAAGATAGAGACAGATGTTAAACTACTTCATGTTGTCCCTTTTATTATAGTGTTGCTGGATGTTTCTATTGAGTTGGAGCCCTTTAAGCTGGCTGATAGTTGTAGTATTTCTATGACAGAATCTTCTTTACTTTGATCTTTTACTGATACTCTTTGACTCTGTTACTCTTTGACCCTGCTGATATGTCTTTTACTTGTCTCACCTGGCTACCTTCAGATTTACTGTGGTAACTTTCTGATGTAAAACTTTTTCATAGTAAATCTGTCATTTTCTCCCACCATTCTATCTCAGGCAATCTCATTTTCAACATTCTTCTGTAAATTTCGTCTGCCTATGTGTATTTTGCAAAATTGGGTTTAGTGAGAAACAAATGTTTCACCTCATGTTCTAGGAAAAACAAGTTCTCCAATGTATCATATAATACTTTACTTGTTGGCAGGGCTTTAATGCCTGAAGAACTGGCTTGTTCCTTGGCCAACCTCCTGAGTCCATCACTATATTCCAATTGGGTCATGCGTTTATCATTGATGACCATAGGACTGGGAAGGCCTTTGTCCCTCAAAATTTCAAATTTAGCCATAAACCTATCAATGGCTACTTGCATGTCATGGCACTTTTCTTCTAAGTTGAGCATGAGGTTTCTTTTGGAAAGAACCTTTTTAATCTCTAGGATGGCTTCAGTCCTATCCTCTACGCCAAGCTCATCGATCTCATATCTATTCTTACTATTTAGGAGGTGGATGAGTCGATTTGCATCCTCAGGTTTATCTCCTAATTCTTCACTTACTTTCTAGATGGCTTTAGTGGCTACCTTCACTAGTTCAGTTTGCTCAAATATAACTTGGATTGATGGCCAAATATCATTGACAGAGTTAATCATATTGGCCTAGAGCATCTCTTTAGTCTGTCCTCGTGGCTTCTGGAGTGTCAAATCTTTCTCTAGGAATTTGATTTTCTCACCCATTCTTTGGGATTTCTGTGTTTCTTCTCTTTGCTGAATTTGGGCAAGTTTGCAATCAGTTTCCAAACTTGCCACTTTCTCCTTTATCTTTTGAGCTCTACAGCTTGGATGGACATCTCCTCCATAGCTTTTACTAGTTCTGCTATTTTCTCAGTTGATGTACCTACTCCTATAGTGGACTTAGTTGTAATTGGCAGTGATGTGGCACGTGGAGCTGTAGGTGCGAATGATGCTACCATTGTGGAAGGAACTACTATTGATACTGTGGGGATGATTATTCTGGGAGTTGTGGCTAGGTCATTTTTCTTGGACTGAATCAAAGTGTCCAACTCCTCCTCTGTTTCTTTAAGCTGATCATTTAGCTTTAGGACTAGGTCCATAAGCTCTTCATGTCCTTGATGTGCTTCTAGGACTTCCATTGTTTGAGGGTGATGCAGCTGGGGAATTTTGAGCTGCTCCTTCAGTGCAGCAATTTCATCATTCTTCTTTTTAATTAGCTGCTCTGTTGCTTTCACATCCTTGGGATAATGTCCAAATTCTATCACTAAGTCCTCTAAGGACTTGTTCTTGTATCTTTGGCCTATGAGGAGGCCTTCTCCAACTAAAACTGAGCTGACATATCGTTTAAAGAGTTCTGCAATTGGTGGGCTGTTATGGCTTTCCCTGTCAATGTAGAATAAATCATCTCACCTGTTTGCTTATGCAACTCAATTTGGTCAATGGGATGAATACCCCTTGCCAGTATTTCAAAATCTACTTTCTTAAAATCTGATGCTGTTCTTGGCTGCTAAGTGGTTGGCTTGATGAGAGTCATCTGCATTTTCGTCTCTTTAACATCAAAGGTTGAAATAATCCTTGTTTGATTGGTAGGGGTCATCTTCAGATACTGTGCATAGGTTTGGGCTTTCAGCCTCTCATTTCTATCCTTTATTTCTTTGTATCTCTCCTTGATATCTTGGTCTTTATTTACTGGCATCCTGAAAGAGGATACCTCAACACTTTGCTGCCTTTCCAACATGTGAGTGTGTTGTGGAAGGTTCTAGAGTGCCTCTAGATGGAGTGACAAGCCTATTCCCATCTCTTTCTGTGCTTGTAACCTCAACTGTCTCCTTTGTATATTCCTATTTAGATACAGGATTGACTCTTTGTCTCTTAGCCTCTCTTGTCTCAGCATGGGCTTGTGATGTTGCTCTTTTTGAAGTAGTGGCCCCTTCCCTGTTTCTTTTGAGGCTTTTTTCCTCATTTAGAGGATACTATAGAATTGGAGGGGTACTCATGGTGGTTTCTGGTTTATCTGATTTCTCTAGTATGTCTGTTTGAACTGGCACCTCTGAATGGTCTGGTACTTCCGATCCCTCTGGCACCTGTGATTCTTCTGGTACCTATGATTCTTCTGGCACCTGCATGAAAGAACCCGCGTCAAGTTGTTTCTCTAGGTCAATTAATGTGTTTTCCACAACAACTTTAGTATTATCCCTGTCTTCTAAAGTGTTTTCCACCCATTGTAATTGGTTGGCATACTTTTCTATCTTAGGGATGTGGTGATGGATATAATGAGCCATCTTGTTTTTCTGCCTTCTTTTGCAGATGAAATCCAAGGGATCATATCTCCATATGAAGCTCTGTTTTAGTTTTAATATTTGAAGGATTAGGTCTACCTCCTTTCCAGCTTCTCTGCTATTACAAATAAAGGGACCTAATTGGTCTTTGATCTTGAGCTAGGCTTTCTTTTTGGCTTTAACAAAGTTTACCTCATCTGAATTTATTATCTTCCTGTAGTACTCCAAAGAAAATAACCTCATTGGGAGGTATTTAGGTAGTTTGTATGGGTCCAGCTCACAGCCATAAATCCTTATCTTAGTGTGGTTTTGGTACATGTTCCAATCACCTACTTCAGATTGTTTTTAGAGTTGCAGGATCCTCTTTATATCTGAACTGATCCTTGGAGGGGGGCTTCCTATCAGCATTGTCACAATTGGATGCACAAATAGGTCAATAAAGTCAACATATGAATATGGGGAGTGATATTTATGGATCAATGGAGCCCAAAAAATTACTGATCTAGGGTGACATTTTTTGTCAAGCTTCTGGAGAGTAAAGGGGAACTTATCTGCTTGGTAGTATAGAAAAAGGTGATACAAAACAGATGAATACTTGAAGACTCGCTCATTACTCATCCTAAGGAATTGGTCATGCATCCTATCAGCTATAAACTTGGCAAAATCGTAAATGACAGCATGAGGTTGTCCTGGAGTGTAGATGGACATGAAAGCCAGGACGATTTCATCTATATACTCACTGGTGGTATAACGTAGGACACTAGATATCATTGCTACAATGTCCTGGCCAAATGGGGAGAATATGGTATACACATATGGAGGAGGATATTTTGGGATATGATTTTCCTCCTTGATGAAAGTTTGGAATGTCTCAGCAAGTTTTGCAGTGGTAATCTTGGGGAATTGGTCTAGTAGGTCTCCAATTGAAATAGGGGTTATGTTTTGCTCTAGTTGAAGTTGCAACATCTCATTAATAGATTCAATAGTGATGGTGAAATGTATAGTTTGGTTAGGGGACATCACTGCTCTTTGACTGGGGATATAATTTGCATGGTAGTAGTGGACAATTTCTGGGAAAATGTGAACTTTAAGGAATTGGTACTTGGGCAAATTGGACTCCCAAAAACCAATTTTATTAGCATGGTTCAGGTATTGGTCTCTGTATCGGCAGTATAGTTTGAGAGGGGATTCATGGATAGAGGTGTCCTTTATCTGGAAATCCTTATCAGTTAGGGGGAGGTGGTCTAAGTCCAGATGAGGAGTGGAAATAGGTCTAGCATTCATGGCGATTGGGGGGACCATTCTCAGTTCTTGTGGATTTGAGAATGGGGGAGGTGATTTTCAGTTTTTTAGGGAAATGGTAGTTCAAGTACAGAGTAGGTTTGAGTTGCTAGAGTTTCTTTAATTAATTTTTTATTTAACCAAATAAAACTGAGCAACTGGTTCTGAAATTGACAGGTTTTCCAATGAATTATGGCTTAAATACTTGGAATTTAAGGAAAACTATCTCTGAACAGGGCAGTTGGCAACTGCGAACAGTCGAAAAGGCTCTGTGTAGTTTGGAAAGTGAATTGGGTGCTCTGTGGCATCTTTAGGGTGCAATTGGACGTAGATTGACAGCTTCGATGTTTGCAGGTGCGTGCATCTAGGTTTACAGTTGAAATAATGATAAAAACAAATGATTTGGCCTTTTTTTTTATGCGTGAAAGTCAATTTTGGCAGGTACAGGTGACCAATAGTCATTTGTCGTGTAGCGAGGTCAATAGTAACCATTTTGGCGTGTAGTGGGTGGGCGGTAAATGGTTTCCATCGCACTGCTTTTGGGCGCTCGGTGGTATTGTGGGGAGGTCGCTCGATTCCATACGTTGAACAACATGTAGCATCAGGGGCTCGACAAAAAACAACTTTTTCAGGCGGGTATTTATTCGGACGTCAGGCCTGCCCGATATGGGAAAGGGCTGTTGGATGTGGAGGGAGGCGATCGTGTAGTGATTGGGTGGGGAGCTGCATGGAGGCTAGTGGAGGGCTTGATGGGTGATTTAGTGCAGCGGTTTTTGAGTTAATGAAGGATTAAAGCAGGGTTAAGGCGTCGGGATCATTAGCGACGAGTTTAAATAGGGGATTATCTAACTTAATCACAAATCAATTAGTTAGAGGGTTTTCAGGGTTTGGGTGAAATTATAGTTTATATTTTAAACTAGGGTATAGGGCTAGTTAATATGCGGGAGTTAAATATATATGGGGAAAAAGGGTTTTTATTTACGGGATTTAATAAATAAAATTAGTAATTAATAAAATGAGTGGAAAGGGGCACCATACCCTAAGTAAATGTTTTTCGTGATTTTGAATGCTTTTTCACATGTTAACATCAAACTTAGGGTAATGTGTGTTTTGGTGGGTTTTTTTTTTGGAAAATGATTTATGTGGGGGGGTAAATACTTTTCCTAGGTAAAAGTATTTTAACCTTAGGAACAAAGTATTATTAAGGAAAATGAATGAAATGAAGGGGGAATGACTTTTTTTAGGGGGACTATGGTACTTGTTATCTCTAAATCATTGAGTTGAGGGTCTGGTCCCTCCAAAAGTCAGAGAAATGCTCTGAGCCTCTTTGACTTAGGGTTTTCAAGTACTTAGAACTTTATAATGGGAAATTGGTAAAGGAAAGGGGTAAAATGAATGGGAGAAGTTAATTAACTGACTTTGTAAATAATTTTCATGCTTGATTGTTCATTGATATCTGGAACTTTTATGATGCAAATGATAAATATGCTTTTGTCTAATCAATCATTATACTTCTACAACCTTTCTTCTACTTACCCATCTACTCATCCTACCATTTTCACTTCTCTTTATTAGGGTGCTTTTGAGCTAGTAAACCCTTATCAAACATTTTTCTTTCCCTTTACAAAAGTAAACTAACTAAATCTAACTTTATTACATCCAAGGGCTCAGATTTAACAATTGAGCTCCGTTTATTTACTCTACCTATCTAATGATCTGCCAAGATTAAACAGTTTGGTCAGATTTTATTCTCTAATTATCAACATGAAATTTAAATCATGGCATAATTAGGATTAAATAGTTTGATTACCATGGATTGTGGCATGAATAACAAGCTGCACACAATCATTATTATGCATAAAAGTAAATAGTAGTGGCATTTTTACTTGCACACTTTCATGGTCTTTTGTTTTTTGGGGTTCATATTTTTAACTTTTTTGGACCTTTTCTTATTCTTTTTGTCCTTTGATTTTTCTTTTAGGACATACCCTCTTTACATTTTTTAATTTTTTGAATATCGAAAACATTTGTAGAAAGCAAAGGTATGTACACATTACAAGTTTAATCTCAAACATTAAAAAATTATGACTCCTATTGGTATAGGAACCTAATAATGGCTCCACTTGGGGATGGCATTTCCTCGTGAAATGTCAAGAACTTTGTAGACCAATGGCCTTCTGAATTGCTGTGATGTTACACTACAACTGTTCCTTTTCATGTTTCTGCATTATTTATTATTTATGAAAGTAAAACTTTTGAAGCTTAAGGCCTTCTCTTCAGGCTTCAACTTCAAAAATCATCATCCAATCAACTCTAGACATTTTGAAAGTAAAGTATGTACAAATGATCAGTGAAATCAATAACTAGGTTCAACATGGTGTTTGAGCATTCGACCATTCACTGGTCCTCCTTCTGCTTCTGTGCCATCCATTTCTCTAAGGAAGAATGCATTATTACCTCTGAAAGCATAAATGATATATGGGCCTTTCCATAGGAAATCAAATTTCCCATTTTTACCTTTATCTTCTCTCCTTGAATCCCATTTTAGAACTTTGTCCCCTAGTTAAAAATCTTTTGCCTTAGTCCTTTTATCAAAAGTTTTCTTGATCCTTTCCTGCACAACTTGAGATCTGATGTACACTTCTTCCCTGGTTTGCTGTAAATGAATTGTTTGGTTGATTCTTCTTTGGATGTCATTTGGTTCAACCTGCAACTCTTGGAGCAGTGTCATCACTGGTGTTCCCAAGGAATATGGGAAAACAACTTCCATTCCATAAACTAATTGACGAGGACTAGTACCAATGGATTTCTTTGTGGTTAGCCTGTCTGCCCATAAGGCATTTATTAGCTTTTTGTTCCATGTTTTCTTGTTATCCTCTAACAATTTTTTGATGATATTTACCAGACTTTTGTTTGAGGACTCTGCTAGTCCATTTCCTTGAGGGCAATAAGCTGTCGAGTGGCCCAGGGTTATATGATACTTATTACAAAAATCAATCATTCTTCTAGATTTGAAAGCTGCTACATTATCAGTTATGATTTTGGTTGGGCACTTGAATCTTGATAGGATGTTGGCCTCAAGGAAGGTTATTGTAACAGTGTCAGTGGCTTGCCTTGATGGTATGGCTTTTATCCATTTGGTAAAATAATTTGTAGCAGTAAGGATCCATTTGTGTTGGACAGAGGAAGGTGGATGGATTTCACCAATGAAGTCAAGACCCCATTGTTGAAAAGGTGCTTCAACAGAGATTGGTTTTTGGGGCAGGGGTAAAAGATTTTTCTTTCCTTCAAAAATTTGACATTTATGACATGAGGTTACAAATTTCTTTACATCGCAAAACAAAGTAGGCCTATAGAAATCAACTCTAAGAATCTTGTCAGCAGTGGTTTTATAGTAAATATATCCTCCACAGTCACCTGCATGAAACTCTTGTAACACTTTGTTAGATTCTTCTTTCAATAAACAGTTAAGAAGGATACCTTAATGATTCCTCCAAAACAAAGCATTGTTAATTATGCAAATTTTAAGGATTTCATTTTTAAAAATCTTCTTTTGGTCCTAGATAATTCAGGAGGAGCTTGCAGATTTTGTAAAACATATATGATGTCAGCATACCATGGTGATTCAAGAAAGGCCTGGCTAATTGGTGGAGTTTCCATCTCCTCTCCATTATCCATTTCTGCAATAAAATTTATATGTAAGGCCTAACAGTTTGATTCATCCATGAGCTTGGGTAAACGTTGGCATTTCATCAACTTTGTTGGTTTGATTTCTAGTTCATATTCTAATATAGTAGCAATCCATTTCCCTCTCTTTCCATCTGGACCATCCTGAGTTAGGATATCATTGACTACCGAATTGGGGACATAGGCTATTATACGATAATATAAAATGTAAACTGTAAAATCTTTGATAGCTTTGACCAAAGCAAAGGCTTGCTTTCCATTATATTGTATTTTAAGGGGGCGTCTCTCAGGGCTTTGCTAGAAAAGGCAATAATTTGTTCATAACCCTGATCATTCTTTTGCAGTAGAACTACAACAATTGTGTGTTCTGAAGCAAAGGAAAATATAATGAAATCTCTATCAAACTTTGGACTGATCAAAATTGGTGTTTTTGTTAAGGCTAGCTTAATATCTTCAAAGGATTTATTAGCCTCAATGGTAAATTTTATGGTCGAATCTTTTTTCAAAATATTGTTTAATGGTCTAATTAATTCTACTAAGTTAGAAATAAATCTCCTAAGAAAGTTAATTTTCCCTAAAAAGACTTGTAATTCCCTAATGCTCCTAGGATGTTGTATCTGTAAGATGGCTTCAATTCTTGTAGGATCTATTCGAATACCATCTTTAGATATTATATGGCCTAATAACTTTCCCTCTTCTAACCGAAATAAATATTTTTTGGGATTCAAAGAAATTCCATACTTCCTGCATTTGATGAAAACCTGCCTTAGATGATCTAAGTGTTGTTTATTAGATTTTGAGAATACAGTGATGTCATCTAAATATATTACTAGGAAGTCATGAATTTCCTTAGTAAAAGCTATGTCCATGGCTCTTTGGAAAGTGGCCCATGCATTCTTTAATCTAAAAGGCATCTTCACATACATGAATGTGCCCCAAGGAGTAGTAAATGCAGTTTTAGCCTGGTCATCTGGGTGAACTAAAATCTGATAGAAACCAGAAAACCCATCCAATAAGGAGATTTTGGTTGACCATACTACCCTTTGTAAGATATGATCCATTTTAGGGAGAGGGTAATTGTCTTTGAGTGAAAGTTTGTTAAGAATTCTGAGATCAACACAAAGTCTGATCTCACCAGTTTTCTTCCTTGTTGGCACTGAATTTGAAACCCAATCAAAGAATCTAATTGGTGCTATTATCTTGGCTTCGTACATCCTTCGGATTTCCTTTTGAATAGAAGGCAATAGGATGGGATTGATCCTCCTAAGCTTCTATCTGAAAGGTTTATGGTTTTATTTTATGGGGATAGTGTGTTGTATGATGCTGGTGTCATAGGACTTGAGGTCTTCATAACTCCAAGCAAAAACATCTTGGAATTCCTTTAATAGTTCAAGGTATTTCACTTTTTCGGTAGGAGGTAAGGTATTTGAAAGTTTGATTAATTTTGGATTTTCCTTAGTGCCTATGTTACACTCCTCTATATCAGATTTTAAAGGTTCCATCTTTGGTTTTCTTGGGACATCATTTGAATCGAACAAGTCTTCCAAAGGGGTTAATCCTTTGGGCAAAAAGTTGTCTTTGAGATTAATGATTTCAGAGTCTTCGTTAATTTTCTCATCAATTTCAACTTGATTTAGGTTTTCTATATCTAATTTTGTAAATTTAGTGGGATGGAATCTATCTATCTTTTCATCCTCTGTTTCATTAATTTCTATTTTATCTTTAAAATCGGGATCTAATGTTATGTCAGTATCTATATTACTATTTACAAATTCTTCCTCTAAGGTTAACAAATTGTTTATCTATTTGTCATTAGCAAATACTTGCTAGTTTTTCAAGTTATCTGGGATAGCAGGTCTGTTCTTGACCTCAGCAGTGTACTGATGGTTAGGTTGAAATGGTAACTTACAAGTGCTGGAAAACATTGCTAAACTATGAGCCTGCATATAATGTTTCTTAGGAATTACAACAACCTTGGTTTCTAGGAAAGTGTTTAGTATTTCTATAATGTTTCCACTGTAACAACTTAATCTAGGGTCTTTGGTCATATATTCAACCTTGATCTATTTTATCACTAATTTAGAGTCTCCCATGATAGAAACTCTTATAGCTCCTAGCTTTCTGACTAATTTAAGACCTAAAAGAAGTGTTTCATACTCAGCCATGTTGTTAGTGCATTTAAAATTCAATCTATAAGCATGGCCCTCTAAGTGATCATTCTCCAGATTATATATCCACACTCCTGCTCCTGCTCCTAACTTATTCATTGATCCATAAAATTCAAGCTGCCATAATATCTCATGTTCATAATTTTCACTGTCAAGGGGAAGAAAATTTTCGTTGTTTGCTGCATTTTGATTATCTTGTTTATTGGAAATCTCTTGAGTTTGGACAGTTTCTTTTTTAGTTTTAACTGCAATTTCTTTTGTTTCCGAAATATATTGTTTGAAGTAGTTTGTTGTGTTTGTTCAGCATTATACAAAATAAAAGAATTAATGTCAGAATGCAGGGAGTAGATAGGAAAGTTTTGAGATCTATCCTAGCTACTCACCATATATTTCATTAGGGTCTCTTTGTACAGCTTTTTAAGTTGTCCAAAGACTGAGATTGTGGCATATGACATGTCAAGTTGCAAAGACCCTTGGATTTTAGCCCCCCAATATAGACAATAGCATGCCATATTTAGGTGGGATGTCAGCGACTACTATGTCCATGAGAATGGTCTTAGCAGGATATTGTACTAAGGAAATGCATAGGTCTTTGATTAACCCTAGACACTTTACTTGACTTAAGTCAAATGAAAATAAGTCCTTGTAAGTTCTAGTAATGTCCAAGTTTAATTTTTCCATAACCGATTTAGGCATTAAATTGTGTGAAGCCCTAGAATCTAACATTGCATTGTGTAAGATTTTATCATGAATGCTAAGGCTAATATAAAAGAGTGGTATTCCTCCTTCTAGTGGTTTTCCATTGAAATCAGGACCAAATATAAGCTTAGGCTGATCATCAAACAAGTTGACAGAGTCTTCATTATCAACAAAGTTTAAGGTTTTGTTTATTTGAGACTTATAGGTTTCACTTTTAATCAACTCCTTTAAGGGAACTGAAATTTTCAGTTTAGCTACCTCTGCTCCCAAATTGAAAGGCAAAGGGGTTTTTTCTATTTGAGGACTTGGAATTTTCATAGTAGGAATTGGAGTAGGTTTCTATTCTTTTTCTACATTTGAGGTATTTTTCTTTGGATTTTCTAATATGGTGTTTGGAGATTTCTCCATTGTCTTCTTGGAGGGGATTGAAGTGGATGGTTGATCATTAGGGGGTTGGTCATGGGTTATATCTACAATGGTGGGACCAGGAGGGTTCTGATTTGGTCTAGGGAGAATTTGAAGAGTTTTAGTAATTGGAGTTGTTTTGATTTTGTTGGGTTGATTTGGCATTGTTTTCTTGGTCTGGTCAGGAGTATCAGTATTCCTTTTACTCCTTAAATTGTATTGTTTATGTACTTCAAAAATGGCACAATCATACCCTTGCTTATAATCAAATGATTCTCTAGATTGGGTTTGCAATTGTTGCAACATATGCAGTTCCTTCTCATCTTGGGTCAAGAAGACAGTTTCCTCATCATCTAATCCCATCAAGTTAATGTGTGTGTCTTGTTTAGGGTCATCTGAATGAGATGTTTTAGCATAGTTTTCTTGAAAGGGAGGCCTAATATTCTGGTCAGGTCCATTCTTTCCAGTATTTTGACTCTGATTCTTTCTAAACTTTGGATTTCTCACTGAAAGCGCCTGTTGATTATCCCATTGAGGCGTCCTCTCAATGTTCTCTATCCTATCCATCAGCTTTTCCATACCCTTGGTTAGAACATTTATTTTAAGGTCAGAGGGTGAGGATTCATCTTTGGTAGATCCTCTCCTTTCATTCCTAACCCTAGCTCTTTTTTCTAGAAAAATGGCTTCTACACTAACTGCTACACTCTGCATGTCTTCTAAGGTTGGAGGATTTCTCTCTCTAAGTTGGAAGTCCATATCAGTATCAAACCCATTAGGAAACTTTATCAATGCTAAGTCAGGTGGGGGTCTAAGATTGACTGGTATTGCATTATGTATATTGCTGAATATGGTACAGTAATCTTGGACTATTTCATTTGGTCCTGTTATGGCCTAAATCTACCTCAGGCTGAGAAAGGCAGGTCTAGGGTAACATCAAACCACGCTTAACCTGGTAGCTAGCCCTACCAGGTCGGGAGAGGGCTTTCTCCTTGTCAATATTAGGAAAATATAGCAAATGAGGCTTGAGATGACTGATGTAAAAACTACTTTAAGGCTAGGTATATGCTCAAAGGAGTTTGATTGAATTTTATGTTGGTTTGTTGGATCAAATGTTAAAGGCAATTCTCGGTCCGGGGAATGGACTCAGTCTTGCAAAGGTTTCTGTGAGGCAAGGTAGGCAAATGCTTTAGTACTTTGAAATTAAGTGAAATGGAGAGTCTTAAGACTGGTGAGGAAATGGAGAGGGCATGGAAATGTCATGAGTCCTCTTCAGACAGTAGAAGACATGTAAAACTAAATAAAACCTAAGGTAGAGCACTGCAACATCAATGAATTCCACCTTTATACTTGATCCATTTAGTTAAGCAGAAAAGAGAGAGGAGATGGCACACATAAACACATGATAACTTGAATCATAGAAAGAAAAAAAATACTAAATCATCTTGCCACAAGAATCCCACAAAATGCTGCAAACCATGGTCTATTTCCTTGCCAAATTGCAGAGATGAATGTACAATAATGCTCAAATCATTCACAAGAGTCCAACCTTGACAAATGACTAAGAAAGTACAAGATATAGGCAACAAAACACCCATGCTAGCCTTTAGGGGTCGAATCCATGAGTCTGGGAGCTGTTTCAACTAGATCTAAACTAGGAACTGAAAAATAGGCAGTGGAACAACTTGCCTCTAAAACTATGGAAACTGATTCATTCAGTTCAAAACTACCTATACATGATGTATCTACCTCCTTGAGTCAATTTTCATCATTTTTACATCAAATTACATCAATTTACATCATGATTTTGACCATGAGATAGAAAAAGTCAAACAAAGGAAAAACTAGGCGAAAATTTTGAGTTTTGAGCAAAATTGAGCAAATTGTGCCTGATGCACAGCGCCATCTGCTTGATGCATAGTGCCTTTTCCCAGCGGAATTTGGAGGCCTTCCCCTTCACCAAATTTGCTCCAAGTTGGCTTGTTGGAAAGGATTGTCTGTATACCTTCTAGGACAAATGAAATGTTTTAATTTGGTGTCCATTTGCCCCTCCAAAAATCAGTTCTCCCAACAATGCTTCTTGTGGTTCCAAAAAGTGGTAGAAAGGGCAATTTTGAGGTGTTTTTTGTCCTTTTGGTGACCCAAAACTCCTCCAAAATTCATGAAATTTTCTGGGTTTTCATATTTGTTTGATGAGAAATCCAAAACTGTAAGCCATTCCTCAAAATTCCTTACCAGCTCAATGCACAGCGCCAGTGGCGCTGCACATCAGAGGAAAATCCCTGTGTATTGTAATTAAAAATTTGAAAATGACAAAAAGTTCTCCAAACTTCTTCAAAATTGGCATGAGGCAAGCTGATCAACTACTTTTCTAAGCCAAGAAATCTTCAGCCAAGATTCTAAGTTTGTCTTGCTCCTTTTTGGCCTTTAAGGCTCTCCCTAGCTTGGCTTTTAGTCTTCTTATTCGTGCCTTACAAATTTTGTTTCGGGCCAAATAGTGATAGGCCATGTGTCGCAACATTTTCTTCTCCTTATTAGCCTTGTCAAGAAGCTTCTCAAGGTGGACATTCACTCTTTCCAACCATGATTCTTGGTCAGCCTCTATTTCTTGCTCTAGTGAAGTCAGCTTGACTTTCCTCCTTTTTGCCATCTGTTGATTTTCCCTGATAGTTTACAGCTCCATGATCATCTATTTATCCTCCAATTACTTGTTTTGTTGCTCAAGGTATTTAATGATCCACTTAGCCCTCTCAAGGTTGATGGATAAGGTATTGATATCAACCTCTTGTTCTCTAATGACCTCCTTTAGCCTTGAGTTTTGGGAGATCAAATCAGTATCCTCCTCCTGAATCAAAACGAAGTCTCTCTCCTGAACTTCAAAAGGCCCTTCATCATGCAATGGTTTCTTTCCTCTATCCTGTACCTACTTTGCTGAAGAATAGGGCAAATCCCCTTTCACCCTGGGTGAAGATAACATTTTCATGTTGTCTGGTGAAGAGAATGAGACGCCTTCCACCCCTAGTGGAGATAATACTCATTTTGCAGCTGCAAAAAGTCTTCTTGTCCCCTTTTCATAAGTGATAAATATAGGAATGTGAGCCTCTTTAGTTTTTCTTTCATGCTCTCTTTGTTGCCTGGAAGGTCCAGCTTCCTCTTGAGGTTCTGCAAACATTTTAGGTCCTTTGAAAATCTCATGGGCAATGAAGGTTTCCCATGGCACTCCCAACTGAGTCAACTGGTGCAAAACAACAATTTTGATGACAGAGAAGTGACATATGCTATTGACTTGTTGTGGGTAGGGTTTCCTCTTTGCAATTACAGTCATCCTCTCTATGTTTTTGCAGATGAAGTATGGTATGCTCATCATTATAACCCTAGTAAAATGCATAAGGAACCTGATATGATAATCATATAGTCGGGAGAACCTTCCCTCACATGTGAAGTATTTAATGATGAGTTTCATTAATGGCACATACCAGTCCTCCAAAAACTTGAAAGGAAACACCCTGCCCAATTGGCTATGATATCTAGCTTTAATGTAGGGTTCATAGTTCTGTTTGCTGATATTTTGTCTCTTATTCCATCTTTCCCCCACATCTGGCATCTTAGTTGCTTCTGCAATAATGGCTGGTGAAAGAGTGAAGTTGATGCCAACAAGCTGTACCATATTGTCCTCCATGTTGATGACAAATTGCCTAGCCAATTCATGATGATACTTAACCCTCTCTACCATCTCACAAAACTCAAAGCAAGATTGGTATCTGAAACAAGTGGTGGCAAGAGGACAAGCAAGAAGTTCAAAAATACTAATAGGCTCCTCTATGATGATCTTCCCACCCTTGTGAGGTCTCCTAGGCTGTAAATTTCTGTTTCCTGAATTGTCACTTTGTGTTTCTTCATCATAGCTTGAATCACTGTTTCTTGCCATTGTGCTTGTTTTAGGGAAAATGATGAAATGAAGGTATGATGAAAAATGGTGATGAAAGAGGACAATAGTGATGAGTATGAAGAGATTTTACTCTTGGGAGATGAAGTTGAGGAGTGAAGGGAAATATTTTAGGAAATTAGGGTTTAGTGAGGGATTTAGGTAGGGGAGTGGGGTATGAGAAAATGAGATGAATGAAGTGTATTAGGGTAAATAAAGAGTGAAAATGGGTTTGATGAAGTTTTTGTGAGGGTGGGATGAAAATTGCACAATTGGATGGCAAACAATGAAGAGAAACTAGGGTTTCATTCTTCACATGCAAGATCTATGAAAAACACCAATGTGACTTCAATTTCAACCTTAGGAGGATGAGTACTTACTTGTAGAGGGAAAATGTAGCAAATTTGAGGTTTGTTGAGCAATTTGGCACGATTTGGGATGATTTGGAGCAAACTGGACTGATGCGCAGCGCACTGGGCCCAATGCGCAACGCCCTCCTGATGTGCAGCGCCAGTTCAATTTTACACTGCAGTTCTGCCTCTGATGCGTAACACTTGCCTGATGTGTAGTGCACTGCCTCTGATGCGCAGCGCCAGGCCAAGTTGCCTTGAAAACAGGGTTTTTTGCTTCTTTGACTCCCAAATCGCGATTTTGGTGCTCCAAGAGTAAATTTGCATAATGAAATGACCAAGAGGACCCTTTTCACTTTAAATATGAATGACTTTAATTTTTCACTCATCTCAAACCCACTTTTCTAATGTTAAAGTCACTTTTGGTTTTGAACTCTGTTTTTCCATTGAAATTGACTTTTCTTAATCATTTGACAAACTGATGCTTTGATGCTTGTGTTTTTGCTTGCAGTGGTTGGAGTTGGCAAGGTGACCAAGGGCAACACTTCTGAACTTATTACATATGGGAAAATTAAAATTATATGAAATTTTTATACATAGAACATAAAAACATTGTTTTGCCTCAAAATAGGGTTTTGAGGAAAAAATCACTTATTGAGTATATCATTATTGGAAGTTTGATATTGAGACCTTATTAGACCTCCTCATGTGCCTACTGACCATTATTGAGCTTTTACATGACTATGGTGGCAAACCCTAGACCTAATGAGACCTAAAACCCTAAAAATGGCTTTTGCAAATGTAATGACAAAAGATGACTGTAAATGACCTGAACTTGTAAAAATAGGCTAGCAGGTAAAGACCATGAGGGAAATTTGATAATGAACCACTACCATCAGATGATCCATGATCCTAATGGAATGCAACTGATCGGATGAGACACCTAAAATGCATGCAAAAAGAGAATTTTGATCACTGATGGAGGGATGAAGATACCGACACTAACATTGGCTCCAATGGGGATGGTAGCTCTTGGGAGGTGCCAAGAACTACAGATCTCTGGAAAGCAGATAGTGCCTCTTCCATTGGGCTAAATGGAGTCAATAACTTCAGCAAACCAAAACCAATATCTTGACTCAAAACTGACTCAATTACAAGACTAAAAACTGATTTAAAACTGACTCAAACAATCCACACTAAGTAATCAAAAACTGAAATTAGACCTTCAGTTTTATAGCCTTCACTTTGGGCCCCAAACTGAATGAATGACGACAGTACACACTTTGCAATGAAGGAAATAAAATGGTATGTACAGTGATATATGTGACAACAGAAAATATCTCAAAGATAATACCATTTCAGTAGCCAACCATTGACCGGCCCTCCTAGACAATCTTCCCCATTCATTTCTTTTAGCAGGAAAGCATTTTGACCCTGATATGCAGCAATTCTGAATGGTCCCTTCCACAGATTCTCGAACTTGCCATGCTTGCCTTTGTCCTCGTTTCTAGCATCCCATTTCAGCACTATGTCTTCAATCTAAAATTTGTCCGCCTTTGCCTTCCGATCATATATTTTCTTGATTCTCTCTTGCAGCCTGAAGGTATTTTGAAAAACTTCCTCTCTCATCTACTGTAAATGGATCATTTGGTTTATTCTTCATTGTAAATGATCTTCCTCGCTGCCAGCTTCCTGTAGAAGTTTAACAATCGAGACTGTGAAAGATGTCGGGAACACTGTGTCAACACCATATATGATCTCGAAAGGAGACATGCCTATTGATTTCTTCTGACTTACTCTATCCGCCCATAGTGAATTGACCAATTTCTTATTCCAGCTCTTTTTGTTTGTTTCCAACAGCTTTTTAATGATGTTGACCAATGATTTGTTTGAAAATTCCACCAATCTATTACCTTGTGGATAGTATGCAATAGAATGCCCCAAGGTAATTTGATATTTGTTACAAAAATCAATAATCTTTTTAGATTTGAAAGTTGGTGCATTATCTGTAATCAACTTGTTAGGACAGCCAAAATGTGACAAAATATTGTTTTCAAGAAACTGAATTATTACCAAGTCAGTGGCCTGCTGAGTGGGAATCACCTCAATCCATTTTGTTAAATAATCTGTCACTGTGAGGATCCACTTGTGCTAAGCTGAAGATGTAGGATGAATCTCGCCAATAAAATCTAGACCCCATTGCTGAAATGGAGCACTAACTTTGACTAGCTTGAGAGGTAAAGGTTGCAACTTTCTCCTTCCCTGAAAAATATGGCATTCGTGATAGCTTGTAACAATTTTATACACATCAGTGAAAAGGGTAGGCCAATAATAACCCGCTCTCAAAAAAAATTTCACTGTCATCTTCCAAAATAGGTGACCTCCACAATCTCCCTTGTGAAAATCATCCATGACCTATTTTACTTCCACCTCAACCAAACAATTCAGCAAAATACTGCCGGGATCTTTCCAATAAAGTGCATTATTCATAATACAAAATTTGGTAGCCTTTAATTTAAGAGTTCTACTTTTATTTCTAGCCATCCCAGGTGGCGGTGAAAGATGCTGGAGCACATATACAACATCTGAATACTAAGTAGAATGAAGAAAAATTTTAGATACCTGAACAGGTGATCTGTCTTCATCTTCTTCGGACATAGCGGCAATCAAGTTTATGTCCAAGGCATGAAATTTAGACTCCGCCATTAGTTTTTCTAGCCCCTGCCCCTTGATGAGCTTTGTTGGATTTATTTCCATGCCATATTCTAACAAAGCTGCGATCCATTTTCCTCGTCTCCCTTCTGGATCTGTTTGTACTAAGACATTTTTAACAGCTGTGTTAGGGACATAAGCAAGAATATGAGAATGCAGAATATATACCCGGAAATCTTTCAAAGCTTTTACCAAGGAAAGAGCTTGCTTTTCAATAATGTTATACTTTAAGGCTGCATCTCTTATTGTCCTACTAAAAAAGGAAATTGGATTTTCAAGCTGGTCTCCTTGCATTAGCACTACTGCCATAGTATGATCTGAAGCGAATGAAAACAATATAAAATCTTGAGAATAATCTGGGTTGATTAAAATCGGAGCTGAAGAAAGAGCCAACTTTACCAAATTGAAAGACTTGATAGCTTCTTCGGTCCACTTGACCACACTATCTTTCTTTAACATGTTTGTGATTTCCCTCAAATGTTCAGCTATATTTGGCACAAAACAACGTAAGAAATTCATCTTACCATTGAATGCTTGGATCTTCTTTTTACTACGTGGAAAATCAATTTTTTGAATGGCTTCCACTCGAGAAGGGTCGATGTGGATGCCCTCCTTAGATATGATGTGACTGAGAAGCTTCCCTTCATCCATGGAAAAAAAGCTCTTTTTTGGATTAAGAGATATGCCATACTTTCTACACCGCTGAAAAAGAATCTTCAAATGGTAAATATGCTCCTCATCTGAATTGGAAAAAGCTGTCAAATCGTCAAGATAAACTACTAAAAATACATCTTTCTCATTTGCAAAGGCGATATCCATATCTCACTAAAAATTTGCACTAGCATTCTTTAGTCCGAATGGCATCTTGGCATAATGGAAAGTCCCCCACGGAGTGGTGAATGCTGTTTTGTCCCTGTCATCCTCATGGACCAGAATTTGATTATAGTCGGAATACCCATCGAGCAGTGACATACGAGATGCTCCAACTACTCTTTGAAGTATGTGGTCCATTTTTGGCAATGGATAATTATCTTTCAAAGACACCTTATTCAGATTTTTGAAATCAATACATAATCTAATCTCACCTGTCTTCTTCCACATGGGCACCAAATTGGAAATCCAATCTGAAAATCTTATTGGAACGATTATACTAGCCTTGTACAATCAATTCACCTCTTTCTCTATTGATGGTAGCAACTTTGGATTTATCCTTCTTAACTTTTGTCGAAATGGCTTCTGATTTGGCTTGATTGGAATGATGTGCTGAATTATACTTTTATTGTACTCCTTCAAATCTGAATAGTCCCATGCAAATACATCAATAAATGAAGACAATAAACTAATGTATTTTGCCTTCATTTTGCAGAAATTCTTCAATCTCTTTGTCATCTTGAAACACCTGCCAATATCTTTGATTATCAGGGATAGATGGATGATGTTTCACATGAATTTCAAACTTATTTTTTTAATTCATCAGGATTTTCAAGTTACTTGCAGCTGTAGCAAGGGAATCTACAATAATGTTTTGTACACGAGGGACAAATGTCAAAGTATAATCTAGAAACACCCTCAAAATATCTAAAACCGCATTATGGTAAGCCCGCATTCAAGGATGTTTGGCTTGGTATTCACCCTTGACTTGCTTGATTACTAATTCAGAGTCGCCATAAACTGAAATTCTTTTTGCATTCAACTTCTTGAGGATTTTCAAACTAACAATTAAAGCCTCATATTCAGCTTCATTATTGGAACAATCAAATGCCAATTTATATCAACAAACTCTAACATTACTTGGGACTTTATTTGGTAGGAAAACAGGGTTGCATATCCAAATACCAATTCCAGCACCATCCTTACCTATTGCTCCATCAAAGTCCATACTCCACAAACCGGCTTCGTCCTCCAAGTGCTGAAATTCTGCCTGCTCTTCTACCTTTGCTTGTTGTCCATCAATTTTCTGCTGCTGGCGAAAGGTTGATTGTTCAGCGGTACTATCAAGCCTTTGTCTTTCTTGATCAAGTACAGCTCTGAAATTTTATGTGATCTCTGGAATATCTTCAACTTCAACTAATTGACTATTTACATCATTAAAACTATCAGAATAAAGAACAAAAGATTCCAAATCGGTATGTACATAATTGATTGGATGATTCAAAGGTTTCTCCTTGCTTGTGATCATATACTTCATCTTTTTCTCCCGATATAATTTCCTCATCTGACCAAACATGGGAATAGTGGCATAGGAGAAATCTAGCTACAATGTCCCTTTGAGTTTTGTGCCCCATGATCCAGATAGAAGCATGCCAAATCTAGGGGGAATGTCAGCCACAACCACATCCATAAAAACATTCTTTGCTAGAATCTGATCTAAAGTGACAACCAAATCTTTGATGAGACCAATACATCTGACCCTACTAGAATCAAAGGAATAAAGATCATGGTACTTGTGAGTGATGTCTAAACTCAATTTTTCCATAATTGCCTTTGGCATCAGATTATGAGATGCTCCTGAATCAAACATGGCGTTGTGCAAGACATAATCATGCAATCTAAGGCTGATGTAAAAAGGAGCTACATCACTATCCTCAGATTGACCTTCTAATGCTGGACCAAAGATAAGCTCGGGCTGGTCATCCTCCACATTAACCATATTAGATAACTGATCTAAATTCAAAATCTTTGACACATGACCTTTATAGCCACTGTCAAAGGTATTGACACTTTTAACTTAGCAATCTCATTCTCTAAGCTAAAGGCTATAGTTTTTTCTACCTCTTTGAGTGGAGCATCTTTCTTTTCAGTCTTCTCCTTTGATGCACTTGGTTGATTTGACTTTTCATTTGCTGATTGTGTTTTGCTGGTGGTAGGATCTGCTGCCTCCTTTCCCTTTTTCTGCACATTTGGAGAATCATTCTTTGGTGGTGTTGCTTCCTTCCTCTTTTGAATTGGATTGATGGGTACCTCTCTACTCCTGAGTGAATATTGTCATTGCTGGGTTGTCAAGGCATTCATGTATCCCCTCTGATATTCATCAGATTCTTCTTCTAGGACTATTTCATTTGCTAAGATAAAATCTTCATCTTTTTGTACAGTTGGGCTTTCTGAATACTCTTCATCCTTCGTGATATAAATTGGCAAACCATTAGGTGTAAAGAAATGATTCTCCTCTCCTATTATATTCTCATCATCATCTAATTCTGGACCATGTACAAAATTATGTTGTAATGGTGTTTTAACTTGTTGTTGTGTTGCTTGGTCTTGTGCTCTTTGTTCCCGTTGTTTAATCCTGAACTGTGGTTGTTGCTGACCATGGAAATTTGGATTTCTGATCTGTGTCTTAGGCTTATCTGCAATAGTGAGTCTATCAAACATATTTTCAATCTTGTGAAGCAAGTGATCTGAGGAAGAAGCTTCCTCCTTTATGGTCACTTTCTTCTTGGTCTTCATTCTAGCTCTTTTAGCTAGCAGATTTGCCTCCACTCTCATTGCAATTTTCTGCATATCCTCCAATGTATCCAGGTCTATTTCTCTCAATTGAAATGCCATGTTGGGATCAAAGCCATCAGGAAATTTTATCAAAGCCAGCCCCATGGGTGGCTTTATATCAGCTGGAATTGCATTATAAACAGTATTGAATCTAACACAGTAATCCTGGACACTTTCACCAACATTCCTATTTATGTTTTCATATTCGGAAAGAATTTGGAGTGGATTTTTATTTACCTCCCAACGATCCAGAAATTGTCTATGAAGAACTGCCAACTAATTGATAGTCCCAATTGGCAATGCTCTGAACCACTTCCACACTTCACGTCCAAAATTTTGCACAAATAATCAATTGGTCACATTTTCTTCATCTATCTCATGAAGGTCAAAGAAATCGTTCATCTTATCAACATGTTGTTGTGCTGTGATACCTTGGGTACCATCAAACAATGGAATTTTTCTTTGGTAATCAGCAGGCATAGCATCCAAGTTTTGTGGAAAAATGAGAGGTGCATATCGGGCAGCCATTGCTCTAGGTGGATTTGAAACTGGCCTTGGGGATGTCGGAGGAGTCAGAACAACAACAACAGTCAATGTAATGGATGTATGAGGTGTAGAAGAAGGGGAGGAAATATGAGATGCTTGAGGTGTTGAAGTGGTTGATGGGGGAGAAGAGACACGGGGTCTCTAATCAGATATGGTGGGCTGCACAGGAATGGTGGGGATAAAAGGAGTTTCAATAGGAATCTCTGAACCAGATACAACATCAAATGAACCAAGAGTTGCGGATGAAAATTTTAAGAACTCAGGAATGTTTGTAGCCACAATGGAAGTTTGAAGTTTCAAGATATAATCATCAATTTATCTATTAGCCTTTTCAGTTTCAAGATCTTTGACAAACTCTAGATTTAGAATAGTAGAACCAACTGCACTTTCAGATTTAGTTTCAAACAATGATAGATCAAAATGTTCATCAAACTCAAGATCTTTAAGGTATTCAAAAGCAACTGGACATGAATGAGATTTGAAAATGGGAATCACAGAACTTTATTGCCGGAGAATTCTTGGGATGAGTTTTGGGTTTTCATACATGGGAGGAGGATTAGGATCAGGATTGGCCTTGATGTGTCGTCTGGAAGCCAGCGTGTTGAATTATTCCCAAAAATCAAATGGACATTATCAATTTGTCAACCTATCAAATTCTAAACTCATCATCCAAAGTCTAGAATTGCTTTAAGATACTGGGGTAATAGTTTTAGTTCAGATGTTCAGTTCATAAACTAAACCAGAGATTGACTGAAGCAACATTCATCTACTTATGCACTTGCAAAGCAAGAGCAGTTTGAAGGCTACCTGGCTAACTTCAGGCTCTGTCTGTAGTCTACAAAGCAAACAACAATAACAAACAAACTTTTCTTCCCCAGTATGGTCGCCAATATGTTATGGCCTAAATCTACCTCAGGTTGAGAAAGGCAGGTCTAGGGTAACATCAAACCATGCTTAACCTGGTAGCTAGCCCTACCAGGTCGGGAGAGGGTTCTCTCCTTGTCAATCTCAGGAAAATATAGAAAATGAGGCTTGATATGACTGATGTAAAAACTAATTTTAGGCTAGGTATATGCTCAGAGGAGTTTGATTGAGTTTTATGTTGGTTTGTTGGATCAAATGTTAAAGGCAGTTTTTGGTTCGAGGAATGGAAATAGTGTTGCAGAGGTTTCTGTGGGGTGAGGTAGGAAAATGCTTTAGTACTTTGAAATTAAGTGAAATGGAGAGTCTTAAGACTGGTGAGGAGCTGGAGAGGGCATGGAAATGTCATGAGTCCTCTTCAGAAAATAGAAGACATGTAAAACTAAATAAACCCTAAGGTAGAGCACTGCAACATCAATGAATTCTACCTTTATACTTGATTCATTTAGTTAAGCAGAAAAGAGAGAGATGATGTATTGGGTCCCCATAATACTAGTGATTACCCCATTACTATTGTAGTTATATCCCTTATTAATATTTTTGTGCCCCTATTTCCCCCATATTGTTATTACTGTGCCCCATAGAATCCCTTTATTGTTATTTTTGTGGCTTTATATTATTATTGTTAGGTCGGCTGGATTATATTGTGTCTCCTTAGACTCCTATATATAGAAAGGAGGTTTTGTCATTTGAATCATCCAAGAATTGTTCATTTATGTAATGTAAAGGAGGTTTCCCCCTCGAAGAGGCTGAATTCTAAGGCGTTGATCTATCTTTTCTATCTTTTCTTGAGCTGGTTTCATAACATTTGGTATCAGAGCTTTGGATCCTAGGGTTTCGCTGCTCCAAACAGGTCATCGTGGAAGTTTTGCTATAACTATTTTTCTGCGATGTTTCAGAAGTTAAAAAAAAAACCCATTTGAGAAGAAATTGTGCTGAACCTCGGGTCCAAATTTCAGAGCTTTTCGTGCTATATTTACAGAGATATGATCTGAGGAAGTTGGTATTTTTGCAGACTCCTGAATTACATTCCAAAAAGGTGACCTGGGGAAAATTATCATAACTTTCTTTTTGAGCATCGGATTGAAATTTTGTAAGAAGGTACAGAAAGAGGACAGACTTTAGTTTTCTTTTATAGATTTTTCAGAGTCAAAGGTCGAAACAGTGACACGTGGTACTTCATACAAGTTCCCTCTACTGAACTAGTCTACAATCAGGTCACTGCGGGAGATTGTGCATAACTCTTTCTTGGAGAATCCAATTGGGATCAAACTAGTGGCATTGGAAAGAGGACACAGAAGGCTACTACAGGTCATAATTTCATTACTAGATGATTCGAAATTACAGAGATACATCAGATTCAATATTAGGCTTCTACAAAGTGAAAAAACGTGTGTAGTTTTTTTAAAATTTTTGTGTAAGCTTGGTTTGAAGGAATTCAAAGGGCATAGTAAAGCATTATTATCGATAATTGATGCCCCGAGGAAAGAAAATGAAAACACCTAGTAAGCAACCTGAAAGCTCTAGCATGAGAAGAAGAGGAAGAAATGCAACATGATATAGCAAAATTACGAGACCAAGTGCAACAAGTGTCACTTGCACATAAAGGAACAGAATCTAAGATGGATGGTTTAAAGAAAGATGTAGAAGCTAAGATGGATGGTTTACAGAAAGGCTTAGAAGCTAAGATGGATTGTTTAAATAAAGGCGTAGAAGCTAAGATGGACGATTTGAAGATAGATTTGAAGATAGACATGGAAGAATTGAAGAAGTTGCTACAAGAAAGGGTCACTAATGGTGAAAGGGTAGTAAAGGAAACTCATGATGAGAACAGAAGAAATTTTAATCATGATTCCATAGACTCTAATGTTGGATCGAAGACCCACCATATTCCAAATATCGATATGAGAAGTTTGATGGCAAGGATCCCGCAACATGGATATTACAGATGGAGCAATTCTTCGATCTCAATAATGTGCAAAACACACAAAGGTACGTATGGCAACTTTATATTTGGAACCAAATCAGTTTGTATGGTATCAATGGCTTTGCTCTCGTAAACAATTTATCACTTGGGCAATTTTTACGGAAGAATTGATAGCACATTATGAGGATACAAAAAGCAACACTTTTTTTAGCCAATTGATAAGTCTCAAACAAAAGGGTTCAATAATGGAGCACATTGAGGAGTTCCAAAAATTGAACATAAGGGTAAAAGATATTCCAGAGGAGCATAGGATTGATGTGTTCATAGGGTCTTTAAAGGATAATATCCAACATGATGTTCACCTTTGGGAACCTGATTCATTAGAGAAGGCATTCAGGTTAGCAAGAAAAATGGAAAGCAAAATTATGGCAACGAGGAAGCATACCACTCACAACTATAAAGACGGAAGTGTTGTTGCCCCTAGTCTTCCACAACCTATAAGGTTGACACCACAACAATTGGAAGAAAAAAGAGCAAAAGAGCTTTGTTACAGTTGTGATAGCAAATACACTAAAGGTCATAAGTGTGCTGAGAAGAAATTATTCTACATAGATTGTGAAGAGGAAGAAGAAAAGGAGCAAGAAAGGTCAAAAGAAGAGGATATACTCCAGGAACAAAGCCTAGATGAAGAACAAATAAATCCAACCATATCTTGTAATGCATTGGCGGGAATTACCACTCCTCAAACCATCAAGATAGAAGGACAAATCAAGAAGAAAAGGTAATAGTGTTGATTGATTCAGGAAGCACCCACAATTTTATTCATTGTAAGGTAGCAAAAGAATTGAATTGCTTCCTATATCCAGCACCAGAGTGTCAAGTGATGATTGCAAATGGAGGAACAATAAATTGCTCAAGAAAGTGCCATAATATCAAGCTATCCATGGGAGAATATGTATTGACTAGCCCAATGCTTTCCATTCCAATGGGAGGTGCTGATGTTGTACTAGGAGTCCAATGGCTACAATCCTTGGGTACAATAGCTTTTAATTTTCAAGAACTTTTCATCAAATTTTCTATGGAAGGAAAGGAAGTTGAATTAAGGGGTATTGCAGGGAAACCAGGAAAGATAATCAGCTCTAATGGTATGACAAAGCTTCTAAAAAAGGTTCAAAGAGGTGTAATTGCACAATTATGTTCGCTAGATGTTTCCACATCGGAATCATCTATTTCTCCAGATCTCCAAAAAGTCCTGGACAATCATTCCAAGGTATTTGAGACTCCCAAAGGTCTCCCACCTATGCATGATCATGATCATGCTATTCATCTGATTCCAGGAACTGTTCCCCCAAACATCAGGCCGTACAAATATTCCTATGTCCAAAAGAGTGAAATTGAACGTATGGTTGCAGAAATGCTAGAGGCTGGTATAATTCAACCGAGTCAAAGTTCTTTCTCTGCTCCAATAGTATTGGTGCACAAGAAGGATGGATCATGGCGCATGTGTCCTAATTATAGGGAGCTCAACAAGCTCACTATTAAAGATAAGTTCCCCATTCCTGTCATTGATGAATTACTGGATGAATTGCATGGATCAATTTACTTCACCAAGTTGGATCTTCATTTAGGATATCATCAAATCAGAATGAAGACTGAAGACATTCCGAAAACAGCATTTAGAACTCATGAGGGTCATTATGAATTTTTGGTCATGCCTTTTGGGCTTACCAATGCACCTTCAACATTTCAAGGTTTGATGAATTTAATTTTCAAACCATTCCTTAGAAAATTTGTGTTAGTATTTTTTGATGATATACTAATCTATAGCAAGTCTTGGAAGGATCATGTTGAACATGTTGACAAGGTGCTACAACTATTGGAGGAGAAACAATTATATGCAAAAAGATCCAAATGTTTCTTTGGAGTCCAAGAGGTGGAATATCTGGGTCATATTGTATCTCATGAAGGAGTTAAGGTAGACCCTAGCAAAATTAAAGCCATTAAGGAATGGAAAATCCCCACATCCATAAAGCATCTGCGAGGATTTCTCAGGTTGACAGGGTATTATTGCAAGTTTGTTAAGAATTATGGGAGAATAGCAGCACCTCTAACAACATTATTGAAGAAAGATGCATTTTCATGGACTCCGAAAGCAACAAAGGCCTTTGAACATCTTAAAGAGGCAATGTGCCAAGCACCGGTCTTAGCTACACCGGACTTCACAAAAACCTTTATTGTAGAATGTGATGCTTCAGGAAATGGAATTGGTGCTGTTCTAATGCAAGATGAAAGACCGATTGCTTTTGAAAGTCGTCCAATCAAGGGAAAGTTTTTAAGAAAAGCTATTTATGAGAAGGAAACGTTGGCAATACTCCATGCACTTAAGAAATGGCGACCCTACCTAATGGGAAGACACTTCAAGGTAAAAACAGATCATGATAGCCTTAAATACTTTTTAGAACAAAGATTATCCTCTGAAGAGCAACAAAAGTGGGTCACAAAGATGTTGGGTTATGAATTTGAAATCATATACAAAAAAGGGAAGAAAAATGTGGTGGCAGATGCACTCTCAAGAAAGGATGAGGATGCGGAAGCATTGTTGTGCGCCATCTCTATTATCCAACCAGATTGGATAAATGAAGCAAGGGAGGAATGGAAGAATGACGAAGAAGTGTGGGCACTTATTCGAAAGTTACAACAAGATTTATTAGGGTCCCACCCTAACCCCCTTATTTATGTAATGGGATCACATCATAGTCAAGAGTCAATAAAGCCCATATTAATAATTGTAAGTGGTTAATCCGCAATTAATGACGGAACCACAGTTAGTTGCAAATGGGTCGTAGTATTAGGTAGATGGTATTAATAAAACCCACGGTATTGGCCCATGGTATTGCATGTATGAGTCATATATAAAGGATAGAGACTCCCTGCAAGGAGCATCGTGTCTTATTTTGTAGTCGAGCTCTGCTATATTGGAGGTTGCCCCCTCAAAGAGGCAAGTGAACATTACTCTCTGAATAATAAAATCATTGCTATTCTGTGTTCTGGGTATCTTTTCTTCGCATATTCTGTATTTGGGTATCATTTTGCAGGTTAAGAGCATAACAAGTGGTATCAGAGCACTTTCCAGGGCCGGTGGGATCTCCATTTCTTAGCAAATTTTTTTTTTTTTTTGGCTAGAGATGTGTTCCGGCGTCTTTAAACCATGGGATCTGTCGTTGAGCGCATAAACCTGCGGATTTGGGGAGGCATGCACGCAGGAAATACAAGAGGTGGTCACGTCTGTTGGACTCTCTTGTAACCCTGTGGGTACCCCTTCGAGTAGTAGCACATTAGACAGAACCACGCACGGATTGTCTTCCACGTACCCTCTGGGTATATTGGAAGCCCCCCAGGCTCCCTTGAAACCTCACCATAGATAAACCGTTGGCCGTCTTTCGGCTACAGTACATCGAGAACAGCACTCGGGGAGATTACTCGCCCGTACGATAGGGTAGTCGGGTTGTACGGCTAAGGGTACGGTCGATCCTCCTTAGTTAGAGCCCTGAAACATTGGGCCGAGTACTACTGCCAGACCCTTATGTATATTACGATCTCTAGCACCTGACACTCCTTAAGACCATAGTTCCCTTTTTCTATCAGGGGATCATACATCATCTCTTCCAGTCCCGCTTGTGCAAAGGGGTGCAGCAGGAGCAAACATCAGTCCCGCAGTCTTGAGTTCACAGATCAGCCATTCCGATCTATTAGATCCATTAGATCTGCAGAAGCAGTCTGTTCTGCCATCAGATCCGCCATTCAGATCCCTCAGATCCACCAGATCAGAGCCATTGTGAAGGGTTCCTATACCAGGGTTCCGTTAGGAGTTTTCAGAATTCGGACGACAAGCTGAGCATGGTGGTACCATTCAATTATTAGTGAAAATTTTTAGGCGGTCCCAAATTTTCATCAGGTTGGTGTATGGTAGAAACTAGAGCTCAAGCAATGGCCAATGAAAGGATGGAAAAACTTGAAGAATCCATGCACACCCTCAGCCTTCAGCTTAACAGACTAAGTAGCCAGGTCGCGCAACTCATCCCAAAGGAAAAGGAGCAAGCCCACGAGGAGGCGTATAATGGCAATGGATACAATGAGGGTGAGTCTAGCCACTCTCCTCACGTCTGGCACACCCACCAACCACCCAGTCAGTGACCTCCCAAGTTGGATATGCATAAATTTGACGGTTCTCACCCGTCGGCATGGATAGCACAAATGGACCGGTATTTCAAACTGAATCGTATCTTAGATGATGTGACTCAACTTATGTTGGGGAGCATGTACTTGGACAATGAAAGGTGGCAATGGTGGGAATGGAATCAACGTTGCAATGGACCTTTTAGGACTTGGACCCAATTTACAAAAGCTCTTCAAGGCCACTTTGAATAGGAGGAATCTTTTTTGGGTCGTCTTACTAAGCTCCGACAGATTGGTACAGTGGATGAATATATTACAGCTTTTGAAGCCTTAGCCTTCCGCACTTGGGGTCTCTCAGATGCGTTCTACACGGAATGTTTTATCAGTGGTCTTAAAGAAGCCATCAAAGCTCACGTCCTACTGCACCACCCTCCCACATGGACGGAGGCTTGCAAGGTAGCTAATAACGTGGAACGTGCATTAGCAGCCCAATACAGTCGCCCAAATTTCTCCGCTAAAGGTCGCCCCCCACAGGCTCACAACACGACTCAAACACTTAAGGTCCAAAAGGTGTCACCTGCGGAAATGGCCGAAAGAAGAAAGCAAGGACTATGTTACTACTGTGATGAAAAATACTCCCCAGGTCATAAATGCAAGGAGCCCAATTTTTTTCAAATAGATGCCACTGACTACAACTCAACAGAGGAAGATCCACCACTTGAGGACCATGAGGCACTAGAAGAAGACAACCAACAGGACAATGTCCATGACGAACCAGTTATTTCGCTGCATGCGTTGGCAGGGATTTCTTCCCCTCAAACTCTCAAAATCAGAGGTTTTATTAAACATCGCCTAGTAGTAGTTTTGATTGATAGTGGAAGTACACATAATTTCATCCATCAAAAGGTCGCAGAAGCGGTGCATTGTTTTGTACGTGCAGTTTCTAACTTCCAAGTTCAAATTGCGGATGGAGGCACAATGAAATGTGAAGGCCGCTGTGAAAATGTCAAACTTCAAATGGGGGATTATCAGTTGAAAACCCACATGTTTGCCATACACATGGGGGGTTGCGACATTGTCCTCGGCGCTGAATGGCTCCGCACTCTTGGGCCAATCACAATGGATTTCCAGGAATTATATATGAGTTTTAAGCAGAACAACTACACACATACCCTCCGTGGGCTCCAGGCGGAAGCCCCCTCTATCATCAGCTCGCATAGGATGGAAAAATTGTTAAAAAAGGGCAATCATGGAGTTGTAGCTCAATTTAATGCCATCCAGGTAGTCGAAACAAAACCTCTGCCAATTCATCCTGAGATGCAACAGATTTTAAATAACCATCTGCTGGTCTTTGACAAGCCTCATGAGCTTCCACCCTCGCGAGGGGAACATGATCATAGCATTACCTTGGTTCCAGGGGCCCAACCCCCAAATGTGCGCCCATACAGATATCCATTCACCCAAAAGAATGAAATAGAAAAAATCATCAAGGAACTTTTGGAAGCAGGTGTCATTCGTCCCAGCATTAGTCCTTATTCATCCCCAGTGGTCATGGTGCTCAAGAAAGATGGGGAGTGGCAGATGTGTCCCGAATTTAGGGCCCTCAATAAGTTGATAGTCAAAGATAAATTTCCCATCCTGGTGGTTGATGATTTGCTGGATGAACTCAATGGGGCTCAATTCTTCACTAAGCTGGATCTTCGCTCAGGCTACCACCAAATTCGCATGAAGGAAGTCGACATCCCCAAGACTGCTTTCAGAACTCATGAAGGCCATTATGAATTCCTGGTCATGCCATTTGGTCTTTGTAATGCCCCCTCTACTTTTCAGAGCCTTATGAACCACATTCTCAAACCATATCTCAGGAAATTTGTCCTTGTCTTCTTCGATGACATCCTCATCTATAGTTGCACTTGGGCCGCACATCTTCAGCATTTAGATCTACTCTTGCAACTGCTCCGCAAGCATAAATTATTTGTCAAGATGTCCAAGTGTTCGTTTGGCATGGCAGAAGTAGAGTATTTGGGCCACATTGTGGGGCGTGAAGGTGTCAAGGTGGACCCCAAAAAGATCTAGGCAATGCAGGAATGGCCTCAACCTAAGACCTTGAAGAGCTTGAGAGGATTTTTGGGTCTCACAAGCTATTATCGTAAATTTGTCCGCAGCTATGGTCGCATAGCGAAGCCCCTCACCCAACTCCTAAAGAAAAATTCATTCTTCTGGAATGAGGAAGCACAACAGGCCTTTACAGCTCTAAAAAATGCCATGTGTTCCACTCCAGTCTTAGCACTCCCGAACTTCACCAAATCTTTTGTCATTGAATGTGATGCTTCTGGTACAGGTATTGGGGCGGTCTTAATGCAGGAAGGGCGACCGTTGGCCTTGACAAGCCAACAACTCAGTGGGAGGAATCTGGACCAATCTACCTACGAGAAGGAAATGATGGCCATCTTACATGTAGTCGAGACCTGGCGACCTTACTTATTGGGGCGACGTTTCCAAATCCGCATAAATCATCACAGTCTTAAATATTTTTTGGAGCAACGCCTATCCTCCCCACAACAAAATAAATGGCTAGCCAAAATGCTGGGATATGATTATGAGATCATTTACAAGAAAGGGAAAGACAATAGTGTAGCAGATGCATTATCTTGCCAATTTGAGGAGGAAAGTACTCTGCTAGCAATTTCCCTCCCCATTCCAGAATGGATTGAAGAGGCTCGCAGGGAATGGTTTTCACACCTCAGGCTCTCCCAACTCATTTCTCAATTGCAGGTAGATCCAAATTCCACCAAGGGCTACTCGTGGTAGGATGATATTCTTCGCTACAGGGACAGAGTTGTAATATCACCAACATCCACCCTCAAAAGTTGCATTTTGGCAGAATTGCACTCATCTCCCATTGCAGGACATTCAGGCTTTCTGAGGACGTATGCTCACACCAGAAGATCATTTTTTTGGACAGGCATGAAAAAGGACATCCTTACTTTCATAGCAGAATGTGATGTCTGTCAATGCCACAAAGGGGAAACCGTCAACACACCAGGCACATTACAACCATTTCCCATTCTGGCATCAATTTGGACAGAGGTTTCTATGGATTTCATTACAGGTCTTCCAAAGTCAGGGAACAAGTCAGTCATCATGGTGGTTGTGGACCGACTGTCGAAGTATGCTCATTTCTGCGCCCTACCCCACCCGTTTACACCAACTTTGGTTGCTCAATCTTTCATGGATCAGATCTTCAAATTGCATGGCATGCCCACTTCTATTGTGTCCGACCGCGACCCGATCTTCACTAGTAATTTTTGGCAAGAACTCTTCAGAATACAAGGCACTCAACTCAAACTCAGTACTTCCTATCATCTGCAAACAGATGGTCAAACTGAAGCCGTCAACAAATGTCTAGAAACCTACCTTAGGTGTTTCACTTCAGAAAAGCAACACCTTTGGGCACAGTGGTTACATCTGGTTGAATGGTGGTATAACACCAACTATCATGCCACCACCAAAATGACTCCCTATGAAGTAGTATATGGTCAACTCCCACCTTCACCTACTTCGTATCTCAAGGGATGCTCAAAAGTACAAGCAGTGGATCAACTCCTACAACACCGCGCAACCATGCTCGCCCATCTTCGAGAGAATCTTCATCAAGCTCAGAATCGCATGAAGCAACAGATAGACCAACATCGCTCAAAGCGCCAATTTCAAGAAGGGGATCAGGTCTTTTTACGGCTACAACCATATAAGAAAACATCACTCAAGGACAAGGGGTGTCAGAAACTCTCTCCCAAATTCTACGGACAATATCAAGTACTTCAGCGCATTGGAGAAGTGGCCTACAAGTTGGCATTGCCACCTACTGCAAAAATCCATCTAGTTTTCCATGTCTCATGCCTCAAGAAAGTGATTGGGAACAATTGTAGAATTCAGACCAGTCTACCTGAATTGGATGAAGAAGGGTCCATCTGGCTTCAACCCGAACAGGTCCTAGACACACGAGACAAGCAACTGCGCGGCCGCATGATTAAGGAAGTCCTCGTCAAATGGAAAGACACCTCTCCGGAAGATGCAACTTGGGAACCAGCCACTATTCTTCAGCAGTTTCCGCAGCTTTAGCCTTGAGGACAAGGCTCGTCTTAAGGGGGAGGGCATGTTAGGGTCCCACCCTAACCCCCTTATTTATGTAATGGGATCACGTCATAGTCAAGAGTCAATAAAGCCCATATTAATAATTGTAAGTGGTTAATCTGCAATTAATGACGGAACCACAGTTAGTTGCAAATGGGCCGTAGTATTAGATAGATGGTATTAATAAAACCCACGGTATTGGCCCGTGGTATTGCATGTATGAGTCATATATAAAGGATAGAGACTCCCTGCGAGGAGCATCGTGTCTTATTTTGTAGTCGAGCTCTGCTCTATTGGAGGTTTCCCCCTCGAAGAGGCAAGTGAACATTACTCTCTGAATAATAAAATCATTGCTATTCTGTGTTCTGGGTATCTTTTCTTCGCATATTCTGTATTTGGGTATCATTTTGCAGGTTAAGAGCATAACAAGATTCCAATACATCTGATACATTTAGCTGGAAAAATGATTTGTTATGGTACAAAGATCGCTTATACCTCTGTAATAATTCCCAGCTAAAACAAAAGATTCTTATGGAATTGTACACTTCTCCCTTAGGAGGGCACTTAGGATTTTTAGAAACTTACCACAGGGTTAAGAAGGAATTTTTTTGGGATGGCCTTAAATCAGATATTCAAAAGTTTGTGGCAGAATGTTTGGTTTTCCAACAAAATAAAGTTGAAACAATTAAGACACCGGGTCTATTACAACCTTTATCCATTCCAATTCAACGTTGGGAGGAGGTTTCAATGGATTTTATCACAGGTTTACCCAAGTCTGAGGGAAATAGTGTCATCATGGTGGTAGTTGACAGACTTACCAAGTATGCACACTTTTGTGCATTATCACATCCATTTAAAGCCAGTACAATTTCTACTGCACTTATGGAAACAATTCAAAAGCTACATGGAAACCCAAAGATTATTGTAAGTGACAGAGATCCCATTTTCACTAGAAATTTTTGGACAAAATTATTTTCTTGTCTTGGTACTCAATTAGCTCATAGCTCATCTTATCATCCTCAATCTGATGCGAAAACTAAGATAGTAAACAAATGTTTGGAAGGATATCTTCGTTGCTTTGTATCTGATAAACAAACATAATGGGTCAAATGGTTGCCTCTTGCTGAATGGTGGTATAACACTTCCTTCCATACAGCAACAAAAATGACCCCATTTATGGCACTTTATGGGTATCAACCACCATCCATCACATCATATTTAAGAGAAAATTCTAAGGTTCAGGCAGTGGAACATCACATTGAACATCAACAACAAGTCCTCCAACTCTTAAAGGATAACCTCGTGTTGGCACAGAATAGAATGAAACAACAGGAAAATCAACATCGCAGTGAAAGAAGTTTTGATGTAGGTGATTGGGTATTCCTACAGCTACAACCATATAAGTAAATTTCCCTCAAGCAATCTAAGAAGGATAATAAATTATCACCAAAGTATTATGGTCCGTACAAGGTGTTGCAAAATATTGGTACTATGGCATACAAATTGGAGCTTCCTGCAACTTCTCGATTGCACCCAGTTTTCCATGTTTCATGTTTAAAGAATGTTATAGGCGACAAGCTCCCAGTTCAAACAATATTGCCAAAACTTGACGAGGAAGGAAAAATTATATTGGAACCGGAAGTAGTCACTGAAACAAGAACTCGACAGCTACGAAATCGATCAATTTCAGAGTATCTTATCAAGTGGAAGAACTTATCTGCTAAATATTCCACATGGGAGGATGAGAATTTTATGCAGAAGTATCCAGAACTACTCAAGCATTGAGGACAACACTTTTTTGAAGGAGAGGGGCATGTTGGGTCCCCATAATACTAGTGATTACCCCATTACTATTGTAGTTATACCCCTTATTAATATTGTTGTGCCCCTATTGCCCCCATATTGTTATTACTGTGCCCCATAGAATCCCTGTATTGTTATTTTTGTGGCTTTATATTATTATTGTTAGGTTGGCTGGATTATATTGTGACTCCTTAGACTCCTATATATAGAAAGGAGGTTTTGTCATTTGAATCATCCAAGAATTGTTCATTTATGTAATGTAAAGGAGGTTGCCCCCTCGAAGAGGCTGAATTCTAAGGCGTTGATCTATCTTTTCTATCTTTTCTTGAGCTAGTTTCATAACATGATGGCACACATAAACACATGATAACTTGAATCACAGAAATAAAAACAATACTAAATCACCTTGCCACAAGAATCCCACAAAATACTGCAAACCTTGGTCTATTTCCTTTCCAAACTGTAGAGATGAATGTACAATAATGCTCAAAGCATTCACAAGAGTCCAACCTTGACAAATGACTAAGAAAGTACAAGATATAGGAAAAAAACCACCCATGCTAGCCTTTAGGGGTCGAATCCATTAGTCTAGGAGCTGTTTCAACTAGATCTAAATTAGGAACTGAAAAATACGCAATGGAACAACTTGCCTCTAAAACTACGGAAACTTATTCATTCAGTTCAAAACCACCTATACATGATGTATCTACCTCCTTGAGTCAATTTTCATCATTTTTACATCAAAGTACATCAATTTACATCAATTTACATCATGATTTTGACCATGAGAGAGAAAAAGTCAAACTGAGAAAAAACTAGGCGAAAATTTTGAGTTTTGAGCAAATTGTGCCTGATGCATAGTGCCTTTTCCTAGCTGAATTTGGAGGCCTTCCCCTTCACCAAATTTGCTCCAAGTTGGCTTTTTGGAAAGGTCTATCCGTCTACTTTCTATGAAAAGTAAAATTTTTAAATTTGGTGTCCATTTTCCCCTCCAAAAATCAGTTCTCCCAACACTGCTTCCTGTGGGTCCAAAAAGTGGAAGAAAGGGCAATTTTGAGGTGTTTTCTGCCCTTTTGGTGACCCAAAACTCCTCCAAAATTCATGAAATTTTCCGGGTTTTCATATTTTTTCATGAGAAATAAAAAAATTTAATCCATTCCTCAAAATTCCTTACTAGCTCAATGCGCAACGTCAGCATCAGAGGAAAATCCCTGTGTATTGCAATTAAAAATTTGAAAATGACAAAAAGTTCTCCAAACTTCTTCAAAATTGGCATGAGGCAAGCTGATCAACTATGTTTCTAAGCCAAGGAAGCTTTAGCAAAGATTCTAAGTTTGACTTGCTCCCTTTTGGCCTTTAAGGCTCTCCCTAGCTTGGCTTTTAGTTCTCTTATTTGTGCCTCACAAATTTTGTTCCGGGCCAAATAGTGATAGGCCATGTGTCACAACATTTTCTTCTCCTTATTAGCCTTGTCAAGAAGCTTCTCAAGGTGGACATTCACTCTTTTCAACCATGATTCTCGGTTAGCCTCTATTTCTTGCTCTAGTGAAGTCAGCTTGACTTTCCTCCTTTTTTCCATCTGTCGGTTTTCCCTGATAGTTTGCATCTCCATGATCATTTGTTTATTCTCCAATTGCTTGTTTTGTTGCTCAAGGTATTTAATGATCCACTTATCCCTCTCAAGGTTGATGGATAAGGTATTGATATCAACTTCTTGTTCTCTAATTACCTTCCCTCACATGTGAAGTATTTAATGATGAGTTTCATTAATGGCACATACCGGTCCTCCAAAAACTTGAAAGGAAACACCCTACCCAATTGGCTATGATATCTAGCTTTAATGTAGGGTTCATAGTTCTGTTTGCTGATATTTTGTCTCTTATTCCATCTTTCCCCCACATCTGGCATCTTAGTTGCTTCTGCAATAATGGCTAGTGAAAGAGTGAAGTTGATGCCAACAAGCTGTACCATATTGTCCTCCATGTTGATGACAAATTGCCTAGCCAATTCATGATGATACCTAACCCTCTCTACCATCTCACAAAACTCAAAGCAAGATTGGTATCTGAAACAAGTGGTGGCAAGAGGACAAGCAAGAAGTTCAGCAATACTAATAGGCTCCTCTCTGATGATCTTCCCACCCTTGTGAGGTCTCCTAGGCTGTAAATTTCTGTTTCTTGAACTGTCACTTTGTGTTTCTTCATCATAGCTTGAATCACTGTTTCTTGCCATTGTGCTTGTTTTACGGAAAATGATGAAATAAAGGTATGATGAAAAATGGTGATGAAAGAGGACAATAGTGATGAGTATGAAGAGATTTTACTCTTCGGAGATGAAGTTGAGGAGTGAAGGGAAAGATTTTAGGAAATTAGGGTTTAGTGAGGGATTTAGGGTTTGGTGAGGGAAATTCTTTCTTTAGGGGAGTGGGGTATGAGAAAATGAGATGAATGAAGTGTATTAGGGTAAATAAAGAGTGAAAATGGGTTTGATGAAGTTTTTGTGAGGGTGGGATGAAAATTGCACAATTGGATGGAAAAAAATGAAGAGAAACTAGGGTTTCATTCTTCACATGCAAGATCTATGAAAAACACCAATGTGACTTCAGTTTCAACCTTAGGAGAATGATTACTTACTTGTAGAGGGAAAATTTAGCAAATTTGAGGTTTGTTGAGCAATTTGGCACGATTTGGATGATTTGGAGCAAACTGGATTGATGCGTATCACACTAGGCCCAATGCGCAGCGCTAGTTCAATTTTACACTGCAGTTCTGCCTTTGATGCACAACGCCTACCTGATGCATGGCGCACTACCTCTGATGCACAGCGCCAGGCCAAGTTGCCTTGAAAACAGGGTTTTTTGCTTCTTTGATTCCCAAATCGCGATTTTGGTGCTCGAAGAGTAAATTTGCATAATGAAATGACCAAGAGGACCCTTTTCACTTTAAATATGAATGAATTTAATTTTTCACTCATCTCAAACCCACTTTTCTAATGTTAAATTCACTTTTGGTTTTGAACTCTATTTTTCCATTGAAATTGACTTTTCTTAATCATTTGACAAACTGATGCTTTGATGCTTGTGTTTTTGCTTGCAGTGGCTGGAGTTGGCAAGGTGACCAAGGGTAGCAATTCTGAACTTATTACATATAGGAAAATTAAAATTACATGAAATTTTTATACATAGGACATAAAAATTCTGTTTTGCCTCAAAACAGGGTTTTGAGGAAAAAGTCACTTATTGACTATATTGTTATTTAAATTTTGATCTTGAGACCTTATTAGACCTCCTTATGTGCCTGCTGACCATTATTGAGCTTTTACATGACCATGGTGGCAAACCCTAGACCTAATGAGACCTAAAACCCTAAAAATGGCTTTTGCAAATGTAATGACAAAAGATGACTGTAAATGACCTGAACTTGTAAAAATAGGCTAGCAGGTAAAGACCATGAGGGAAATTTGATAATGAACCACTACCATCAGATGATCCATGATCCTAATGGAATGCAGCTGATCGGATGAGATACCTAAAATGCACGCAAAAGGAGAATTTTGATCACTGATGGAGGGATGAAGATACTAACACTAACAGATCCTCTTCCGATGTGTTTGTATTCTGAAAGGATCTACAGAGGGTTATTTTTCTTTTCCCATCTATTTAAAAATTGTTGATAAAATATATCTAAACTATCTATGCTTTTAGCAGGTAATGATCTAAACCATTTCCTTACATCACCAGCTAGAGTCTGAGCAAAAATTCTCATTTGAACATCTCCAATATCAAGTTCATGTAATTCAAAGTAGTCTGTCATTTTGTTTACATCAGAATGTGTTGTATAAGGTCTTATGCCATCAAATTGGACAATTTTGTTTTGGTAATCTTGTGGCATGGCACCAAGTGGGGCAGGTAACACAAGAGGATCATATCTATTTGCCATGGCTCTAAGTTGGGCAGGGCTAATAAGTGGGGTTGGGGTACTAGGAGATGATACAGTAGTTGATGGAGAACTGGAAGTAATAGGTGATTGATGGGTAATGATAGGTTGGTAGGGAAGTGAAGGTATAAATGGAGGTGAGGAATGAACTTCAGAGGTGGAAGGGAATAATGGTGAACTAAGGGTAGTTAACATTGGTTCAGAAAGCTCAGGGATCTTAGTAGTAGAAAGGGATGACTGAGGGGAATTTAGAATATACTCATCAATTGACTGGTTTTCCTTTTGGACATTGAGGTCTGTAATAAACTCTGGATCTAGAACTATGTCATCAAGTGCACTTTCAAACCTGGTTCTAAATAGGGAAAAGTCAAATGACTCATCAAAGGAGAGGTCTTCTAGAAACAACCACTCATCAGGGCATGAATCTGCTTTGATTGAAGGTGTTGGACTAACTAAACTTTCTTGTCTTTTGGATCTTCTCGAAATCAGGTTAGGATTATCCACTACTGGGGCAGGGTTTGGATCTGGATTATCCCTAATATAGTGAGTTCTCTTTGAAGCCAGAGTTTCGAGCTTTTCTAATTATTTTATTTTTGTGAAATTTTGTAAATAACTTCTAATAAACCCTTCAAGAAGCTCAAAATAAAGATTTGAAATTTTCTCAAAGGTTTATTAAGATTGAAGGTTTGAATCCCCAGTATGGTCGCCACTATGTTATCACTCAGAAGTTTTCCTTAGAAGTTATCAAAAGAAGGAAGCATTCGAGGTAACCACAAACCAATATTTTAGGCTTAGGCTCTAGCCAACCTAAGTCCAGAGAGGGCTCTCTCTTTATAATTTAGCTTTGTTTTTATTGGATTTTAGGCTAGTTCTTAGTGTTCATGGGGTTTTGTTTTGAATTGAAGGTTGGGTGGTGGAATTCTTCGAGCAGATCGATAAAGCTAGGTCTTCAAGCCATTGGGATATGGAGTCAATAAATGGATAACATAACTGGACTAGATCATTAAATGGAATGTTCACAGGGCAGGCTAGCAAAGCAAAATACAAATCTTTAGGTCTAATGGATGAAATGATTCTAAACAGGGTGAAAGGGCACTTAAGAATCCTTGAATCAGGATCAGAATGAAGAACAGAGGATGATCATGAACAAAGGGAAATTAAGAATCCTTTGCTATAGACCAGAGGAGAAACTATGGAAGCTAAGGAGCAGTTAAGAATTCCCTAGCTAAGATAGTTTAGTAGAAAACATTCAGAATGTAAGACAGTCAAGATAGAGTGCATTCAAGCAATTTCTGAAATATCATTCCTTGTTATACATTTAGATTTGAGAGCAACAAATAAGATTATGGAAAAACATAAGGAAAAACAACATTGAACATGAAAGAATACTTATTTGTATTTCACTTTACACAAGAATCCTATAAAATATTTGATCTTTATTCCTTGATCCAACAAGCCAATCCAGTCATTGATACAATAGAACTTCAATTTGAGAGAAAAATTCTATAGAAATGTCTTGGAATCCACCCTACATACTTCGAAATGTGAAGTATTTATACAAAAATATTTACAAAATATCTCAAAACAACTTGAGACTTAATCTAGGGAATAAGAATATCTTCTTGCATGAAGATAGAGATAGATGTTAAACTGCTTCATGTTGTCCCTTTTATTATGGTGTTGCTGGCTGTTTCTGTTGAGTTGGAGCCCTTTAAGCTGGCTAATAGTTGTGGTATTTCTATGCTAGAATCTTCTTTACTTTGATCTTTTACTGATACTCTTTGACTCTATTACCCTTTGACCCTGCTGATTTGTCTTTTACTTGTCTCACCTGGCTGCCTTTAGATTTACTGTGCTAACTTTTTTATGTAAAACTTTTTCATAGTAAATCTGTCATTTTATCCCACCATTCTGTCTTAGGAAATCTCATTTTCAACATTCTTCTGTAAATTTCATCTGCCTCTGTGTATTTTGCAAAATTGGGTTTGGTGAGAAACAAATGTTTCACCTCATGTTCTAGGAAAAACAGGTTCTCCAATGTATCATATAATACTTTGCCTGTTGGCAGGGCTTTAATGCCTGAAGAGCTGGCTTGTTCCTTGGCCAACCTCTTGAGTCTATCACTATAGTCCAATTGGGTCATGAGTTTTTCATTGATGACCATAGGACTGGGAAGGCCTTTGTCCCTCAAAATTTGAAATTTAGCCATAAACCTATCAATGGCTACCTGCATGTTATGGCACTTTTCTTCTAAGTTGAGCATGAGGTTTCTTTTGGAAAGAACCTTTTTAATCTCTAAGATGGCTTCAGTCCTATCCTCTATGCCAAGCTCATGGAGCTCATATCTGTTCTTACTGTTCATGAGGTGGATGAGTCAACTTTCATCCTCAAGTTTATTTCCTAGTTCTTCCCTTACTTTCTGGATGGCTTTAGTGGCTACCTTCACCAGTTCGGTTTGCTCAAATATAACTTGGATTGATGGCCAAATATCATTGACAAAGTCAATGATATTGGCCCAGAGCATCTCTTTAATCTGTCCTAGTGGCTTCTGCAATGTCAAATCTTTCTCTAGGAATTTGATTTTCTCACCCATTCTTTGGGCTTTCTGTGTTTCTTCTCTTTGCTGAATTTGGGCAAGTTTGCAATCAGTTTCCAAACTTGCCACTTTCTCCTTTAATATTTTGAGCTATGTAGCTTGGATGGACATCTCCTCCATAGCTTTTACTAGTTCTGCTATTTTCTCAGTTGATGTACCTGTTGTTGTAGTGGACTTAGTTGTAATTGGCAGTGTTGTGGTAGGTGGAGTTGTAGGTGCCAATGATGTTGCGATTGTGGAATGAATTGTTGTTGATACTGTGGGGATGACAGTTCTGGGAGTTGTGGCTAGATCATTTTTCTTGGACTAAATCAAAGTGTCCAACTCCTACTCTGTTTCTTTAAGCTGATCATTTAGCTTTAGGACTAGGTCCATAGGCTCTTCATGTCCTTGTTGTGCTTCTAGGACTTCCATTGTTTGAGGGTGATGTAGTTGGGGAATTTTGAACTGCTTCTTTAGTGCAACAATGTCATAATTCTTCTATTTAATTAGCTGCTCTGTTGCTTTCACATCCTTGGGATCATGTCCCAATTATATCACTAAGTCCTCTAAGGACTTGATTCTTGTATCTTTTGCCTGTGAGGAGGCCATCTCCAACTGAAACTGAGCTGACATATTGTTTAAAGAGTTCTGCAATTAGTGGGCTGCTATTGCTTTCCCTATCAATTTAGAATAAATCATCTCACCTGTTTGCTTATGTACCTCAATCTGGTCAATGGGATGAATATCCCTTGCGAGTACTTCAAAATCTACTTTCTTAAAATCTGATGTTGTTCTTGGATGCTGAGTGGTTGGCTTGTTGAAAGTCATCTGCATTTTCCCCTTTTTAACATCAAAGGCTGACATAAGCCTTGTTTGATTGGTAGGGGTCATCTTTAGAGACTGTGCATAGGTTTGGGCTTTCAGCCTCTCATTTCTAGCCTTTATTTCTTTGTATCTGTCCTTGATATCTTGGTCTTTATTTGTTGGCATCCTGAAAGAGGATACCTCAACACTTTGCTACATTTCCAACATGTGAGTGTGTGATGTGGAAGATTCTAGAGTGCCTCCAGATGGAGTGGTAAGCCTACTCCCATCTCTTTCTGTGCTTGTAACCTTAGCTGTCTCCTATGTATATTCATGTTCAAATACAAGATTGACTCTTTGTCTCTTAACCTGGCTTGTCTCTACATGGGCTTGTGATGTTGCTATTTTTGAAGTAGTGGCCCCTTCCCTGTTTCTTTTGAGGATTTTCTCCTCATTTAGAGGAGTCTGTAGAACTAGAGGGGTACTCATGGTGGTTTCTGGTTTATCTGATTTCTCTGGTTTGTCTGTTTGATCTGGCACCTCTGACAGGTCTGGTACTTCTAATCCCTCTAGCACCTATGATTTTTCTGGTACCTATGATTCTTCTAGCACCTACAAGAAAGAACCCTCATCAAGTTGTTTCTCTAGGTCAATTAATGTGTTTTCCACAGCAACTTCAGTACTATCCCTGTCTTCTAAAGTGTTTTCCACCCATTGCAATTGGTTGGCATACTTTTCTATCTCAGGGATGTGGTGATGGATATAATGAGCCATCTTGTTTTTCTGCCTTCTTTTGCAGATGAAATCTAAGGGATCATATCTCCATATGAAGCTCTGTTTTAGTTTTAATCTTTGAAGGATTAGGTCTGCCTCCTTTCCAACTTCTCTGCTATTACAAATAAAGGGACATAATTGGTCTCTGATCTTGAGCTGGGCTTTCTTTTTGGCTTTAACAAATTTTACCTCATCTAAATTTATTATCTGCCTGTAGTACTCCAAAGCAAATAACCTCATTTGGAGGTCTTTAGGTAGTTTTTATGGGGCCAACTCACAGCCATAAATCCTGATCTCAGTGTAGTTTTGGTACAAGCACCAATCACCTACTTTGGATTGTATTGAGAGTTGCAGGATCCTCTTTATATCTGAACTAATTCTTGGAGGAGGGCTTCCTATCAGAATTGTCACAATTGGATGCACAAATAGGTCAATAAAGTCAAAATATGAATATGGGGGGTGATATTTATGTATCAATGGAGTCCAAAAAATTACTGATCTAGGGTGACCTTTTGTGCCAAGCTTCTGGAGAGTAAAGGGGAACTTATCTGTGTGGTAGTATAGAAAAAGGTGATAAAAAACAGAGGAATACTTGAAGACTCGCTCATTACTCATCCTAAGGAACTGGTCATGCATCCTATTGGCTATAAACTTGGCATAATCATAAATGATAGCAGGAGGCTATCCTGGAGTGAAGATGGACATGAAATCCAGGATGATTTCATCTATATACTCACTAGTGGTATAACCTAGGACATTGGATATCATTGCTACAATGTCCTGGCCAAATGGGGAAAATATGGTATACACATATGGAGGAGGATCTTTTGGGATATGCTTTTCCTCCCTGATGAAAGTTTGGAACATCTCAGCAAGTTTTGTAGTGGTAAGCTTGGGGAATTGGTCTAATAGGTCTCCAATTGAAATAGGGGTTAGGTTTTTCCCTGGTTGAAGTTGCAGCATCTCATTAATAGATTTAGTAGTGATGGTGAAAAGTATGGTTTGGTTAGGGGACATCACTACTCTTTGACTGGGGATATAATTTGCATGGCAATAATGGACAATTTCTGGGAAAATGTGAACTTCAGGGAATTGGTACTTGGGAAAATTGGACTCCCAAAAACCAATTTTATCGGCATGGTTCAGGTATTGGTCTCTGTATCGATAGTATAGTTTGAGAGGGGATTCATGGATAAAGGTGTCCTTTATCTGGAAATCTTTATCAGCCAAGGGGAGGTGGTCTAGGTCCAGATGAGGAGTAGAAATAGGTCTAACATTCATGGAGATTAGGGCGGCCATTCTCAGTCCTTGTGGATTTGAGAATGGGGGAGGTGATTTTCAGTTTTTTAGGGGAATGGTGGTTCAGTAAAGAGTAGGTTTGAGTTGCTATAGTTTCTTTAATTAATTTTTTACTTTAACTAATAAAACTCAGTAAATGGTTATGAAATTGACAGGTTTTCCAATGAATTATGGCTTAAATACCTGGAATTTATGGAAAACTAGCTCTGAACAGGGTGGTTGGCAATTGCGAATAGTCGAAAAGGCTTTGTGTAGGCTAGAAAGTTAACTAGGTGCTCTATGGCGTCTTTAGGGTGCAATTGGACGTAGGTTGACAGCTTCGACGTTTGCAGGTGTGTGCATGGAGGTTTACAATTGAAAAAAGGATAAAAACAAATGATTTGGGCCTTTTTGTCTTTATGCACAAAATTCAATTTTGGCGGGTATGGGTGAACAGTAGTCATTTGTCGTGTAGTGGGGTGAACAGTAACCATTTTGGCGTGTAGCGGACGGGCGGTAAATGGTTTCCATCACACCGCTTTTGGGTGCTTGGTGGTATTGGGGGGAGGCCGTCTGATTCCATATGTTGAACAAAGAGGATAGAAGAATCATTGTTGCCCTAGATAAATCCATAAGGAAAAGAGAATAAAATTTATGAATGATGGGCTTGGTAGTTGAGATAATTGAAGTCAACCACTAGGAAGTGATCAAGAATTGATAGCACCACTATGTAGGAACAAAACCACCATGGTCAAACTGAAGGATGGGTGACAACGATGTCTATCCATGCAATAAAAATGATTGCACCATGGTATTGGAGGAGATATGAAGAAGGAAATGGAGCAACATGTATTTTAGGAACACATGACAATGCAAATAAAGCTCTTGAACGACATCCTCATGAATTAAGGAGAGGTCATTATAATACAAAAAAAAAATGAACAACACAAGAGAGCATTGCTGAAAAAAGAACAAGAATATGGAGGAGAACATATTATGAAGATGAGCCAGAAGAAATGAATGTGCTATAGAGGAAGAAAAATCAATAGCGTGGGAGGAAAAGGAGCAAAACTCTCTGCATTGTTATTGGAACACAAGGACTAGAAGAATCATTTAATTAAGGACTGTGAGGTGGAAGAATATCTCTCAGGTGAGGATAATAGTCTCTAGATTCCCTGTAATACTGGAGGGTGGAGATGGATTTCTCTGGATTCCCCTGAAAACTTGGGTGGTTGTTTATTCCTTGGATTCCTAGTAAGGAGAGTTCTTTAGTCCCCTATGCTTGTTTTCTAGTTTTTACAGTGGGTTTTGCATTCATAGGATTGGGTGGAACAACTCTGTGAAATAGTTCTTAAGGTTGGGGGTGCTAAGCCTATGGATTCCCTCATTTGGTTTAGGGTGAAGGTGGTGAGCCTCTGGATTCTTTGTATTAGCTTGTAATGTTAGATCCATAGTTCTTATTGAGGTAGCTAAAGGGTGGAAGTGGTGGACCTATGGATTCCCTATGAGATATTGATTACATGAAGTATCTGGTGTGTGAAGGTGGATGGTCCTATAGAACCCCTATTTAAGCTCAAAAATTTGGTTAAATCCCTTAAGCACTCATCCTCAAGCTCTGGAATCTGGCTTGGGAATGTGCAATAGGGATTATTGCTCAAATGGATAAATAAATACCCTCTCAGGTTTTCTTGGAAACTTGAGAGAAACAAGACAAGGATCAACTATTCTAAGACACAACTCATTCAACAATTCAAGAAATAAACCAAATATTAACAATATAATGAAAAGAGTAACTTTTATGTATTCATGTATAGATCAATTGGAGTTGTCAATGTAATTGGAAAGCACTCCTAGGTATCTCCAAAATTTTATCTCGCACATAAAGAAGACTGGATCGATCCTTTCACTTCATAAATATTTCACAAATTAAAGTCATAATGAATAAACAATTATGTGTTACTAAATAAATCATTGTAACTCGATATTCCAAATAGTCATTAGTTAAACATAATATAAATGAACATTGAACAATGATATGGAAGGAAGAATAGTTGATCTCTATATTATTAATAAGAAGGAAGTTTACAACCATATGTTGAAGTTGTAACATAACCTCTTCCAGCTCACAGCTCCAATACTCTCTCTCAGTAATGATCTCGCGAGCATAACAATGCTCTAAATTCCATTCCATTTCTCAATGACCATGCCCTTAATTTATAGTTACATGGAGACTATAATACATGTCAACTTTTCTCTAATACAAATTGGGAAAAAGTTTTGGATTTGGTGATGATTCCTCATGTAAAATGCTTTGAGCCACTTCTAGTGCTTTGTTTGTATAGGAAAAAGTTAAAGATGAGGTCGAGGCGATCACATTCCACCGTATGAGATTTTCTAGTCATAAGTGTCACAATGAGTTAACTCAGGCTTTTGCACTCATGACTAGGTGAGTTTTTAGTAGTGTGAGCTTGTTGAAGAGATAGAGCATTATAGTCCAGGGTAACACTGCCTGCAAAGTAAGTGACCTACTTTACAATGCATGCTGTTGAGAAAAAAGGGTGAGTTATAGTCATAAATATGCCAGCGAAAAAGGTTTAACTTCAACCAAAGGCACAATGATCTCCTCTAAGATGATGAGGAGGTATTTTTAGTGATAATAGATGCCCCCTAAAGTGTGAGGTCAAAGAATAAAGAAATGAATGAAATACTTTATAAAAAAATAGAGGAGAGAGAGAGTAATCAGAATGTTAGAATGGAAGGATTCCTACAAACAACAACAAACACGTGTCACATATTGATTGTGTCCTAAGTCATTTAATCCCATGCTCAGTAGACAAAGAAAAAGTATGAACGCCAAACAATACACTACAAATCCATGTAGAAAATGAAATATCATGGCCAAAAAAGAGTACAGAGTGGCCACCAACAAGTACGATGTGGATCCATGTTAGAGTGTAGTCATTCTGATATAAGTTTTTTCCAGAAATAAAATATGCATCTTGGGAGAGGAAACAAGGTTGAGTGATGTATGCCTCTTCCCAAGGTCTTCGTCACCATCGTGAAATAAAATAATTTTGTAGATGTGAGTGAATGATTTTATGTCGAACATGTGAGGATTCATCTGATTACCTATCAATGATGAAAAGCATTAACAGACACAAGGAGAGCCACCGATAAGGATGATGGTCTCCAAGATGCCCAATACAATCTAGTCAGTGTGAGTAGATGTGTTGTGTTCGTACACTCATAAATTCATTCAATTAAGAGTCAATAATGAAACCTTCTTTTCAAATGCATGGTAACTTTCCACTAATCACTGCAACCTCTAGGGTATTATGATATTTCTCAATCCACTTTGAAGATAGTTTGTTGAAGTTGATAGGAATGGATCCTTTGAAGGAGGGAAATGATGAGTCCCAAATCAATCAACACAAAATATTAATAAAGTGATTGATTTTGAAGTTACCCAAAACAACAAGGGGGACTGACTCAGGAAAAATGGAAACATGAAGTATAAAGTGGCTGATATGGTTGACAGATACTAGGAAAGCCTTTTAATAATGATAGGCATGGCACCAAGGAGACCAAAAAAATTAGACGCAAGAACAATAGAAAGAGTAGGATATGAGAATGCAAAGACATCGGGGTATCAAGGCAATACTCATAAGGCAGTAGGGTTCAAAGAGAAGTTGAGATCTAACAAAGGGTGAAAATTTTGGACGAGTTTCATCTTCAAAGGATAGATAATAGACAACTGCCATACAAGTTCTGATTGAGATAGATAGAAATGATTGTTATTATTCCATTTTTCCCCATTTTGTTTAGGTTTTACTAGTCCAAAAGGGGTAAAATCGGTGATATTTTCCTATTTAAAGAGACTGAAAAGAGATTATAGAAGAATCCAGGAGGCATCTTTGTTATGGTTAAAGACACAATGTGAAAAAGATATAATATTGTACCCTAAATAGTTCCTTTTTCGTAGTTATTCCTTCAAGTTCAGATAAAGAGATAAAATTATGCTCAATATACATTCTCCTCATTTTGTTACGAGTATGAGGGAGGAAACAATAAACTTGATATTCTTCATAAAATTTTGTACGAGTAAGATGAAAAAAAATTGAGGTATATTTTTCAAATTGTCGAGTGAGAAAAAGATAGAAAAAGAATGGCTTGACCTTCTTTGTGGGAGTTTTATGAGCCCAAAGAAGTTTTTTGTTTTTTTTGTTTTTTTTTTACGAGTGATAAAAAGACCATAAAAAGAATTCTCAAGTCAGGTGCAAAGAGGTCAAATCTATTCAGATAATCTATCAAGGACAACATCAACATATTGCAAATCACTTACAGGAATTGAAGGTGAGAAAAAATGGAAAAAGACTACATTAAAATGACAAAACTAGGTGGTTAGGCATACGTCGAAGGCTATAAATAGGAGTTTGGGTTCCTTGTTTGCACTATTTGTGGTTGGAGAGCTATTTGGAGGTGAGAAAAGACTAGAATTTCCAAGGAAGGTTGCACACAATCCAAGCGACCATTTCTAATTTCGTCAGTTCTAGGTAAGAGAATGAACCCTGCACTCTTCATTATTGCATTTTATTTCAGTTTCCACAATAAATATTTTGTTTGCAAGAAAACCCTAGATGGTCAGGCTGGGTAACATAATTTACTACGAAAAAGGATGTGTTATAATGTGATTCCCAAAAGGGTGAGCCACCTTATAAACTACTTATTATTAAATGTGGAGCCACATTACCATGACAAACATTGTAGAAAATAATGTTTTACACTTTTTAGGTTTACCAGGTTGGATGGAAACTAATAAAAAGTGTTTTTGGTGCAAGTTAGGTATGTAAAGTTGATGACATGGAGGGAAAGAGTCCATGAGAAAGCATAAATTAAAATGATAAATGATTTGGCATGCTTAACAACATTGAGAAGATGTGTAATTTTAAATTACGCTTGGACAAAAATGATGAGGGAATGAGAAGATATTTTGGAAACCATAGTCTAGATGTGGGGCGAACACCAAAGAGTGTTCATGGTGGGGGATCAAGAGTTATAAATCGATATAGATGATATTTACTTCCTTATAGGGTTATCACACCAAGGCATGGAAGTAAACCTAGCAAGAGGAAGAGAATATCTGAGAACCACCATGGACCTTATCATTGAGTATTGTGTACCAGGGATTGTGAAGATGAGTAACCAAATTTCAATCGAGAGAGTGAATAATAGACCACTATGGTCCATTCTATTCACTATTTTATGATTGGGAGGGTCTAAGAGTACACATGTGGCCACCAAGGCCCAAATGTTGATTGGGGTGGAGTGTATAATGTCATAGTTGTTCAATTGGTGTAAGGTCTACTTGTGCGAGTGAAGGATGAGTTGACCACTTGCAAAACAAGGGCCCAAAGGGAGTTTGGGTATGGATTATTGAAACTATTCTTCTTCTTAGAGAGAGTGACCATGAGAGGGTGTGGGTGGCATTACCTATTGTAAACCTAAGAGAGCATAGGATACAAAGGTGGACTCAACTTATGACTTGAGTGGGAGGTCGGCCAATTCCACGATATTTGAAGCCCACTTTCTTTCCATGGTTCTAGATGCAAATTCCGATGATTTAGGATTTCCCATATGCAGCGATATATTTCAGTATTACCACCGGGCACACATTGTGGACCTCCATGTAAGAAGATGGATCAATGAATTTTTTGGGATTTTGGAAAATATGTAATTTTTTTGGTTTGGATGTAAGAAACTAACAAAATTTTTGGTATGACACAAATGTGGTACCAGTTTATCTCGTGGGCATGCCTTGAAGGGTGATGCAAGGAGAGTAGTAGGGAGAATTTGGAGCAACAACAAGAGTTGGAGTAGCGATCAAGGAGGTAGATGGTACATAGAGCCTTTGAGAGGTTGCGAAGAACTTAGAGAGACTCTAGATGGGTATTCTGCCTCTTCCTATGAGAGAGATACCAATACATCTCCAGAGGCATACTGTGAGTGTGATGGAGAGGTTCCTAGTAGTATTGAGGAGATTAGCATGAGAAATAGTGTGCTATAATGACCAAAAGGCTCAGGAGGACTAGTGGATAGATGTTGGTTTAGGGTGTCGTGGTTAGGCTCTATAGTAGAAATTTTGTATAAACATATGAGTTTTGAGACTCTTTTGAGGTACTAAAAAACTTGATTTGATATATATGTGTGTGTGTGAGAGAGAGAAAGAGAGAGTCCATACAAGTGAGATTATTTAAGATAAAAGTGGAAAAATAATGTTTATGATATTTTGCAGAACATTTCAGACTTCAATGTGATTCCATCATTAGGGGATTACAATTACAATTGAAATTATTTTAAACATGATGTGTTTGGAGCTATTAATAGTGATATGTTGGAGGATTTTATTTAAGTTGGCTCATCATGACTATTGTTTATTTTCTTTAATAATGGTTTCCATGATTTGCTAAGTTTTAAACAATCATCCTAGTTTATGGTGTTTTCTCTTTTCTCTATTTCTATAGCTTCTTTCACTGATCCAGATTTAGACATGAATGAAACAAATTTAAGATATAACCATAAATATAGATATGCATCAGAAATATTACTTCATTTCATTACTGTAAAATATTGAAATATGTTTACAAACAGAAATGGAAATAAACTAGCTAGGGTGATGGTAGCTTGTCTCTGAGAAGAGATGTGGGGGCTACATGCCTTTGAACTGTGTTACAATGAGGCTTGAACGCCTATTTATAGTTGAGAAATAATGGAAAACCATAAACATCCAAAAACCTAACCCTACGAGATGAAGCACCAAACTATGGGCCTCGTTTTGGGTAAATTGGTACATCAACTTCCCGGGGTCGTAACTTTGGCATATTATCTTCGTCTGATGTGCACAATACCTTGTTAGAAATATCTATCCGAGGAATACAACTTTGGGAAGAGAACCATGTATCCATGAACCAATGTTGCTCCCATTTTTCCCAAAAAATGTTGTTTAGGGCGTCAAAATGGCTCCAGAAGTTCAAGACTCGAAAAACGGCTAAAAATAGTAAACTATGCTACAATTAAGGAAACTGAAAAACTAAAAGAAATAATGGTGGGGGTCCAAGTGGAATTGGAGGGTGGACATCAATATCCAACTAGATCATTCCTCCCCCTTTAGGAAGAAATGGTCGCCATTGCATTGAGTTCCTCCATGAGATGAGGAAACTTCTGCTAAACTTGGTCCCTAGTGAGCCACTTGCCCTGGTCAAGGAGTTGGATTGCTTTGACAACTTGATATAGTTAGATCTTATGCTGGCGAGTGTGCTCGATCTGTGTGTCCATGATCCGATCAGTTGCATCTTGTTCCATGCAATCTTGATTTAACTCTGTGGGTGTGAGTTGTTTTGCAATGTCAGATGTGTCTAGTAATGGTGGAAAGTATGGTTGAATGCGGTCCACATTGAACACTGGGTGCAGGCCAAGGAATGGGGGAATGCTGAGCTAAAATGCATTGTCTCCCACACCCTTGGTAATGATGTAAGGACCATATTAGAGTGGTCTGAGTTTTCGATAGGCTCTAGGAAGTCAATCCTTTTGCATATGCAACCAGACTTTGTCGCCCACCTGAAACTTGTGTGGCACCCGATGTTGATCATGTCGCTGCTTGTACTTGGCAGTTGATTTCTCCAGAATGTCATGGACCTACTAGCGAATATGTTGGATGTGCTCAATGAAGTTGTTTGACTTATCTATTTTGGACTGGATATGAGCTGAATCTGCCTTAGTAGCTACAAATGGCATGGCCACATCAATGGGACATAGTCACTGGAATCTCAAGCCCACCTAAAAAAGGTTGTGGCCAGTCGAGTTGTGGAGAGCCTGGCTATAGCTGTGTTGAACATAGGGGAGGCTCTCATCCCATGTGCGTGGATGCTTTGAGTTGTACATGCGTAGAATGTGACAATCATCTTGTTGACAACCTCTATCTGGCCATCAATTTGGGGATGGAAGGTTGTGGACTTAGTATGTTTGGTGTCCAACATCGACCAGAGACTGGACCAAAATGTACTGAGGAAATTTCTGTCCTGATCTGAGATGATAGACTGTGGGATCCCAAAGTGTACCCACACTCATTCAAAGAAGAGTTTAGTAATGGATTCTGCTCTGATATTCTTCTTGCAGACCGCCATAATGACCATCTTTGAGAACCTGTCGACGACCACAAAATCACAGTTGTTTCTATGCTTATTAGAAGGAAGGCCCGACATGTAATCCATGGAGATGGATTCCCAAGGTTGACTAGGGGTAGGCAGCGGGGTATAAAGGCCTTGCTTCTTGATGGTTGGTTTGGCAATGGTGTAGGCAATGCATGATCTTATGTACTTCCCGACATCCTATCGAAGATTCAGCCAATAGAAATACTTTTGTAGTACTGCCACCATTTTCTTGACCTTGAAATGCCCAACAGCCTGACTGTAGTGTGCTTCCAAAATCATCTTGGTAGGCTCGCTTGAAGGAACACAAAGGTGACCCTGGTGGCATAACAGGGCATCCTGGAGGTGAACATCTCGAACATGTTGACCCTCGAAGAGTGTTTGGTATGTGTGGCCAAATTCTGGGTCACTTTTGTAGAGAAGTGGCCAATCAAAAGTCTAGTGCCCACATGAGTTGAACACAGTGGTTAACGCCATGATCAGTGGTGGACTGAGGCAATTTGCAACATTATTGGTGCTTCACTTCTTATACTTGATATTCAAATGGAACTATTGTAGGTACGTGGACCACTTATGAGGGCAATCATTCTACAATTTCCCTTGGGTCTATATTAATTGCAGGGGCCGATGGTCTGTGTGGATGAATGTTTCCTTCCCCAAAATGTAATGCTTCCATTGTTGGTAGGCTTCCACAATGGAATACATTTCTTTGTCATAAATGGGATACTTCTAGACTGTATCTGAAAGTGTCTCACTGTGATATGCCACTGGATGCCTGTGTTGAATAAGGACTGCCCAAATAGCATAGTCAGATGCATCTGTCTTGACCTCAAATGGTTGTTGCAAGTCTGGTAATGCAAGCACTGGTGCTGAGCAGAGGTGATGTTTCAACTCTATGAATGCCTTTTGTTGAGATTCAGACCATAATAATTTTTCTTTCGCTCCTCCCTTGGTGACTTGACTCAAGGACCAAGTTGATCTAGATCTTGGGAGGAGACCCCCAAGATCTAAAAATTGAAATGGATCTTGCGGGGATGCACCCAAGATCTAAAAAATTGAAATGCCAGAAGAAAAAGAGGAGAATGCCCAATAAACAACCACAAAGATTTTTTTTTATTAAAATAGAGAATAACTGTAATCAATTCCATGGGTGAATGAATACCATGGGTGGATGTCACAATACCACGGGTCAATTCCATGGGTGAATGAATACCATGGGTGGATGTCACAATACCATGGGTGAATGAATACCATAGGTGGATGTCACTTACAATACCATGGGTGGATAAATACCATGGGTGGATGCCAATTACAATACCATGGGTGAATTCCATGGGTGGATGAATATCATGGGTTGATGCCATTTTGCATTCAGATCATTCCTCCCTCCTTAATAAGCAATGGTCCCCATTACATGAAGTTCTCTCCTGTGAAGCCTTTATTGAATATGAAGAGCCACTGAAGAGAAGAGTTTTATGTGGTTAACCAATAACCATGATGAATGAAGATCCAATGATAGAGATACCCTGTAATTCTTGTGACCAACTATGATACCGATAATGTGTGACCTAGCAAATGGACTTTGATGAAGTGTGGGTTTGTGGATGACCCATGACTATGACAAATGAAGATTCGAGGATAGAGATATCCTGTAATGCTTATGACCAACTATGATCCTAACTGTGTATTTCCTAGAAAATGGACTTCGATGACAAGGATTTTGTGTGGTTGACCCATAACCATGATGTTGGTTGTTGATGAAGTAGCAAGTGCCTACATAGCCTGGGGTGGGAGGGCATGTCTCCAAATAACCCAAGCCAAATGTTGCTATGCTGAAACTGATGAATGTGAAGCAAGTGCCTACTAAAGTGGGGTGGGAGGGCACGTCTCCAACAGGAACCCACTCCGAATGTTGCTCCAGAATTAAAATGGACATAACTCGGTCAATATAACTCAGAATATTTATTATAACCTATTTTTGGAAGTAGAAGGACCATTTTGCATCTTACCATGTGTTGGAAATCCTTATTTGGACACTCTAGAATCTTTGAATAATGCTGCAATTTTTCCAACGTCACAAAAGTTCTGAAAAAATAGTTGATTTTAAATCAGCAATATCTCCCACATCTGAACTCCAATTCAACCCATTTGTTTTTTGAAATTGGGTGATTTTTCAAGAGGAGCTCAGATCTACAATCCCTTTTCTAAAATTCTTCACAAAAACTTCAAAAATGATAGGAGAGTTTTTGTCCACTAGTTGTCGTTAGAAAAAAGTTCTACAACATAGCTGATTTTAAATCGACCATATCTCCCTCATCCAGACTCCGATTCGGCCAATTTTTTTTTTTTTTTTTTGATATTTTTTCCCAAGGAATCTATATCTATTATTTGGTTTTGTAAATATTGCAACAAATGTTTCAGATCTGATCTACAAACTCACCACCCAAAAAAAATATTGCAAAAAAAAAATGAGAAAAGAAAAATTCTTCTTGCTTGGCCCAAGAAAGTGTTATGGGGAGGTTGCAACGTGTGCCTAAAGTTTGTTGAATATTGCTGCAAAAATTTGAAACTGAAATATGCATGAAACCATTATTCCCATGGTATCATAACCTTCTCTAATACCATTGATCCAGATCTTGGAGGGAGGCGCCCATGATCTAAAATATTGAAATGCCAGAAGAAAAAGAGGATAATGCCTAATAAACAACCACAAAGATTTTTTTTTATTAAAATAGAGAATAACTGTAAAGGCTACATTATGGTGGACAATCTTTTCTTTTACAAAATGTGACTTGTTACTTATAGTATTTTTTAGTTACAATACCACGGGTCAATTCCGTGGGTGAATGAATACTATGGGTGGATGTCACAATACCACGGGTCAATTCCATGGGTGAATGAATACCATGGGTGGATGTCACAATACCATGGGTGAATACCATGGGTGAATGAATACCATGGGTGGATGTCACTTACAATACCATGGGTGGATGCCACTTACAATACCATGGGTAAATTCCATGGGTGCATGAATACCATGGATTGATGCCATTTTGCATTCGGATCACAAGTTATATGAGAAAATCCCAACGCGAACCTGCGGTAGAAGTTGGAAAGACCCAGAAAGCTGTGGAGCTCTATCAGAGTGGTTGGAGATGGACAATCCCGAATGACTTGGATCTTAGCAAGATCTACATGCACCCCCTGTTCATCAATAATGTATCCTAGATACTGAACCTGGGTCATGCCAAAAGTGCATTTCTCCAAATTGGCACATAACTTGTGTTGCCGCAGTTTTTGGAGAACCTGTCGGATGTGGTGGAGGTGCTCTTCCCAACTCTAGCTGAAGATCAGGATGTCATCCAACTATACCACTACAAATGAGTTGGTGAATGGCCGCAAGATGTCATCCATTAGCCTCATGAAGGTTGTAGGAGCATTTGTTAACCCGAAGGTATAACCAACTATTTGAAAAGGCCCTCCTTGGCTTTGAAGGTAGTCTTCCACACATCAGAGGGTTCGATAGGTACCTGGTGATATCCTGACTTCAAATTGATCTTGCTAAAATATTATTCCCCCTTCAGTTGGTCCAAGAGGTCATCAATCCATGGGATCAAGTACCTATTACAGAAATTGATCTTATTCAGTGCCTGATAGTCAATACAAAGTATCCAAGTCCCATCGTTCCTCTGTACCAACACGAGCGGGCTCCCACAGGGTGATGAACTTGGATGGATGTGACCTTTCTATAGTAGCTCCTGAATCTTCCTCTTTATTTCATCATTCTCCATAATGAAACGCTAATAGATTGGTCCATTGGGCAGTGATGCACCTGGGGTTAGATCAATGGAGTGCTTGGCCTGACAGTGCAAAGGAACCCCTACAAGGGAGGTGAAGATGTCCTCGTACTCCTCCATGACCTTGTCCATCTGTAGTTGTCATGCGGAGGGGATCTATCTAGAGGTCGTGGCCACCATCTTCTTCTTCCTTGAGGGTGTATCATCAAGAAAACAAATTTCCCGGTTTTGGAAACGAGCTTACTACATTGTTTTGCAGTAACCAAAGAGATGGCGGTAGGCAGTGCTACCTCTGATATCCTATACAACTTATTTCCCAAAGTAACAATAACAGCACGAGGCCTTGATTCATACACATCATGTTGCTTCCACAAGTATGGTTGGCCTAATAATACATCAAAAACATCAAGGGGAGTAAAGTCACACAATACCTCATCTGTGAAGGGCTTGATGTTGTATAGAAGGCAACACTGCTGGCTCACACGAAGATCCCGTCCTTGGTGAAGCCACCCGATGGTGTACAGTTGTGGATGTGCTATGGTTAGTAAGCCCAGCTGCTTCACGACCTCTACCGAAATGAGGTTCTTTTGGCTCCCGTTGTCGACAATGAATTGTAGCGGGGGGAGTGGAAGAGGCGCTCCTCCTCCTTTGGATGTTTGGGTTCCTTCTTCTAGACCTTCGTGGTGGCAATGGTTGTGTTGGGCTCCACATCAATAATCTGCTTCCCTTTGTCATTCCCCTTATCGGGTTCTGACTTAGAGTCAAAACATGCATCTGATTATGAAACCTTTAGTTCGACCACCAGTGACTGCTTGGCCCGACATTCGCTTGCTTTTTATATGGAGCTCTTATGGAACTCACACCACATTCCCGTGTCCTTTTTCAGCTTCGCGACGCTATTCTTTGCTTGCAGCTTTGGCGGGTTGTCTTGGGTCACCCCGCATTAGCTTGGTCCTTTGTTCTGCGGTTTGGGGGCACCTTTCCCTTGCTTCGAATTCACATATCCAAAGTCTTGCTTCTTCTGTTTAAAATTTTTCTCGATCTTGATGGCATATCAGTATGCCATGCCAAGCGAGGAGATGTTCAGGAATTCTATTTAGTCTTGAATGTACCTGTGAAGATAGCCATGGTATTGAGTACCAAATGCTGCTTTGAATCCTTGATACCCAACTTTGTGCGAAGGGTATGGAAAATATTGGTAAACTCTGGCACGTCTTGGTCCCTTCCCTGCCACAGCGTGGTCCACTTTATGTATTGATCCTCATAGATTCTGATAGGGTAGTACTGCTCCTTGATGGTAGCCTGGAATGAATTCCAAGTGGGTACGGCTGAAAACAGTGAGGCCATACTTTCATCCTTCTTTTCACAGTAGGTTTCCCACCAGTGCTTGACATGGGGGGCACTTTGAGAAGAGCAAAAGTAATATTTTCTTGGCTGGAAAAATCATGAACAAAAAAATACCCTTCTAGAAGATTTAACCATTTATCTACGATGTCTGCATCTATCTGACCCTTAAATAAGGGAATGTCAATAACTTGTACCTTAAAGGGTGTGGGGCTTCCAGAGTAGCTGTTGGAAGTAGATGTGTCACCCCTAACTAGCCGCTAAGGATCTAGGAAAAGTTGTCCATCATCGCATTCCTTTGTTACTCGAGGGCCTCTTTGAGCAAGATTTTGATAGGATCTCCTGCCCCTTGTCTTTCTTTTCATCCGCCATGGGAGGTCGTAAGGATTTGTGAGGCTGGTCTTACGAAGGTTCGAGTAGTTCAATCCCTAACTCCTTATATCTCGACCTCATTGGGGACATTCAAAGAAAGATAGAGAAAGAGCAGACCCCTCTGATACCATTGATCTAGATTTAAACAGGTGTTGGCTTGTATGGGTTTGACCCAGGTTCAGAGGTGATTTAGCCAAGCAAATCCTGATACTACTGGCCCTTTCAGCAACAGTCCATAGAGCGCGGACTGAGGTCTCACCCAAAGTAGTATGGGAGGGTGCTAGAACCAGGTTTCCGCACCCTGGGGATGTCTGATGAGCTTCTGGAGGTCTGCGGTCTGACCCATCGCTATGCGCACTTGCTATCCTTTGCAACCTGCGATGTTGCTTCCATGTAGCCCTACTTGGGGCACAACCCGTATAATACCCAAGTCCCTTGTTATTTAATCTGTTATTATCTGATTACTTGACTTGTTTATGTAAGACTAATGATTATTACAACATATTCAGCAATCATATCAGTGCACGCAGTAAATAAAACAGTATAAACATAAAGAAGGCAATGTACAACATATACATAGAAATAAGAATCAACTTCTATTTATTAATCTTCAATCCCGATTACAGACTCGACGCCGTACTACGCACTTAGCTGCAAGGGTCCACACACTTAATTTCAGACTCTACTAGACCTCTGCGCACTCAGCGACAGAGCCTCTTCCTACTACTACAACCCAATACACTTAGACTCTTCTTTTATGCTTGAATCACTCTTATTATTCTCTCCAATTCACTCCCTTTACTATTAGAGCCTTGCTCTATTTATACAATCCCATGTTCCGCAGACCATGGGTAGGCCGACATGACCTTACATTATATTACAATATTTTAGCGCGGACAACCCTATGACTCATCATATACTTCACGCTCCGCGCCCATAATTCGCGGAGTCTTACAACACCTTTGACCAAAACTTGGGCTTTGAGCCCCAAGACCTACTGTGGGGGGATTCCATGCCTAATATGCCCCCAACAAAATCATCGTGACTTGTCCCGAGTCACTCTACTGGTGCGTTGATCTTGGCACAGAGCCCCTCCAACTGGTCCCGTACTTCTCGGATGTCCACAGCGCACTGTTCTGCAATTTGCTGGACCTACTGCATGCGCTCATCCAATGCTTCTTTGTGAGGATTCACTATCTATCTTAGCACATATAATCCTTGCATCTGCATGAGCTTGCCCTCAATATCGGTTGTAATGGTGAAGGCCTCATCAATCTAAGGTTGGACGTGCGCTATGAGAAGTGCCTCTTTCTGTCTTTCAGCATCCACTTGTTCTTTCAATGCCCTTGCTTGCTGCATCTTTGCCAGTCGTTGGGTGAGGACGGCTATCTGCGTAGTTCCCCTTACACTATCATACTATTCCTGTAGTTTGCGTGCCTCTGTTTCCAGGCGTTGTATGTTGGGGTCCTCTTGCAAGGATGTGAGGATGTCAAAGGCTTGGTCCAACATATCGGTACAGTCCTACACTGCCCACCCAATTTCTTCCAGTCCTATTTGAATAGTGCTCACGCGCTGCTCTCTAACTTCCGAAGGAGTGGAAGGTTGCACCTTTAGCCGCAACTCAGCAATTTCGAGGTTCAGTTCTAGCTGCACTCACGCTGTTTCCTCACACGCGCTTTGGACTCCACTTTCCAGACAGTGGATCTGCATCTTTGTTGGTAGGTCTATGGCGATGGACAATTCTGGAACTTGCTGGCATGCTTCATCAACTGTTTGCACAATCTGTTGGTTTTGTGTCACTAGTTTATCACACTGTAGGCTGAGCTATTCGATGTTGATCTTCTGCTCACTCAATACCTAGATCATGCGACCCACCCTAGCACGGAGCTCTACTGTGATGCCACCCTGTAGTTGATACAATGTGTCTTGCGGAAGGGTAGCCAAATTAAGGCCCATTCCCTTGATCCTACTTACCATGGCTCTGTCATCCTTGTTCTCCACTGTTAGCACTCCTTCTGGTAGCACTATGGTGTTGGCCATCTTTGTGCGTAGCAACTACTCTGCTGTTGATGTACCTGCGACACCGTAGGTGGCTACTATTCCTTCCTATGGGGGCCGCACCTAGAGTTCCTGTAGCTGTGCCCTTAGGGCTCCCAACACAATCTATTGCTCCGACATGGCTTCCTGGAGAGCTTCCTTGGTAACCTCGTGAACTGTGTCGCTAATGTCATAGAGGTCACCTTCTGCTGTGATCGGTCCAATGGCCAATTTGGATGCTTCGACCTTTTTTCGTGGACCCAATCTCTCTATGACACGCAACCATTTTAGCTGGGTGGATGTTGTACCGAGATCCACGCCCTCTTCTGCAGTGGTTGTGTCCTCTGCCTCCTGTCCTATAGACATCTGATGGCCTTCCTCTTGCTACGTTATGGTGGCCCCTGTTGCCTGCACTGTTGCTTTTTCGGTAGCCTTTGCCTGCTCTATGGTTGTGTTCGCTGCCTCGTGGAAAACCCTTACCTTTGCAGCCGCTCATTCATTGCGCCTTTGCTGGGCCAACTACGTGATACACAACTTGGTTGCATCCTTCTGCTTCTGTGCTGCTGTTCTATCCATCTTCGTCAGATCTGGGGGGCGCCACTTGGGGGGGGACATGATTCTAGCACTAAAAAGATTGCATCATCAATAGCGATGAAGGGGAGCTTGGTCCATTATTATGTCGGGTCCTTACGTGCCTTGATGTACACATTATGCATGTCCACCTTGAAGTCTGCAAAGCTCTGCAGACTGGTGTAAACTGTGGTGGATAGGCGCAGCCCACTATTGATCCACATCTGGATGCTCGCCTCCATGAGCACCCAGAGGATCTTTGTCTCACAGATCTGCGTGGCATCCTTAGTAGCCCAGAGCGACGCGTACTTTTTCACCTTTGGTAAGTCCTGCTCAATACTAGGGAACTAACTGTCCTCAGGTAGTTCCCCTATTACCAGTAAAATAGACAAGAGCAACCACGCATAGCGGAAGGTCTTGCCCTGCTCCTAGGCTTCCTTGCAGTTAGTCAGGAACTTCTCGTAGAGGAACTCAACCCAGTTGAATTGGATCCCCTCCACACATTTCTCTGCCAGAGCAAATACCAGCGCTGGTACCTCATCTCTGCAGCATTTTCTCATTACCTTCCCAGCCAAGAGTTGGGTGGCTACGCACACCCCTTTATCTTTAATGCTGCTAATTGTGTAACCCCTCTTTTTCTTCTCCAATTTGTATTTTTCTTCATGGCCTCTGCGAGCGCCAAATCTACGCTTTTTCTGGCTATCACCACGGGGTCCTTTTCCTTGCAGGGGAGTCAGGAAGTCTTATGGATAAGATCTGTTGTGATGGGAATAGGCTCCCCTAGCCATAAGTACCCATTGTGCACTAGGAAAAGCAGTTGCCTGATGATGAAAATTGTGATAAGCGCATGGTGAAAGTGTGGAATCCACAGTAGATGAAGTAATCTAGCCTTCTCCACACCATGCAACCATTTCCATGGCTCTAGTGTTGTGACTGACCCCTCCATGCTTTGTTTCATGAGGTTATCTGTCTCTAAATGTGGGAACTTCTCACTGTCTGCGAGGTCCCAATCTTCAAAATTCATTGTGGGCATGCAGCCTAGGTGCGAGCCCTCAAACACAATTCCATTGGGGAGGAGCGGGGTCTGAAGTGCACTCTTAGTGGCATCCAGGTCCTTTGGTATCTTGGTTTTCCCTTTCCGCGGAGGGACGTACTCAGGCAATTTTGCTGCAGAGCGCACTGGCTAGATGTCTTCTACTATGTCTTCGGCTACCTCTATCTCATCAACGAGAGCCTGTAGGTCCTCCTCCTCATCATATGTCTCAATGGTGACAACCTTGCCCTTTATTTCCATTGAGAGTTTATCGAACCGTGGATTTTGCAGGGACATGTGGACTAGCCCCACTGCCTGGTAATTTCTTGGGCCTCGATGTCTGAGGTGATTTCGGGATTTCTGGCGCATCCCCAGCATCTCTGGGAACGTCCTGCATGGTGGGGTTTTTCACGGCTTCGTCGGTGGTACTTTCTACAAAACCCACACTTCTCCTGGTAGTCGTCATCCTGTTTGAACTGTCTGTAGTTGTTCGCGAACTTCGGGGCTCAAATATTGCTTGGTGCTCAACACTCTGTGATCTACATAACTTTTCAAATCTCAAATGAATAAGTGTTGTCTTGTGGCTAGCCCTTGGAGTTTTATAGTTCCTTTTGAATTTGAATTCAACTGTTCCCGCCAATTCTGAGTCATTAATGCTTTCTTGGCGGCAGATTGTCCCAAATCTTACCCTTAATTCATGTCTTAAATTCCCACTGCCCACTCCCTTTTGCCTTAAATCGGATATCCCATCGTGAACAGTGCCACCAATGGTCACTTCCCAGCCTACCTACACGGCAGCACAGCCCCCCGTGTGCAGGCGAGAACCTTGGGACATACTGATTCTGCGCACACCTCCCTTATCGTGCAGTTCCCAAATAGACTCTTTTAGAGTCCCGCGCTCTCTTTCAACTGCCTAGAGCGCTGAGACTGTGCCCCCTACAGCTAGTTAGGTGGTCATGCCACCTGTGCGAGACTTCAACTCGCCTTTCAGTGTAGTCCACGGAAACTCCTCAATTTCCTTCGCAACAACCGGTGCCGCATGTTCTACTGTATGTAGTGCACTCCCCTGGTTACTGCGTTTGGTGAGGTGTGATCGTAGCCATGGCAGCAGAGTCATAAATTCTCGGTGACACTCATCTAATGTAGTGGTATGATCATCCGTATTTGGCCTTGTCATCCTTGGTTTCTCGACGAGACATGCTTGTGTGATCTCGTTTTCCAGCCTCATGATCTCAACGTCCATCAAAATGCTTTTCTTCCTCAATCGTACCTGGTCCTTTTCGAGTTCGCGAAGTCTAAGGTTCCCTCACTGGATGGCTTCCTGAATCCTTAGATGTTCGTCCTTGCGTAGATGTGTGATTTCTTCCTCCTTGCCATCGCGCATTGTCGCCACTGCAGGAACCAGTACGTGCGGATTCCTTTTTGGATCTTCTTCTATAAGTATGGTCTGCACTCTATTCCACACCTTTGGAATCGTCTTTGCATTCAGGGTTTTGGACATGGTCCGGTAGGCCCATCGAACTGCTGGCACACATAGGTCCCAATCAGTTCGTCTCGCCTGGTTAACCATGTTCAGTACTCTACACACCCTATCAAAAGCTTCATCGTGGATAATTGGTATCATGCGTCGCCTTTCCTACTGCTACGGTTTGTTCCGATTCTCTATTCTGGGGTTGGGGTGCGCTTGTGTGCACTGTAAAACATATGTCTATACCCATCGAGAAAGATGGGCGCACAAGTTGTTCTGCCCTTGCTAACTGGATTTCATTCGAAGCTGGGGTTTTCCAAAACATAGGCACATCATCCTTTTGAATCCATGCCAGTCCTCAAAATTTCCTTTATGCATACCCCACCATCGTGCAGGCATTGCATGAAGTGCCCACTTCAGTGCATCGCACTGCTGCTGTTTTGGTACTGTGCTTTCAAACTTTCTCAGAAATTCATCCACCACTGATAATACATCATATGTCGGCAGCTCCTTGGCCTCTATTGTCACACAACACAGTGATCTAACCATCATGTTGCAATTAAGCATTGTTACTTTGTGCAGCCGATTCTGCCATCGCTCTACTTCTTCATCTGAATCTGAAGTGTAGGAGCTTTCGCGCTCCCATGAAATTCTCCCATCTGTAGTCAGATTCACCCACTCCTGTTCTTGTGAAATTATCTTGTAAATACAATTGAGATCTTCATCACTATCATCGTCGCACATCGATTCAGTGTATCACGCTCCTTCGGCTGGATCCAGCAGTACTACTACGCGTAGTGACTTTTTATCAAAGATCATTTTGCACTTCTTCAATTTTATGACTCCATTCATATCAGTGGCCCAGTCTATTCCTAGTAGTGCGAGATAGGGATTACTGTCATCGACAATCTCTATCACTTCAAAATTTTCCTGTGCGCTCGCACCTTCAATATCTACTGTTACCCCTTGCAATCTTCCCATGGGAAAAATATTCTATTGGTTCGCCATTTGTAATTAGATGGGGGACCATTGTAGCACAAGTTTGCTCATGTGTTCCCATGTTTGCTTTGGTAGCACATTTGTGTCCAAACCCAAATTCAGGATTACCTGATCCATTTCATACTCGTTGATCTGTGCAGTCAACCTCATTTCCCTTCTGGTACGCAATGCATGCTTCCACAGTTTTCGGACCACGTGCGATTCTCCTGACCCTGTGCATCTTGTCATAAGTTCTTGTAGTCCTTTTACTACCTTGTTGTTGTGCAGTAGTTTCATGCATGTCTCCAGAAAGGTAGTGAACATTGAAGGATCCATTCTTGGTTCTATTTGATCCTTACTACCTGAAGTGGAGGCCTCCGTGAAGCTCTTCTTAGCTTCCATGAATGTCTCCTTCGCATGTTCTAAATCAAACTCAGGTTCCTTTGTAGGGGCCTTGCGAACCCACGCACTTTCTTCTAGCTGATTCCCTTTATCATTGCCTGTGGTCATACCACTTCTGAGCATCATGTTTACATTCGGGTCTTCTTCGCGCTGCTCAGACCTCATCATTTGTAAATTCTGAGTCAGCAGGGGCTGGAGTACCCCTTTTTTGCACATCCTTGCGATCAACAAAGGGTGGTCTTCTGCCTCATGATGAAACTGAGTACAATACAAGCATGATATCCTTGTCAGGTTGGTACAATCGTGGGCATAGTGCCTTGGCCCTCCGCAATTGTAACAAATTAGTTGTCCGAGATCCCTTCTTGGTCCCATTCCTACTCGTCCTCAACTACGACCTTGAAATCCAGTGCGCACCATCCCTGCATTTGCATCAAGGGCTCGCGTTTCAGTCTGTACCCTATAGGAAGGGGTCTGATTCATCATTAGTTCATAACTTCGGCAGGTGCATTCATTGTGGCCTATCGACCTACAAAAATTACAAAACAATTGACGGGACATCTACATATACTTCTGCAACAAATGACAATTATCCATAGTGTGTTTCCCTCCTATCTGACAGATCATGCACCATAATGTAGGCGCCGCGTTCGGCCCTACCTGTGCCTCTGGTCTCAACGACATCTGGCCTCATCCTACCAAGTTGTTCCCTTGGCCTTTGCATTTTATGCACCATACTTCCTCGCGCATCTTTGGCTGAGGTGTCCTGTCCTATTTCAAACTCTGCATTTCCAGACATAGATTTAGTAGTTGCACGTGGATTTGTTGGACTCCCAACCCAGGGTCTTGTATAGGGGTCTCATGTAATCTCATTGTCATTTCCAACGCTTCGGCCTAGGTGGAAAGTTTCTACTATGACAGTGCCATCCTTAAGTGTGATGTTAGAGATGCTACAAACCATGCGCGATGTTGTCCATCCGTCAATGTCATATTGGCTTCGCGAATTGTACTCTTCAACCTTTGGTCTAGATCCCAGGGGGTCTCGCCTGGGAGCATCGCGATCTCCTTAAACCCGATGATTGATTGTGTTTCTGACTTTGGCTTGCTAAATTCCCTATTCAGCGTGGCCTGGATCTCTGTGATCCCTGCATTTGGGTGGTCATTAGAATGCTTGATATAGCATGTTAATGCACGTTCCTGCAACGCACTCACCAGCGTAGCCTTCTTAATATTGTAATCCATGATGCCTTGTGCTTCCCATACTGCTCTTACCACAAACTAGAATTGGTCTGGATCTTCATTCCCCACTCCTTTGAATATCATTAGCTTGATCACACTTGCCATACTGAACTATGGTGGTGGTGGAGGTGGAGTGGGTGGAGATGGAGGTGAGGAGGGTGAAACGAGTGGCGGTGTGGGTGGAGGTGGTAACCATGGAATTCGCTACCTTATCAAACTGACCGCACTTCTCAGAGAAACCTTCACAAGCTCTTCCTTGCTTTCCCACGAGGGTGAAATTAAGGGACTGGTTTCTAATCCTTCACTACTTCCTCTTATGTAGATCTTCCCACTCCACATAGTCCCAAACATTATTTTATTCGCATAACCCGCTTTTCACACAATAGCAGTTTAATCCAAGTGTTCAAAGATTTAATATACTTACCTCGCGGTCCCTTGAGGAAACGTCGCTCCACCTCACTGTAGTTGACAGTTGTGTCTACCGCAAACTCAGTGATAAATCCTCCTATTATCCGATCAATCCAATGGTCCACAGCTCGCATGATCTTATCTTGTAATGCTTCTAGTCTGCACACTAATTCCAAAGTCCACACTAATGGTTTGTCGAGCCTACACCTTCCCTGGCTGTCTGCTAACTTCGCGATCCACTCACACAACTCAAAAGGAAAGGATGCAAATAAAATTTCGTAGATTTCCATATACAAGTAGCGCTCCAACTACTATTCCTTAGATACTCGCGGGGTTCTTTTTTCCTGCGTGGCGAACTCATGAATATTCTTGTCCAACCACTCTTCAATTTATTTCTTTGTTGGATTCCAGTGGCACGACATCAGACTTCCCTTATGCAGATCCTGGTCCTGACAACAGAACCATTTGTTGGCTTGTATGGGCTTGACCTAGGTTCATAGGTGATTTATCCAAGAAAATCCCAGTACTACTGGCTCTTTCGGAAACAACCCATGGAGCGTGGACTAAGGTCTCACCCGAAGTAGTATAGGAGGGTACTAGAACTAGGTTTTCGCACCCTGGGGATGTCTAATGAGCTTCTGGAGGTTCACAGTTTGACCCGTTGCTATGCGCACTTGCTATCCTTCACAACCTGTGATACTACTTCCGCGCAACCCTACTTGGGGTGAAACCCATATAATACCCAAGTCCCTTGTTATTTAATCTGTTATTATCCAGTTAATTGACTTGTTTATGTAAGACTAATGATTATTACAACATATTCAGTAATCATACCAGTGCACGCGGTAAATAAAACAGTATAAACGTGAATAAGGCAATGTACAACAGATACACAGAAACAAGATTCAACTTCTATTTATTAATCTTCAATCCCAATTACAGACTCGACACCGCCCTACGCACTCAGCTGTAGGGGTCCGTGCACTCAACTGCAGACTCTACTAGGCCCCTGCACACTCAGTTTCAAAGCCTCTTCCTACTACTATGACCCAATACACTTAGACTTTTCTTCTATGCTTGAACCATTCCTATTCTTCTCTCCAATTCGTTCCCTTTACACTTAGAGCCTCGCTCTATTTATACAATCCCATGGTTCGCAGACCACGGGTAGGCCAACATGACTTTACATTATATTACGATATTTTAGGGTGGAGAACCCTATGACTCATCCTATACTTCACACTCTGCGCCCGCAATTCACTTACAAAACCTTTAACCAAAACTTGGGCTTTGAGCCCCAAAACTTGGTGGGGGGATTCCATGCCCAACAATAGGAACACAACAAATTGTAGATATAACCATACATACAGAGATGCAGCAGAAATAATACTTCATTTCATTACTGTAAAATACTGAAATATGCTTACAAATAGAAATGGAAATAAACTAGCTAGGGCGAGGGTAGCTTATCTCTGAGAAGAGATGTGGCAACTACTTGCCTCTAAATTGTGTTACAATGAGGCTTGAAGGCCTATTTATTGTTGAGAAATAATGGAAAACCCTAAACATCCAAAAACCTAACCCTAGAAGATGAAGTGCCAAACTATGGGCCCCATTCTCGGTAAATTGGTACATCAACTTCCTGGGGTCGTAACTTTGGCATATGATCGTCGTTTGACGCACACAATACCTCATTAGAAATATCTATCCAAGGACTAAAACTTTGGTAAGAGAAACATCTATCCATGTGTTATAGACATTTTTGGGCACTGCAACCCCAATCATGAATGTCAATAAACCAAGGGCTCTTAAGTCCCTAAAAGTGTTGTTCCGACCCCTAAAAGAACAAGGTCAACTGATTACATCTTCTCCCAGAAGTTCTCCATGAAAAACTACTTAGAACTGGTCAAAACTGGACCATTTCACCTACTCCATAGGCAAAGTGCATTGCATCCCACCTGAATACACACAGTAGGTGTGATGCATGTCAAAAAGCCCTTCTATGTGGTGCGATGGGCGAGAAGGGACAAATGGAAGGGTCAATCCGCAAGGTGGAGGAGCATGGAATCTTCCAGAAACTTCTCCTGCGACACTTGCCTCTCTGAATTCGACCAGGGATGAGTAAGAGATCATCAATCTCCAAGTGGAATCAAGAACTATCAAAGAGAAGACACTAATCAAATCTCAAAAGCTGACTCACCCCCCTTGCAAACATCTATATATGGATCCCTCATCCCAGAGATCCGGAGGCTGGAATTTTCTATCTTGTAAGGAAGTGCTGCTGGTTTCTTGGTACAATATGATAGTGTTGGGTGATCTAAGCTTTTCATGAGGTGAAGAAGGGCTTCTTGCTGAGAGGATGATGCTGGGTCAGAACAATTGGTTGTAATTCTCCTAGCTCTTTCTTGATTATCAATAAAACTATTCAATTTTTCCTCCATACACTTGTGTGATTGATGATTTATGCATTTGTGTGGTTAATATACATCTAATCCTATATTGCTTATGATAATAGATCTATGTTCTCGTATAGTGTTATGCTGCTTTGATTCTATAGGTACTCTATGAAGCTGGGTATACAAGAAAGCAAGTAGCAAAGGACTATCAGAAGAGAGAGGAATCGAGCAAGGAACCAAGCGCGAGACAGAGGTTGGTCTCCTTTATTCTTCTCTCATCTATCTCTTATAAAGGAAGACGAAAGTAGTTTTAGTTTGTTTGTTTCTAAGGTACCTACCAGCCTTAGTGGGATTAGCAGCTTTGCATAGACACTATTCCCGGTAACACCATGGACCCATGTTGCTCCCAAGTTTCCCAAAAAATTTCGTTTAGGGCCTCAAAATGGCTCCGAAGTTCAAGACTCAAAAAAACTGCTAAAAATAGTAAATTGTGCTACAATTAAGGAAATTGAAAAACTGAAAGAAACAATGGTGGGGGTCCAAGTGGAATTGGCGAGTGGCCACCAATATCCAACTGGATCATTCACTCTTATTTTTAGATAGTGATCTTATTTCTGAATGAGTTTATAATTATCAGTGCAAATGTAGTGAAAGGATAATCATGCATGTTCTTCCAAGGCTGATTTTGATGGCCTATCTATTAAGATGTCTTTCATGTGTTATTTTAATCTGATCACCACTGAACTTCCTATTTCACGTATGTATTCTTTTCCGCATGAGCGTGGAATAACATGTACTCATTTGTGTTGTTTTGGGCCTATTTAATTCTTGACTGAGTCAATCATTTTTCTTATGGTGTTTGGGGGGTGAAAGCAACATTGATGTTATATTTATTAAGACTTTTGGCTATTTTATCAATGGGATGTAAGGAAGGGTGATTTTAGGGATTTCTATAGAGTTTTTTGTTTTCTTTTTGTTTGTAGCTTAATTTATGGCCTTGTTCGCTATGTTTCTTTGGTATCCATTCTTTTCAAATACATTAAAAATATGGTCAAGTTCATGTTTTAAATGTTTAGGGTCAGATATTATAGAATCTCTTGTTGCTAGGGTTTTTATGATTCTAGCTTTTTGTTTGGGATGGTGATGGGAGTCTCCATGAAGGTACTATTAGTGTGAGTTTTCTTTATGAAGACCTGGTATTCAAGCTTTCCATTTTCCTTAGTGAGAAGGATGTTTAGGAAATATAGTTGGTTGTATTTTTCAATTTCAATAATGAATTTAATGTGTTATGAGAGGTTGTTGATGTGTGTAATAAATTCTTCAAACTTATCTCTTCTATGACTCCATTTTTCAAATATCAAACACCGTAAGAAAAATGATTGACTGGGCCAATGATTCAATTGACCTAAAACAACAAAAGGGATTATATGTTATTCCATGCTCATGCGACAAAAAATACAAAGGTGAAATAAGAAAGTCAATGGGCATCAGATTAAAAGAACACATGGCACACATCTTAAGAGATGAGACATAAAAATCCACCCTAACATAATATGCATGCTCTTTCTTTCACTACATTTGCATGGATAATGCTAAACTCATTCATAAAGAAGATCACTATCTAAAAAGAAGAATAAAAAAAGCTATAGAAATAGAGAAAAGAGAAAACACCATGAACTAGGATGATGGTTTAAAACTCAAGAACTCATGGAAACCATTATTAAAGAAAATAATAGGTCCAAACAAATCATGTTTCAAACCATCTCAATAGTGATTGTGATCCCCTAATGATGGACTCACATTGAAGTCCAAAATGTTGGGAAAAAAGGCATAAACAATTTTTGGAGGCACACACACTTTTTGGTTTTTTAGGCATTTTTGATGTTTTTGTGTAAATGTTTTGTGGAAATGTACGCACATGCTTGTAAATACAATTAATGTGACAAATTCCAATCCAACACATAGTTTTCTAATGATTTAGCTAATGTATTAGATTCTTTCAGGATATGTTCATAAATAATAAACTCAAAATAACGTTCCAAAATATGGACCCTCAAAAACCTGCAAAACAACATGGGATTGCGAATGCTATATATATTATTAAGATGCATAACCACGAATTGGGAATCTAACCTAACCACTAAGTGAGAGAAGTCAACGGTGATGGACTTTGAAAGGAGTTCAATAATAACAATGTACTCAATGACATTATTGATAGCATGACCAAGGAAGACTCTACTAGAACTAAGGAGATTTTAGGAAGGCGAATAGAGCACCCTGGTGGCTGATACAATGTGTCAAGTGTGACGACTGGAACCATCCACATATCCAATGTAAGGTGATGGTAAGGAAGACATCCATGGAAAGGGATAAGCATGAGGAAAATAACCAGAACTAACCAAGAGAAGAAAAAGGAAAACTAGCACACCAAAGGAAAAAAAACATGGTATATAAAGTTATAACGCACATGTGAGTGGGATGCTAAGTGTAGTAATTTTTCAGATAGAGCCCGTTTTTGGGGCACTATGAGCAGGTTTCCATCTCATTTAGTAAGTTCATAGGCACTTTTATAGGGAATACTGGTTAATTGGACAAACAATAACCCTTCCATGTTTCTTGGAAACTTGAGACAAATAGGGTAAGGGATTTACTATCATAAGACTTGACCCATTCAACAATGTGAGAAGTAAAGTGATATTGACAAAGAAATGTTAAGGGAGAACCTAATTGTCTTTCTATGTAGACCATTTAGAGTTATTAGAGTAGTTAAGAAGCAATCCCAACTAGATCCAATGGCTAATCTTGCACACAAAAGAGAACAAACCATACCTTCACAGCATAATAATATTGTCAATCGAAAACCATAATAGATAAACAAGTGCACATTACTAGATAAAACATGATAACATAAGCTTCCAAAATGCAATTAGTCAAGCATGATATAAAAGATCATTTAAAAATAGTCTATAATGAAGAACAATCAATATATATATATAAATATAAATATAAATATAAATATATATATATATATATATATATATATATATATATATATATATATATATATATATATATATATATATATATATATATATATATATATATATAGATATATATAGAAGGAAGATTACAACCATATATGAAGTTGTAGCAACACCTCCTCCAACTCCTAGCTCCAATACTCTCTCTCTCTTAAATAAGATCTCAATAACATAACAACACATAGAATTATGATCCCTTTCTTAATGGACTAGCCCTTAATTTATAGGCAAATGGAGGCTATGAAGACTGTTAGTGTCTCTTTAGTGCAATTTTGGCAAAAGTTATGTGGTGGAGGATGTTACCTCATGATTTAATGCTTTTATTTGCTTTGTAGTATTTTGTTTGTTTACGAACAATCTATATATGAGGTTGAGGTGATCAAATTCCACATATTTAGAGTTTCCTTAAGTGAACAAGGGTGTCACAGTGAATTAACTCTACCTTTTTTCTCCTAGCTACATGAGATTATGGTAACATAGGTTAGATAAAGAGACAGAGTGTTACTGGTTAGAGTAACTTAGGTTGCATACTAGGTGACTAATGATGTAACACACTTGGTTATGAATTAAGGGCACGTTACAGACTTAAATGGGCCAGAGAAAGAGGTGCATTTTAGCCAAAAGTTTAGTAGTCTACTTTGAGATGATGAGTAGGTATTTCTAGAAATAATATATGCCCCCCAAAGTGTGAGGTCAGAGAAGAGGGAAATGGCTAGAGTAATTTATAAAATTGTCAAAGAGAGAGAATAATTAGAGTGTTGGAACCAAAGGATGCCTGCAAACAACATCAAACATATGTCAAATATATAAATCATGTCTTGATTCAAGCATTCTCATGATTAGTAGCTAAATTAGATTAATACACTATGGATCCATGACAAATCCTGTCCACCAGAAAGTACAATGTGGATCGATGTTTTAGTGTAAATAGTCTAATATAAGTTTTCTCCATAAACAAAATACGCAGCTTGGGAGAGGAAACAAGGTTGGGTGATATAAGACTCATTCCAAGGTCTTCATCACCATCCTGAAATTGCATAATTCTACACATGTGAATGAATGAGTTGATGTTGAACATGTGATAATTCATCTGATTACTGATTAATGATGGAAACCATTAATATAAATGAGGAAGGACATCGATAAGGATGTTTATCTCCAAGATGATCAACATAATATAGTGAGTGTGAAAGAAGGAGTTGACATTGAATACTCATAGAATCGCTCAATTGGGAGTCAATTATGAAAACCCTCGATCAAACACACATAAAATTACCACTGATGACTACAAGTTCCATGGTACTGTGATTTTTCTCAACCCACTTCCTAGATAATTTGTTGAAGTCGATAGGAAGGGATTTTTCGATGGTGGGAAATTATGAGTCCCACATCAATCAACATGAAATGATAGTAAAGAAATTGATTTTGGAGATAATAATGAACAACAGGGTAGATTGACTTAAGTCAAAAGGACATATGATAAAGTGATTGAGAGGGTTAATAGAAAGTAGGAAATCCCTTGAACAGTAAACTGCAGGACACCAATAAGACTAGGAAACCTAGACTCAAGAACACTACGTATGTAATAGCCCCAAGTTAAAGGTTCATGTAATAAAGTTAATAAAGGAAAAAATAATACCAAGGCCATGGGACACATATTCCAAGATGAATGTTGGGCAAAACATACTGATGTGGTATCACTTGTGATTAATAAATGGCTATGGAAATTGGTGATCTGTTATTGAATGTTAGTTTTTTGGTGCTAATTCCAACTATAGATTTATAAACAAATGCTTGTTCATTGCTTCCTGTGCATAGGTTTCCTTAGGTTGTTTGTGTATGTAAACAGGGAAATTTCATCAATTTTAATGTGACATTCATAATAAAATTAGCTTAAAAGACAAGTGTTGAACAACAATAATAAAAAGTACATCAAACCATCAAATAGACACATAACACAGTGTTTTGATGAAGGAGTTCACCCCTCCTGGGCTACATCTCCTTGGTCCAGCTTCCATGGCTTGGGCCTCTATATTAGTTCAATATGGGAAAAACTGATGTTTAGAAAGCTCTACTACCCTTGATACCTGCACCAATGTGTTCATAATGTCAAAATTAACTAGGAACATCTTTTCCTGAGCTCAATTAGTTTGAACAATGCTCTAGTTATGGCTCAAACAATTTTTCCGTAAAAATTCTCCTCCAAATCTAGAAGAACTCCAGTTAAGGCCACCAATTTTGGGGGCAGTTTTGAAAATAGCGGAGTCCACCAAAAATATGCCAGGTTAACTGTAGTTAATTGGAGGATTAATTAAATTTAATCGCGATTAAATTGAGGATTAGCACACTACACACAGTTTTGTGGCTGATCGTTAGCGCTAATGGGTTTTGTGGACACATGTGTCACATTTACTACCGGTTTAACTAACCTCCACATTAACCTTAACCATCGGAGTAATGCGTTCACATGGTTTGTGCTAACCGTCAAGGTCGTGGTTTTATGTTGGAGCCACCAGAGTATTAACCATTTGGTGTTAACTGTTGGCGCGTTCACATGTCATTAACCATCGCAACATTGTAGCTGCCGGAGGTTGCAATAACTATAACTGCTATTGTTATGTGTTCACATGGGGAGGGATGCCCTCCCCCCAACTGCTAACCCTCAACATATTATAATTCAAATACATATGGTGAACTATAGTAGTAAGAAACATGCGATAGCAGAGTTGGTAGATAGCTTTGGTCTATGGATAGGAGGTCGCGGGGTCGAACCCCTATGCCTCCTTAAAATTTTGTTACACTGCGCCGAGCCTGACCTTTGGGGAGGGACATGTGGTGGCCTCCGGGATTACCACTTTTCCCCTCCTCATTGGTCTAATTCAAACCACTAATAACCTTCCACATCATCAATCTGAAACCCAATAAAAACTTGACACTTGTTGAAGCATGATTGAATGTTGACTGAAGTTGACCCTGCATAGTCACTTTCCACATCAGTAGTATGGACTGCTGACTGTGTAGGGACTTGGAAATTTCTTTTGCAAAATTTTGCCTGTTTAGAAAAGCAGATAGAACTCAATAAATTCCTCATACAAACTTGGTTTTCAGTGAAACAAGTTGCGTTAGGATCATTTTTTCGAGATGGATGCGATCATTTAGGTTTTGAGCCATTCTGAGAACTTTAATTTTTGAGCTAAATATTGAGCACTTGATCAGTTGGCAAATTCAAAGTGGAATTAATTAGCATTTATTTATGAAAATAATGGAAAATAGGAGAAAAGGAAGGTGAAAGGTCACATAATTGCATGTGAGGAAAATTGAAGGAAAAATAGAGGAAAATGAAGAAAATAGAGGCCTCAATGATAAAAAGACTTATGAGGATTAGTTCATAACCTTTTGTCGGTTTAGTTTTGGAGCTCTTCTCTATCCTCTCATTCTCTCACACTCTTGCACACTTAGAGAAATCTTGGAGCACTTTGGCACACATTGGATTTGGAGAAAGAAGACAAAGGGAAGCAGGAAAGCACAAGGGAACAATTGGATCAATAAACTACAACTAGATTGTTTTGTAGGTAACAAGTTGCATATGTGATTTCCTTGTTGATTTATGGATGCATGGTATATGCATCTGATTTTCTGGTTGTATGTTGTCATTGGCATGGAGGATTTCCTGGAATGATAGTGGATTTAGCCTTCCATTTATATTTCCTGGATAGCCATGGTGTTGTGAGTTTTCCACTTCAAAGTTTTCTTATTGGTGCTCATAATTCCTTATCATTGTGGGTCGGAACAAACACTTTAGAAGCCCTATAAAAACTTGGGTTGAGTTACTAGTCTTGGAGCCTAGGTTGGGACAAAATCTCTAGAGCTCTCAGTGGATTGAGCTACTAGTCATTGGAGTCGGGTTGGACAAACACGCGGGAAGCCCTAGAGGGATGTGGGTTGAGTTACTAGTTCCTGGAGCCCTGGACAACTTGGGTAGAGACCGATCTAGTTGGTATTAGTGATGTCCAACCATATATGTGGAACCACTGTGGTTGAGGGTTGAGGTGGTTTGGCCTCTAGAAGCCCTAGTTTGGTTTTGTCTTGGTTAATTCCATGAGATCCCACATTCATGATTGGAATATGGTGCAGGGGTGATTGGATGAAAGAGAGATTTGGTTCAACCCAATCTATGGTCAGGTGGTATGTGGAAGTCCTTGACTTGCTTGGTATTTTGATATATTAATACGAGCTATTCTCCTACTATGATTCATGTATACTTGTAGTCATTGCATTGGTGATTTTAAAGCTTAGTTTCCATGATTATTATGTTGGTTCTTTTTTTGTTATATGTCAGTTATATGATGTGTACCATTTGTGGCTCTTGTCATGAATTGTTTAGTTATTGATCAATTAATGAATGTATAAACTAATAATTTTTTTTGAAACTATGTGGAGAGGACATAGAGCCTTCTTGATGATTCCCTGGTGAGATTATTGAATTATTGAATAGATATATGTTTATAACCTATGGGTACTATGTACACAAATTGTTTTTATAAATGAGTAATTTAGACCTCCAACTTCTCGGAGTCGTAACTTTGGAATATGATATCCGTTTGACTATCATAATACCTCGTTTCAAATATCTCCATGAAGAGGCCGAGAAAAATATTCATGAAACAAGATTGGATGCTTTTCTGATTTCACCTTTTTCCGTGAAAACGTCATTTAGGCCCTCAAAATAATCTCAACAGTTTAGAACTCGAAAAAACTACCACAAATATAAAGTTCAGTTAAATTTAAGGAAATGAAACTGAAAATAATTAGTGTTAGGTCAAGTTAGGATGATAATAGTGTGATTGCATGTCACTAGGTGTTTGCAGTCAGTTCTAGGAATCTAGACCCCATTCTCCATAATTTCAACTTAGAGATTGGGTGTTGCATAGTAACCCTCATCTCATGTCTACCTTGGTGAGTAGATTAAAGAGGGAAAATATGGGGTGAGGTGGTTACAGGGTGGTATCAGAGCCTCTAGGTTCAACCACTTGGACTTGATGGGCTAGGTGTGATTTTTATGCATGCATGTTAGTTATCAATGTGTTAGCTATGCATGCATTATGATGGTCATTATTGAGGTTGATGATGTTGATATTGATACAGTTGATATGTTGATTTCATGATATATATATATATATATATATATATATATATATATATATAGAGAGAGAGAGAGAGAGAGAGAGAGAATTAGGATTGATTGTGAAAATGAGATAGCCTCCCTTGAACTTCACTAATGTATGCTTGATCATATTTATATTTGGTTTCTCTGACATGGCATGTTTGCAGGAAGAAGATCAAAGATGATGAGCATAATGGTGGACTACAGAACATGTGACTCTCCTTACAGATCAAATGAACATCATGGCGATGAGTACTCCCATGTCATAGCAAATACATTGATAAGTTTGAAAGCAGAAACCAGAAGTTGCAAGGAAGATAATGACATAATAATTCAATCACAAGAAAAGATTTCTAGGGCACATGAAAAGCAAAGATAGATCAATTTAGTGATCCTTCAAAGCTTATAATATTTACCAAGATAGGGAAAACCACAAATAAATTATGGATAGGAGGAAATGACAAATGTGGAATATGGTAGCAAGGCTCATGGAGGACACAAGTAAGATAGGAATGGCACAGTTAGAGGTGGTAGATGGATGGATACACCTGATATGAGAGGTAGTGATTATGGATTCTATTCTAGTTCTAGATCATAGAGACAACATGGTCATCATCATTATCATCCTTACATGAAGAGTGAGAAGAAGTACTTACCGAATGATTTTAAGAAAGCCAAGCCTCCTACCTTTGATGGAGAGTTGAAGAAACCAAAATATGCAGAAGCATGGATACTTGGGATGAAGAAGTTCTTTAAGTTGCATGATTATACAGAAAACATGAAGGACATGATAGTTATTTTTAGTCTCAAAAGAAAGGAGTACATCTGGTGGGAAGATCTGAAGCATGTTAGGGGTATCAAGATAGAGGAGTCAAGTTGGCATGAGTTTAAGAGACTCTTTAAGAAGAATTATTTATTAGAGAGATACTATGAAAACAAGGCTAAGGATTTCTACGAGTTGAAGATTGGGTCTATGATAGATGAAGAGTACATGACTAAGTTTCTGGGGTTGTGTAGTTATGTACCATATCTTAAGGATGAGAATACGAAGGTTCGAAGATTCCTTAGTGGATTTGATCTGAAAATCACTCTTGAGTGACCTTAGTTAATTAATTAATGAATGAAGGTATTACAGACTCATGTGCTGGTGTGTGTCTATGTTATCTTAGGCAATGGATCGATCAAATTGAAAAATACACAGACCCGGAAATGGAAAACAGTAAGAGAAACACAGTAAGAAAATACAAGAACACAACAAATTAACAAGGAGTTCACCCTATCCTCCAGGGCTACGTCTCTGGTCCAGCTTTCATTGGTGGCCTTCTTTATTGTGTCTTAAAAGTAGAGATTTACAATGAGGAGCTCAACTTGAGTCTCCTAAAATAGAGGATGCTTAGTAGGGTGGTTCTTGGATTCCCCGAGCCATTAGATTACACAAACTCTTTCCTTACCAAGTCTCGACCTCTCTGGTCTTTAATGGGAGGAGCCCAATATGGTACTCAATTCTTGACAGATCCTCACAGGGATTGCTCGAACCTCTCAAGCATTCTGTCTACTCGACGCTACCTGACACTGTAGGTCAGATTAGCTCTCTATTTTTCTGCCTTTTCCTTCACTGTCTCTTTCATATTTTTTTCACTATTCCCTTCTCTGGTTCTTCCTTCTCTTCTCTTTGTTCTGTTCTCTATTTGTTCATGGAGTAAAGCTAGTTTTTCCTTGATTGTTCGCTTCCTCTTCCGCCCCTTGGGATTGCCTGTTGTTGTTCGCATGGAGTTCCCTACCTCTACATCATTGCCACTGCGAAACGTCTCATAGGGAAGTGGCCACTTGTCCTCTCACGAACTGTGCCAACTCTTCCTCAACAGTTCGGTATTTCGGTTACGTTGTGAAATGATTCATTCGCCAACTCAGCAGTCAAATTGGGCTTCAGAGTTTTATATGTCGTGGCTTAATTCCCTTGTCAAATCTGGTTTCTCCATCGGGCACAATCTCCACCATTAGATCTGGAGCCCCCAGATCCAACGATGTTTTCTCTTATCACACGGTTGACTTGCTCGACCGTTAGCCCACGATGAGAGGCAATTTTCTCTCTCATCTTCTGGACATGCGTTGTGCGACGAATGGAATCGTTTATTTTCTGCCAAATCCGCTTACTGCCCCAATATGCCTCCGATATACCACCAGTTTTGGAGCGTGTGACCCGCTTTTTGCCTTAGCGCCTTCCCTATGGTTTCTCGGCTTCCCATGCGACTGAGCACTTCAGGGCTTTTCTTTCTCGAGGGGTTTTGCGCAGCAATGTGCAATTAGTGCTAAGCGCTAATCGCGCATCAAAAATGGCCTCGGTTTCCCGATCCGGGCTTCCTAACTACCAGTTTTTCCTCCTGTGCGGTCTCCATGGGCCTCGGTTAGCTCGCTTTGACTGAGGCCCTCGTCGTTCCTTGCTGGCTGCAAAATACCACTGTACAGAGGTCTTCCTGATAGCTCTTTATTTAGAAACTCGAAGTCTGTCTTGATTTGATACAGTCATGGCACTTTGATAATTTTCATGGATCCAATTCGGATCACAACCTTCCCACTGAAAAAGATTTTGGACCACAAAAAGTTAGTTTTCAAGCATCGACTAAGTGAGGGTACAATTGTCTCACTTATCCAATCTCAATCCACTTTGCACTGCTTGGATTTGAACCCTTGAGCCCAATTCTGAGGTACTCAACATCTCCTCTATGCGTCGTCCTCACCTTCTTGTCCAAAACTGTGTCTTCCTACAATTCATTAATATTCAAGTAGCAGGTCATCAATAGAAGGCAATTGACTCTGCTCTTCGAGATCCTCAATTAGTGATGGTTCAAACAATCTCAAGTAATATGCATTTACGATCGAGTAGATGTGCATGTAAGCAGGTAGATCAAGGTGAAAAGCATTCTCACCAATCTTCTCAAGTATCTTGAAAGGTCCATACCTGATAGGCTTTAGCTTTTTACCTTCACCTTGCATCTTGTCCTTGCTGATATACAGCCAGAATTGGTCACCAACTTGGAAACTATGCTCCATCCGATGCTTTTCATGCCTTGCCTTGTATTTGGCTTGGCTCTTTTCCAGCTGTTCTTGTACTGCCTGGTGGATCTCTTGGATCTGTTCAATGAACCTAGTTGCCCTGTCCACATCACTATGTCCCTCAACTGTGGTGTCTTTACCAAAGACAAAATCCAAAGGAGACCTTGGTGTGAAACCGAAATAGGTCTCAAAAGGAGATCTATGTGTAGAAGAATGTTTTGCTCTATTGTAAGCGTGCTGCACATAACACAAATGTTCATCCTAAACCTTAGGATGCTTGCTACAATATCCCATGAGTAACTGGATCACTGTCCTATTGACTACTTCTATCTAGCCATCAGTTTGTGGATGAAAAGTTGTGATTTTCTTCAGTTTGGTGTCCATCAGTTCCCACAGACTTGACCAAAACTTCCCCACAAATCGGGTGTCTTGATCAGATACAATGGAAGTGGGTAATCCAAAATGAACCCATACATGTTGAAAGAAAAGTTTTGCAGTTTTTTCAGCTGTAATCTGTTTGTTACAAGGTATCAAAATACACATTTTGCTGAACCTATCCACAACAACATATAGATAATCATGACCTTTCCTATATTTAGGTAGTCCTCCAACAAAATCCATGGAAACACTTTCCCAAGGGTGAGAAGGAACTGGTATTGGAGTGTACAAGCCTAGTTTTCTATTGTTGGGCTTGCTTTTAACACACATAGTACACCCTCTTACATATCTAGAAACTATCTCATTCATTTTTGGCCAATAACAAAATCTTTGCAGCTATGCAACCATTTTACTTACCCCAAAGTGACCTGATATTAGAGAAGTGTGTGCTTCTCGAATTATCTTTACTCTTTCAGTTTGTGGAATGCATAGCTTCCCACAATGATATAAGAGTCGGTCCTTTACATGATAGTCCAATTCTTCTACTCTTTTTCCTTGACTTAAAGTTGCATATACATCTTTGAAATCTATATCTTGAGCATATTGTTCAATGTAGCTCTCATGTAACATAGAATTATGCTTAAGTATAGTAGATGCATTTATAATGGGTCTAGATAACATATCTGCAACTTTATTGTGTATGCCCTTTTTATATCTAATGACTAAATGAAATTTTTGTAGAAAACACATCCATCTATAGTGTCTTTATTGCTGCAACTTAGTTTGGGAGTGTAGATATTGAATTGGTTGATGATCAGTGTGTATTACTGTCTCTTTGCCTATTAAGTAATGTTTCCACTTTTTCACACTATGTACTAATGCATGCAATTCTTTATCATATGTAGGATAGTTAACTACTGCAGAATTAAATGCCTCAGAATGATAACATATGGGTTTACCGTGCTGTGTCAACACTGCTCCCATGGCATAGTCACTGGCATCTGTTTGGATCTCAAATGGTCTTTGAAGATCAGGCAGTGCTAGTACAGGTGCTGTACTAATCTTTTCTTTCAAGGTGTCGAAGGCTTTCTGTTGTTTTCCTCCCCACTAAAACACCTTGTTCATTCCTGTTAAAGCATGTAAGGGAGCTGCAATTAAGGAAAAGCTAGGAATGAACTTTCTCCAATATTGAGATGCTCCTAAGAAGCTTCTAACTTCTGTAGCAGATTTGGGTTTAGGCCAGTTCATAGTGACTGCCACCTTAGAGGGATCTATCTTCAGTTCACCACCTGCTAATATATGACCCAAATAATTCAAAGATGTTTTGCCAAATTCACATTTTGAGAGTTTAACATAAAGTTTTTCTCTTTTCAAAACATCTAGTGTTTGCTTAAAATGATTTAAGTGTTCTTCCCATGTTTTGCTAAATATCAGAATGTCATCCAGATACACAATAACAAAATCATCAAGAAAATGTCTGAGTACATCATTCATTAATCTCATGAAAGTAGTAGGAGCATTAGTTAAGCCAAAAGGCATAACCATCCACTCATACAATCCCTGCTTTGTTTTGAAAGAAGTCTTCCATGCATCTTGTTTTGCAACTCTGACCTGATGGTATCCACTGTGCAAGTCTAACTTGGAAAAATAAACAACTTCTTTCAATAGATCTAAAAGATCATCTATGCGAGGAAGGGGATAACGATCTTTTATTGTTATCTTGTTCAGTGCTCGGTAATCAATGCACATTCTCCACGAGCCATCTTTCTTTCTCACCAAAACGATTGGTGACCCACATGGTGATGTGCTAGGTCTGATGAACCCTTTCTTGAGCAACTCCTACACCTGCTTCTTGATTTCAACATTCTCTAAAGCGGACAAACTGTACATTCCAATGTTAGGAAATGGAGCATCTTGCTGCAAAATAATATCATGCACTGTTTCCTTTTTGGGTGGCAGACCTTTAGGTTCTTGAAACAAGATATCATACTTTGAAACAACCTTTTCTAAATCAACTTGCTATTTAGCATTACAGCCCTCAAATACATTGGTTTTATCAGGTTTATTTTCCTTTACAACCATCAGTAAGAATTGTTTACATGAATTTAGCATTCGTTTCATCTGCCCTGAGTTTATGAGAGTATAATTATTCTTGAGCTTATGAGCTCTTACAAATTATTCGATTCCATATTTAATAAGTAGATACTTGTTCTCAGCTCTATAGAAGATATCTTTTCTATCATACAAGTAAGGACTTCCTAAAACAATTCCACATATATCCAAAGGAATTATGTCTAACTCAACCTCATCTACAAATGCCGACCCAAAAGAAAACTTGAGTTTGCATTGTCTAGTCACTTGTAGTTGTGCTTTATCATTCAACCATCCTAATGGGTATGGTTTCTTGTGAGGTGTAGTCACTAATCCCAATTTATTTACAATTGCTTCAGAAATTAAATTTACTTGTGATCCACTATCAAACAAAGTATCAATCTTTTGATGTCTTGGAAATAACTCAAATATGGAAAAGCTCATGTCTTTTTCTCTCATTTTCTTCATCAATAATAGATTGTGCAGAATTACTAGTAGATGCTTCAGAATTTTTACCTTTTATACCTGTGGCTGCAATAGTTGTTTCATCTCTTGAGTCTAACCCCAAATCTTTCTGAATAGCTGTTTCATTCTTCTTCTTCTTGCCCTCGAACTTCTTATGTCTCAGCTCTAGATGCAGAATCCAACAGTGCTCATCATCATGCCCATCCATTTTATAGTGAGCGCATGAAGCCTTGCTTTTCTGTGCAGTATTAGCCTTCCTCTCTTTTCATTTCTGCTTTCTTTTCTCCTTATTCTTGCTTGCAGTGGGTTGGGATGATCCCCCAACTTCTGGACTTCCATTCTTTCCTCTAGCTTCTAGATGAGTAGCTTGTACATATACCTCATCTATACTAGTGGAATTAAACATGAGGATAGTGTGCCTCATGTAGCTATGTAGACCACCAATGTACTTCAATAGAGTCTTAGGTGAGTCTAATGAGATTCCTAGAATCAATGCTCTCTTTCTAAATTCTTGAGTGTATCCCTGTACACTTTTCCCTTTCAACTGTTGAAGGGTTTTCCAGCTCATCATGGCTTGCTGCATGTAGGACAATGGATAGAACTGCTTTTTGATTGCAGAAACAAATTCACTACAAACAGAGATAGTCTTACCATGTCTCTTCAAGTCAGCTTGGGTCCTGCCTTCCCACCAAACCAAGGTAGTGCCTCCAAGACATAGGCTTGCTAGCTGAATCTTGCTCTTGTCTGAGTCGATACTCTGCACTCTGAAATAAAAATCAATCTGCCTAATCCAATTGTCCATCTTTTCTGCATTCAACTCTCCATCATATATAGGTAAATCAAATTTAACATCTGGTTTAATCAAAGATGCCTTATTTTTATGTTCAGGTCTATTAGGAGGTGTAAGAAAGCTTTCTTCTTTCCCTTTGCCTTTTGAGTGGTCATGGAAGTGAGACTCATCTTCTCCTTTGTCTTTTTTGGAGCCTGATGAATCTTCATCCTTGTGTTTTCTAAAGTCCCTATACATTTCTTCTACCATGGACTTTATGGCTAGGAAACTATCTATGAATTGAGGGTCTGGCCCCATGGAACCTTCTTCTGACATTGTATTCTAAGGGTAGACTCTCCCAATTTTAGGATTGGTTTCGACCAACTCTCCTTATCCTAATTTCAGCTTTGATCTAGTTAGCATTCAACAACTAAAACCAACACAAGCTTGTCTAACCTTAACAGCCTAAAGCTCCAATACCACTTGATCTGAAAATCACTCTCGAGTGACCTCAGTTAATTAATTAATGAATGAAGGTATTACAGACTCATGTGCTGGTGTGTGTCTATGTTATCTTAGACAATGGATTGATCAGATTGCAAAATACACAGACACTGGAAATGGAAAACAGTAAGAGAAACACAATAAGCAAATACAAGAACACAACAAATTAACAAGAAGTTCACCCTATCCTCCAGGGCTACGTCTCCGGTCCATCTTTCAGTGGTGGCCTTATTTTATTGTGTCTTAAAAGAAAATATTTACAATGAGGAGCTCAACTTGAGTCTCCTAAAATAGAGGATGCTTAGTAGGGTGGTTCTTGGATTCCCCAAGCCACTAGCGTGCACAGACTCTTGCATTACCAAGTCTCAACCTCTCTGGTCTTTAATAGGAGGACCCCAATATGGTAATCAATTCTGGACAGATCCTCATAGGGATTGCTCGAACCTCTCAAGCCTTCTGTCTGCTCGATGCTACCTGATGCTGCAGGTCAACTCGGCTCTCTATTTTTCTGCCTTTTGTTTCACTGTCTCTTTCATATTTTTTTTCATTGTTCCCTTCTCTGGTTCTTCCTTCTCTTCTCTCTATTCTATTCTCTATCTGTTCATGGCTTAAAGCTAGTTTGTCCTTGATTGTTCACTTCCTCTTCCACCCCTTTAGATCGCCTGCTACTATTCACTTGGAGTTCCCTGCCTCTGCGTCGTCGCCACTGTGTAACATCTCATAGGGAAATGGCCACTTGTCCTCTCACGAACTGCACCAACTCTTCCTCAACGGTTCGATATTTTGGTTATGTTTTGAAATGATTCATCTACCAACTCAGCGGTCAAATCGAACTTCAGACTTTTATATGCTCCGGCTTAATTCCCCCATCAAATCCGGTTTCTCCATCGGGTGCAATATCTACCATTAAATCTGGAGCCCCTAGATCCGACGATGTTCACTCTTATCGCGCGGTTGACTTGCTCGACCATTAGCCTGTGATGATAGGCAGTTTTCTCTCTCATCTGCTAGACACACATCATGCGATGAATGGAATCACTCGTTTTCTGCCAAATCCGCTTACCGCACTAATATTCCTCCGATATAACACCGGTTTTGGAGCGTGGGACCCACCTTTCACCTTAGTGACTTCCCTACAGTTTCCCGGATTCCCATGTGACTGAGCGCTTTGGGGCTTTTCCTTCTCGAGGGGTTTTGCCCAGCGATGCATGATTAGCGCTAATCGCACATCAGAAATGGCCTCTGTTTCTTGATCCAGGCTTCCTAACTGCCATTTTTGCCTCCTGCACGGTCTCCATGGGCCTCGATCAGTGCACTTTGATCGAGGTCCTCGTCATTCCTTGCTAGCTACAAACTGCCACTATCTAAAGGTCTTCCTGATAGCTCTTTGTTTAGAAACTTGAAGTCTGTCCTGATTTGATACAGTCATGGCACTTTGATAATTTTCATGGATCCAATTTGGATTAGGATTGCCATTAGCATTTAAAGGTCAAAGTGTGTATGATGAGCCTTGGACATTGGAGGAAGTAATTGGGAAGTTGAAGCATTGTTATGAGGAGTCTAAGCATAAGTTAGAACCTAAGTAGGTTTGGAAAGTGTTGAAGCCCCGAAAATTGGGTCTACAACAAGGGGGATACCCACCCGGTCCGGACCTTGGTTAGCAGCTCCTTTTCCATTTGGTATAGTGGGTTCGACTGGGGATATGGGACCAGTTTCCCAGTTTATGTGTGTGTGTTGAGATTTGATATTTCCTTTCTAAAAGTTCCTAAGTGAAATTATTTTGCTTTAACTCTAATCTAATAACATGCAATTGTATTCTAATAAACATAAATATCTAATTCTACACTAAACCGGGGAGTAATCTTTCCATTATGTGAACTAAAATGATTTCAAATAACAATTGGTAATAAAGATCATTCAACTGTTATAAGAAGAGAATATAATAGAGATAAACCACTTCGTATAAAAATGTTAGATGAAATAGTTGTGAAAAACATATCGCATAATAAGCTACTCATACATTAAGCATAAATGAATAGCTATCACTGTACAAAAGTGCCAATGATAACTCAACCATTCACGCATCAATATATAAAAAACTGAACATAAATATCACTTTAACACAAATGGAGAAAGAGTTAAGAAATAGAAGTGCCATTTATAACTAGTTCTACTCATGAGCTTCAAGCGATAATGATTTATCTCTTCTTAATCCAACATCCACTAAGAGTACAGAAGTGCAACATTAGTAGTAGATATTAAATGCAGATATCAATAAAGCATGTTCCATTCATTCATCAAAACCTCCTCAGAGGGTGCAAAAGTGCATGTTCTGAGGACAAGTTTTTGAAAAATTTCAGGACCCTTCTCTAAATGCATGAGAAGTGTTTAAATACTACTAACTAAATCTAAAAATAACTTATTACAAAAATGTAGGATACAGTTTTAATGACCGTCCTCATTTTAGGAAAAAATAAAGAAAAATTAATACTAACATCTAACTATTTCTGTATCTGTTCCTTGAAATTGCAAGAATTCACCATTTGTTTGAGAATAGTCAGTTGGCCGACTTCCAACTTTAACTGTCCTACGAAAACGACATCGGCAAGAGCTGGCACCATCTTCTCGGCAGAATTGATGATACATTTGAGAGTCATGCACTGGCTGTGTGGTTTTACCAAATGTGCCCAGTAAGAATCCCAATTCAACTTAGTTAATCTTTTGACTGATTCTGCCTTTTCTTGAGCTTTCTATCTCTAGCCTGTCTGCAGTTGCTATGCATATATACATACCATTTTGAAGATATTTCTGACAAATACCACTGGTTTTAGGATTCAAGTTTTACTTTTTTACCTCTAGCGTTGCTTTCTTACAAATTTCTGGGCTTATAGGTGACTTGAGAAATTAGAGGCTTTCCCTTTCAAGAGGTTTTGCTCAGTGATGTGCAATTGGGTGCTAATCGCGCATCGAAAACTGCCTCCGTTTCTTGATCCAGGCTTCTCTGATGTGATTTTTTGCCTCTTCCGCACTTTTTGTTAGCGGATATAAAGCTTAAATTTTGTGAAAATAATGATTCCGTAAGTTGCTGACACTGAGTCTTAAATTGTCTATTTTTTATGTCGGCGCTGTCTAGTACCCATTTAACCATGTCCGTGTATGGAAGAATTTTGGGCCTCGTCGCTATTCGATGTAAGAATGAGCAAGATAGCTCTGTAATAGATGCCTTAGAAGACCCCTATGAGGTTGCAATAGCTGTAACCTCCATTATTTTGGGATTCTCTTCCTCAAGTTGACTATACATGCCTTCCCAAGTAGTAATACCAGCGTCTCTGTTATAGGCGGTGTCTGTATACAAGGGCATCATTTCTTGATCTTCAGAACTTGGAGCTTTGTATTTCTTTCCCATAGTATCCTGAATACTACTTTGTATAATTCTTTGTTCTTTGTTCCTGTCAGTTACAAATAAGTGAGAATCATGATAAGGAAAAGGTGACGGGAAAGCTTTAAATGCTGAAGACATAAAATATACCACCTTATGTGAAATGGCTCTTCGATAAGCATGAAACCCTATTTCATTAATGATTGGCAACTAACTCATTAATTAGCATTAAAGTGAATAACCAGGTCTTAGTTTATGGAAAATACTTTTTTGAACAACGAGCCCGAAAGATTTGCAATGAAGCGATGAAGCGATTTGCTTCGCAATATCGCAGATCGCAACATTGCAATATCGCTCTATCGCTTTATCGCAATATCGCTTTATCGCTCGACCACAATATCGCAATATCGCAACATCACAATATCGCTGGAGCGTAGCATATGACAATCATCTGTTAATGTGTTCTCCATGAAATGCGATTTGCGATATGTGCCATCGCATATTGGAAGTTTGAGGTTTTTCAGCGTAAGTGCTATTTAATGCATGCGATGCAATGAAGTTTCGCATCGCGATCTCGCAACCTTAGAATTGTGTTTGTAAGGAGGTATCCATTATCCTTTTTGCGATGTGATATTTCTTAAGCAGTGATTTTATCCTACCTTATCATAAAACTTAAGCTTTTTTAGATTTTTCAATGGTATTCTCCTAAGTTTATGATGGTAAGTTTTATTGAAAAAGGAAATTCAAGCGCTAATTGATTTTTTAAATTTTTGACTAAGGGTCCCCACTTATTTAGTATTAGTAATAACACTAAATAAGAAGGGGGGTAGTTGCTGGCCACAATAGAAAGGTAATGACCAGACTAAAGGAAAGTGGGATAAGAAGAGAGGAAGACCTCAGGATGCAGGTAACAAAGAGAATGAAACACTGTACAAGAAGTTAAATGGAGTTGATAGAGGAAAGGGATTTCTATCTGAGGAGTAGAATAAGGGTGATGGAAGGAATCCTTTGCAATGTTGGACTTGTGGCAAGGATCAATTACAGTGCTCAGGAGGCACTGACAGTTGGGGATTTTGGAGCGCATATTCCTCATATTTAAGCAAAATTGGATAATATAAAATTTTATCATCAAACACCTATTATCAAGATGGAAGGTAAGCTTTGTGATCAAGTTGTTTCTATTTCGATTGACTCTAGATCTAGGTATAGTTATATGAGTGTTCACATGGTGGATAATTGCTGTTTGAATAAAGAAGTGCATGTATATTCTTGGTTGGTGTTGTTGGATAAAGGTACCAAGAAAAGAGTTCATCATTGGGTGAGATCTTGTCCATTTGAGCTAAATGGTATGTCTACATTAGCACATCTAAATGTGCTTTTGTTAGGATCATACAATATGTTGTTAGGTATCAATTTCTTGTAAATTCATAGGACTAAGGTAGATTGCTATGATAAAGCTATTAAGTGCTTCATGATGATGGAGAAAAGTGAATCTTATAGGTTAAGAAGAAGCCTACATCAGTGAGAATGGTTATAACTATGTAGAAAAAGCGTAGTAGTAGGAAAGGATGCATATTATTTGAAGTTCAATTTTCTAGTGAAAAAAGTAAGGATGTTGAGGATGTTGAAGTTTTGAAGAGGTATCTAGTTTTGCAACAGTTTCAGGATGTATTTCTAGTAGATATATCAGAGTTACCACCTGTTGTAGTGGCTACAACCACCCTCCAAAATTTTTCCTTCACTTCATTTTGGAGCCTCCCTCCTTGAAATCTTAGCAACCATCTTGTACTGCTCAGGTACTTGTGTTTCATTTGATTTTATCTTTCACTTAACAACTTGTGTTCACTTACTTGTTCTATCGACTAACCATAAGCTGACCAACAACTTGGTTCACATCCAGTCTTTGTGTTGTCTAGGAAAACTATGCAATCCTAGAGGGCAGCTGCCTTGCACTTAGGAATTGTGTAGAGCATCCCAACAGTTGCCTTGCTTTGGAAAATTGTGTAGATCAAGCCAACAACCTTTATTTGGAAAATTGTGCAGAGCAGGTCAGCAACCTTGCTATGGAAAATTGCACAGAGCAGGTAGCCTAGCCTTACTATGGAAAATTGAAAAAAAGCATCCCGATAGTGAGTTGAGGCTCAAAATTGCACTCACCCAACAGGAAACCAACCTTTCTCTGGAAAATTACATAGAACTTGTGAGACAGACGGATCCACTCAGTCCAGAAACATCACACAAGCTTCCCTTCAGTGGTTGTCTATTGCATGTTCTGGCAGGTTGCTCGGTTCCCTGTAGAACAACACAATTGTTCTTTGCATGCATGATAGATTTTCTCGAAAGAGGAAAAATCAAAAAGCAAAAAATCATCCCAAAATTTCAGGGATCTATTTTTAGCACTAGGAGTTACATGCAAAATCGATTTAGAAACTTCCAACCAAGTGTCGCTTTTTCCTATATTTGTGGCATGCACGTCATAAACCCTAAATCTAACAAATCTATTTAATTGACACCCTAGATATCACTCTTCACATTCGATGTTGGAGCTCTAGCATTCCCAAGGCATCTAGGAACCTTCACCATAGTTGGCACAACTTTTTCGGGTAAGGTTTGCTTTTCATGTCTCTTGCGGCTTTTTATGTCGCTTTTTATTTCTTGGCTTGTGTGAGTGTTTTCTTCCTTGTTTTATTGAACGAGCACTGATGTTTCAATATATTTTAACTTGTAGAAGTGTTGTTTGAATTTTTTCATTTCATTTCCTTGGTGTTGCATGCATACCCTGTTTCTGCACTGATGGTCGCCGTTGCAGCGACTCTCTTCATGAGCTTTGTTGTTTTTCTGTTTGACTGATTTGTGCACTTTCTTGGATTGAATGCATGTCTATTTACTCATATTTGCACCATCTTTCCACACTCATTCATTCCTTCTCATTTTCAGGTTGCCCTTGGGTAGATCTGGGCTGCCTTGGCCTAGATCTTGCTTTTCCCGGCATGCGCTGCACATTCCTGGAAGTCAATGTTTTGCCTTGCCTCTAGGAATTACATAGAGGCTACCCAACACTGGTTCCCAACTATGCTCTGCGAAATCCTGGGAGACAGTGCACAGTGTTGCCCAATGGGACTGCGTAATGTGCAGTTCTAGCCAGTAACCCAGCTAGACTGAATTGCACATTATGTAGTTCCATTGCACAGTAAGCCTCTCTAGACTACACTCTGTGTAGTTCTAGTTAGAAATAGGCCTCACTAGTAGCTGGGACTTCACAATGTGTAGTTCCAGCTGATAGTCTCCCAGCCTCTTAGAGTCAATGTTGCGTAATCTTGCCCAACAGTCACCCAGTTTGTTGCATGATTGATTCCCAAGTTGCTTTATGTTTTTCAACTAACATTAGCTTGCCGTGAGTGTCTTCTCTGTCTCTAGGTACAATAGGTGTTGAGCAACATCTCAGCAGTATAGATAATGTGGCCTTCGAGAGAGCTGGATTAAAGGACACAGTTGAAAGAAGTATTGTATATGTGGTTGAATAAGTGTCCATGAGCTTGCTCGTTTATGCAGAAACACCTCTATTCATTGAGAAAGACATCATGATCGCATGGAAAGACATCAATGCTATATTTGTAAGAAATTTTGAGGAGAATCTGGAGGACCATCATGTCTATGTCAACATTCATAAGTCAGGATTGTATAAGGTTGCATGCAAGTATCCCACATTCCCGTGCACAGGCATGATCCACTGGATTGTCTCACACACTGATCCTAAGATGATGATACTGAGTAGTGTTAGTGGAGTAGAGCTTGCTACCTTCAGGGTGGAGGATTATCAACAGATGTATCATTTTTCGTAGCCGGTGAACAGGATGGATGCACCATTGTACACTCCCAACAACAACGTAAACACAAGAGACATCTTGAAGTGTTGGGTAAGGGAGCCATCAAAGTTTAGAATGACACCCAACCAGATATATAAGACAAAGACACTCAGGAAGGCTTACCAACTGTTGGTCATCTTTGCATGTCACTTGTATGGCCAAGAGAGTACAGATACCTTCCGACAGAGTTGGGTTGTTATGCTGGATCAGTTGGCAAGTGAAGGAAAGCCTTCAATTGGTTCGACATGTTGTATATTCAGCTAAAAGTGCATGTATAAAATGCCCAAAGTCCACCCAAGGATCAACAAGCAAGATTCTTCTTTTCCGCCTACCTACTCGATGCAATCTGTGCCTGTTAACGGTTTCCTGGCATGGGTTGGGCATGGACACCTTCAGAGAATGCTATGAACGTATATTTCAAGTTTCTCTCAGAGTGTATCTATTGAGGTAGCACTCACGGCAACAACACCATACGGAGTAGCAACAATAGAAACAACAAGAAGAAAACATGTGCAAGACAAAGGCAAGAGGAAGATTGCCAAAAGCATAGAGGCAGAGCAAAGCTACAAGTTTAGGAAGATCCACTTGTTGATAGAGTAGCTTTGGAGATTGATTCAAAGAGGAGACAACGTGAAAGGAGAGGAGCACAAAAAAGGAGAGATAAGAAAAGATTGGAAGAGATAGAGAGAAAGTTGCAAGAAGTAGAGCACAAGCTCAAAGAAGAACAAGAGCTGCGCAAAAGAGAACAGGAAGCACAGTAGGGACAGGAACAAGAATAGGAACAAGAAGAAGTGTAAGGCGCTTAGAAGTGCAAATTACATTGATACAGGTTGAAGACACAGATCCACTAGCAGAAGATGATGAACAGGGTGAGCAGCCACAGGAACAGGAAATTGCTCAATAGGATGAGCTGATAGTAGAATCGATGAACATGGAGATGGTACAGTCGGAATAGGATCAGGACACTAACCTCATGCCAAAAGCAACCAAGGTCACCCCACAGGCTTCACTAGCTCCAAAAGTAGAGAAAGTCTAAAGTGAACAAGGGGATACTATTCTCCTTGAGGATGATCCAGGAACAGATGTGTACAACATAGCCTTTGATGAGTCACAACACAAAGTTGTATAGGCACGTAGAGCACAAATCCCAAATGAGCATGCATCACCTACACACTTTGAAGAACAGGTGATTGTGTCAAATGTGTGAAGACATCCAACTACCTTGGCCGATGCTACAAAGGCTTATGCTGTAGCCACGAGCTCAAGTGTGAAGTTCTTGATAGCAGAAAATGAGTGCATGGATAAGGACTTGTAAGCAGCCATGCAGAGAGAGGAACAATCAATAGGATCTACCAAAGAATAGATGAAGAAAGTGATACTTGCTGAAGTATCGACTCTTGAGACAGTCATGTGGAGACTGTATGACAGGTTTTTCACTGTGCATAAATTTTTTTCCATCTATATCGTCATCATCAGTGCTGCATCAAGATAGTGCACACACTCACAAACATACATGCCATTGTTGATCATGTACAAACATGGACAATGAGGTACAAGGGAGCCCCACTTCACTTGCACAAGATGATGAAGTTGTAGGTAGAGTTGAAAAAATCATGCATCCAAAGTTTGATCTATAATTATGAGGAACTCCCGCTGTTCATCACGAATATTGAACACTCACTGAAACCAAAGAGAAGAACCAAGTCTGACTAGAGCTTGACACATACTTTGATTAGTTGATGCACATGGCCACTAACATAGATTTGTAAATCAACACAGAGAACATGAGAGTTATGTCGTCAGTCCTGTTGTGCTCAAGACTAAGTTTTGCATGTTACAGGGCAAGTTGGATAGAGGTTCCATATCAATATACCTAGAAGCGACGGAGGCAAGAGTTCGTTTCCAAAATGACATCATCAAACACTACACGGACACCATTGTGAAATACCAAGCTTGGCATCATTTCGTCACCAAAGATCAAAGAGATGATGTTGATGAGTTGGTCTTTCCACAGCCGTTCGAGTCTTAGTGTTGTCTTATCTGGCTGATTCAATCCTATTTTTGTCCCACAAGGGTATATGTGGAAAATGCATTATTATTGTAAACATGATGTAAAGTGAAATTACAAGTGTCATTAGGGGAATGAAAATAGTCATATGTAATGTAAAGAGTTATGTAATGAAGTTGAAGAGTCATGAGGGTGGTCCAAGAGTCATACAGGGGAATGTCAATGGTCACCACACCCTTTGTTATAAATAGAACCTCATAACTCATAGAACATGCTTTTGGGAGCCAAGATTTTGCTAGGCATTGCTTAGAGAGGGCTTTGAGAGTATTTTGACGAGCATTGACTTCTCCATAGTGTAGAGCGAGTACATCTCTTTGGAGGAGCAGGGGGTTTTGAATGTAATTCTCCACTATTAGGGCTAGTGGATGTCAAACGTGTATGTATGGATGGAACTTTCACTTTATAAAGTATAACAGAGCTAGCACATCTTCATGCATATGTTGTTATTGTAGTTTGACTATTCTAATTACTTTAGAAATTTATGTTGTTTAACTTATGAATTTGTGTATGAACTATTTTGTATATGATTGTATGAATCTTGTTGAAGTCGTGTTGTTGGTTTAACCTATCAATTTGGATTGTCAATTATTCTTATTTCTAGCTTGTGATTTCATTCAAATCATGTGTTCCTGTTAGGCTACATACTACTACAGACTTCTAAGGAACATGTTTATTTTTCCCCTCCATGTGTTAGAACCCCCATGCATCTCACTTGACTCACTACAAGGTCACACACTTTCTTCCGAAAAAGATATCATGCTTACCTCTGCGCGCTACCATAGTCAAGGTACTACTGTACTACCCATTGTTGGGACTCCTAATCCAAACAGTCTGAGGTCTAGTCGGGACTTCTTACTAGGGAGATCCCCTAACATGTTAGCAGGTCCAGCACTGTCAACACCACCTCACAAGGAAGTGGAGTTTTCTATTGAGTTGATTTTGGGAGAAACACCAATATCTAAGGCACCTTACAGGATTAACGCTCCAGAGTTGGTGGAAGTTTAACCTTAAGGAAATGCTTGACGAGGGATACACTAGGCCAAGTCTATCACTTAGGGGTGAAACTATGTTGTTTGTGAAGAAAAAGGATGGTACTCTTAGGTTATGCATTGACTACAAAGAGTTGAACAAGATGACGATAAAGAAAAAGAACCCTTTGCTGCGGATTGATGACTTGTTTGATCAGTTGAAGGGAGCAATATTGTTCTCAAAGATTGATTTGAGATTAGGATATCATCAGGTATGCATAAAATAAGATGACATATACAAGACTTATTTCCAGACCAGGTATGGGTGTTATGAGTTTGTTGTGGTTCCTTTTGGTTTGACTAATGCTACAAATACTTTCATGTGTTTGATGAATAATGTGTTGCGCCCTTATTTGGACAAGTTTGTGATAGTATTTATTGATGACATACTGATATGTTATAAGAATGAGGAAGAGAATGCAAAATGTCTAACAATAGTGTCGATATTCCTAAGAGAGATCTAGTTGTATGCCAAAATTAGTAAGTGCAGTTTATTTAAGACATAGGTCATTACTTGGGGTATGTGGTTTGCAAGGAAGGTATACCAGTGGACCCAAAAAATATTAGAGCTATCATGGAGTGGGAAACCCCTAGGAATGTGGATGATGTTAGATCATTCATGAGGCTAACAGGTTATTATGGGTAGTTCAACAAGAACTTATCATGGATTTCCTATCCTATTACATCTTTACAGAAGAAAGGAAGGAAATTTGAATGGATAGAGGAATGTTCATCTAGATTCGAGTAGTTGAAGAAGTTGCTTACAAATTCTCTAGTTTCAAAGATCACAGATCCAAATAAAAAGTTTGTGGTATGTACACATGATTACAAAAGAGGACTTGGTGGAGTCATGATGCAGGAAGCACATGTAGTATTCTATGATTCAAGGAAACTAAATGAGCATGAGTAGAATTATGTGACTTATGATCTTGAGTTGGTAGTGATTATTCATGCCTTGGAGAAGTGGAGACATTATATTTTTGGTAGGAGGTTCATTTTGATGAGTGATCACAGTGGGATGAGATACTTATTTGACCAACCAAATCTGGATGCCAGGCAATCTAGGTGGTTAGCTATGCTCAATGAGTTTGACTTTGAGATAAGTTACAATAAGGGTAAGGAGAACATGGTTGCAGATTCTCGTAGTAGAAGAGTGTAGGTGAATCACATTGCAGCAGTGAGTTCTTATGGGATAGTGATATGGTAGGATATTAGTGGCCACCTGCTTATTCCACCTAGACCTCCATATGGTTTCATCAGTTTCCTTGATTATAGCATTATTTACTATTTTTAGCAGTCTTTTGGGTCGTGCACTTCTAGAGTTGTTTTAACCCCCTAAACGAGATCATATGCGCCAAACGGAGATAATATGACCAAGTTACAAGCTCGGGAAGTTGGCTTCCCAACTAACCCCAACGAGGCCCACAAAATCTTGGCATTACATCTTCTATGGTTAGGGTTTTGGTTTTGTAGGGTTTCCCTTTGTTGTTCAATAATAAAAATTCCCTTGAGCCTCATTGTAACATAGTTTAGAGGCATGTAGCTACCACATCTCTTCTTGGAGATTAGTTACCATCCCCTGAGCTATTTTATTTCCATTCTTCTTGTAAGCATATTTTAATTCATTGATATTAATGAAAATAATATTTATTTTTGTTGCATGTTTGTGTTTATGTTTATATCTGTATTCTATTGCATTACTACATAATTCTGGATGAAACAGTCTTGCAAGAGTATATTTTGCAAGAAGGACAACATGATGAAAACTATCAACAACTGAACCATAGGCTACAACAATAGGGTGTAGGTGATAGGGATGGGGAGTATCATCTCACGATAGATGGATTGGCCAGATTCGGGAAGAACATTTATGTGCCAGATGACAACGAGCTCAATAAGCTTATCTTGAGGGAGTTTCACATCAAGCCATATTAAGGTCACATGAGATATCTGAATACATTGTAAATAGTTAAGAAATACAAGCATTGGCCAAACTTGAAGAAAAAGGTGGTTGAGTTTGTTGCGAGGTGTTTGGATTGTCAATAGGTAAAAGCAGAGTGTAAGCATCCAAGTGGTTTATTGCATCCAATTGCGATTCTAGAGTGGAAATGGGAGAGAAATGGGAGGTCACTTTCATGGAATTCATCACAAGTTTTCCAAAGGCATCTAGACACCATGATTCCATCACCACTATGGTTTATAAGTTAAGTAAGGTAGTTCACTTCATTGTTGTTAATTCTTCGAATTCAACTAGTGACAACTCAAATTTTCATCAAAGATATAGTGAGATTGCATGGTGTTCCCAAGAAGATTGTATCGGAAAGATATGCCAAGTTCACTTCCAGGTTTTGGAAACAGTTATTTGTAGGTTTGGGGATATATTTAGCCTTTATTACAACTTATCATCCACCTACAGATGGACAAACATAGAGGTTTAATAGGATTCTTGAGGACATGTTGAAAATGAATGTCATGCATAAACAACGGAAGTGGGAAGAGTATCTTCCACTGGTATAGATTTCATATAAAAGCATGTTGAAAATGCAACAAGAAAATCTCATTTTTACTTAGCCTTGGTAAAACTATAGAAAATTTGAATTTCCATTTCAGCAGAAATATTGGAGGTAGTTAACTGAAGTGGCATGGAAATTGTCACTTAGTTAACTCAGTTAATTTGAATTGGGTAAGCTTGAGTTCATTTCAATATGATTTATTGATAATTTGAAGCAATTTATTTGAGTTAAATTGAGTTATGGTCAATTAAACTAGTTCTAACTATTAGAAAAACTAGTGGAGGTCAAGTTGTGGAAGTGTAACTTCAACCACACTCAGTGATCAATCAATTAACTAATCAATTAACCCAAAATAATTGTTGCATGTAGAGAATTCAAGTCACCGAGTTGATATGGAGATTCCAAGGCAGTGTACTATCAATTGTAGACTATTCCAATGTGTACAGGTGGTGCATGCAGTCAGAGGAAGGACCTAGAGGAATTGCGCAATTTAATAGAGGGAATTTCCTAAATAATAGGGGCTAATTTCCTCAAGGAATAGTGTAAGGAAATAAGAGCTTAGAGGGATTAAAAATTGGCTAAGTGTTGGTCAGAGTCAATCGGTTAGGTAGAGAGATAGACTATACACTTACAGGGTGTTCTCAGGCTTGAACAAGCATATGTATTTCATATCTATTCTGTTATTAATGCAATATAAATAGGAAAGGGTTTTGAGCAGTTGCTTTCCCCTAGATAAATATTTGTGCATGTGTGATGTTTCCTTTTGCATGTCTATGATTTTTTTCTATGTTTCCATAGCTAGGGAATCCATCAGATTGAAAGAGTACATGAGGTGGTATTTTCAGTGTTGGGTCCATAACGGTTTCTTGGTAAAATAGGAAGCAAATATATATGGCACTCAACTTGAAAAAAACATAATGCATGAATGTAAGTCAAACATCATGTGAGGTGATCTGGATGAGAAAGATACAAGCATATTGATATCAGGTATGACCATTTACGGGATTGTGTGTAGAGGCAAATTATGTTGTTGCAGTACATTTGATAGAGGAACAAAATGCTGACATTTTGACAAAGAATTTTTCAAGAGGTAAGTTCGAGTTCCATAGGTGTAGGATAGGGGTGGTTGATAATCCCTTTCTTGCTAAGAGACAGTGTTGAAACTATAGCAAGAAAATATTTGTTTAACTTTTTTGTGGTCAAACTAGAGAAAATTCAAATTTCCATTTCAGTAGAAATATTGGAGGTAGTGAACTGAGGTGACTTGGCACTTGTCACTCATTTAACTCAGCTAATTCAAGTTTGCAAAGCTTGCGTTCAGTTTAGTATGATTGATTGTTAATTTGTAGCAATTTGTTTTAGTTCAATTGAGTTATAATAAGTTAAAATAGTTCTTATTGTTAGAAGAACTAGTGGAGGTCAAGTTGTGGAAGTGGAACCTCAACCACACATAGTGATAAACCAGTTAACTGATCAATCGACCCAAAATAATTGTTGCATTTAGATAATTCAAGTTTCCCAGTTGATTTAGACACTCAAAGGAAGTTTAAAATCCATTGTAGACTATTCAAATGTGTATAGGTGGTGCATGCAGTCAGAGGAAGGACCTAGAGGTATTATGTAATTCAATAGAGGGAATTTCCTAAATAATAGGGGCTAGTTTCCTCAAGGAATAATGAAAAGAAATAAGATCTTGGAGGGCTTTAAAATTGGCTAAGTGTTGGCCAGGGTCCATTAGTTAGAAATATGGATAGACAATACGCTTGTAGGGTGTGATTAGGCTTAAGAAAGCATATGTATTTCATCTCTATTCTCTGATTCATACAATACATGTAGGAAGGGATTTTGAGAAATTGTTTTCCCCTAGATAAATCTTTGTGCATGTGTGATGTTTCCTTTTGCATGTCTAAGATTTGTATTCTATATTGTGAATTAACTTCTGTAGATCAGTAGAGTAGCTTTGAGTCTTGTTATCTAGTAACTTTCATGAGCAATTTTGAATCTACACATTAATTCCTACATGGTATCAAAGCAGGATTCATAGTAGAGCATAAATTTCAAAGTTGTTATTGCACGAGGATCGAATTGGAAAGATAAATTCTTCAGAGCTAGAAGGACCACATGGAGTCAGTGCTGGAAGATAATGGATTGAAGGAATTCATTGATAACGATATGCCGAAACTAGCAGCAGTTGATGTTAAATATCTAGAAGAATGGAAGAAGTGTTTATCCAAGGAAAGGAGAATCATATTGGAGGGAGTACAAGACCATATTGTCTCAAATCTCCATGGGAAAGAAACTCTGTATGCAATGTGGCAAGAACTGACATATTTTTTCTAAAATAGTAATGACCATAGGAAGATGGAGCTCAAGGATAAAATTCAAAATATAAAGTTGCAGAAGAACGAGAATATTCCACAATACTTCAGCAAGTTCAAACAATGTTGAGATGAAATTGGTCAAGTTGGTGTTGCTTTTGTAGAAGATGATTTGGTAACCTAGACATTCTAGGCCTTCCCAAGAGTTGGTACAACTACCAAGATTGAGTAAATGGGAGGGAGAAACTACCAAATTGGGAATGCATATGGTCTGATTTGGTACAAGAGGAAATAAAGTGGAACATCAGAGACGAGACTTCATCCAAGAGAAAGGATGAAGAAAATTGTGCCTTAGATGGAAAGGAAAAGAAGGGAAAAGGGAAGAAATCCCAATCCAAAGAAAAATCTACTCAAGAGGGAAAGAAGAAAGAGTTGTCTAGAATAAATTGTTTTCACTGTCATGAATTTAGGCACTAGTCCATGAAGTGTCCACACAAGATAACTGTTGGGAACAGGTCCCTGGGGGTCAATTTTGGGGTTAAAAACCCAAGTTTTGTGTAAAGTCTCTGAATTTTGTGGTCGCGGAGCGCGAAGATATCAAGAGTCAATAAATGGTTTCTGCCCTTCTTTTGTGTAAAAGCATGTCGGCTTTAGATATCTACCCATGGTTCGCAGACCATGGGATTGTATAAAAAGGAGGTCTTAGAGGAGTCTAAGATAGTTTTAGTTCAATTCATAGTTGCATATTGTTATGTTTTATGCATGGGTTTGTGAGAGCAAATAGCGAAGAGTCTTAGCGTAGGAAGAGGCTCTATAGTTGAGTGCATAGAGGCGTAGGGTAGAAGTCCGTAGCTAAGTACGCAGACACCTGCAACTATGTGTGCAGGGTAGTTAGAGTGTGTATTGGATATTGGAATCATTAATAAAGATGAGTATTATGAAATTACCTGTGAATTTTAATTTTGTTCATTGCATGTGATTATGTATGTTGAATACTGGGGTTATGTTTTAATGCTACTTTGATGTGCGAATCTATATGCTTCTCTATTTTATATGAATGCAAGTAGGAATATATGTTTACGTGAAGATAACTGTAATACATGTTAAAGTAAGCAATTCTTAAGAAAATCTAAGTAAATACAGAAGTGAGAGTAATTATAGAGGCGGGTAAGTGCCTGACCTATCTATTTAAGGCCTGTAGAGGACAACCAAAGCCTTTCGCAGAGGCTTCAAGGACAAACAAGAGAAGTACTTTGATAAGCCCTAAATGGCTTATCAATCTGCACGAAGGAAGGTTAGGGAAAATAATCAACATCACAACCATCTCAGGGTGTGAAAACTTGGTTCCTGCATCCCCCCATACTGCTTCGGGTGAGACTTCAATCTATGCTCCACGGATTGATATTGAAAGGGCCAGTAGTGTAGGGATTTTCTTGGCTGCTTAACGCTGAACCTGGGTCAGGACTCATCAAGCCAACAAATGGTTCTATTGCTAGGACCGTGATCTGGATAACGAGATGTGTGATGTCGCAACATTGGAATCCAACTAAGAAGGAGATTGAAGACTGGTTGGATAGAAAGATCCACGAATTCATGGCACAAGAAAACAAGAATCTGCGATTGACTAAAGAACAATGGTTGGACAAATATTTGTACATAGAGATACATGAAATATTCCTCTGTTCCTTCCCGGTTGAATTATACGAGTGGATTGCGAAGTTGTAAGAATGGCGAAGGGAGGTGGAGGCTTGATAGTCTGATTGTCTGGACCCCAGAGTTAGTGCGGAAATTGGAAGCCTCTGAAGATAAGATCGTGTGTGCTGTCGATCATTGAAATGATCACATCATGGGAGGATTTGTGACAGAATTCACTATCAATACTTCGGTTAGTTATAGTGAAGCAGAGCACCGCTTCTTCAAGGGGTTGCGAGGCAAGTATTTGAAATCATTAAATACTTGGATTAAGATGCTCTTGTGTGAAAAGCAGGTTATGAAGTTACCTTTATGTTTGGGACCATGCGAAGTGGAAGGATTTTTAGGGATGGAGGAAGAAAAGGCCTTGAATATAGCCCGTTGATTGAGCCTCCTCTGAGTGATGACGAAGGAGCAGCACATGCTTCTCGGTTGAGCACTATTCAATTGATAAGACAGGCGTTCCTGCGAATACCTACACCGCCTCCATCCTCACCCCCACCGCTTACTGCCTCACCCACATCGCCGCCACCTCCACCACTGTTCAACATGGCGAACTCTGTAAAGCTACCTGTGTTCATGGGCATAGGAAATGAAGATTAGTACTAGTTTTGGTTTGTCATGAAGGTTGTATAGGAAGCTCAAGGTATCACAGATGATCAAATGAAGAAAGCAACGTTGGTTAGTGCTTTGTAGGACCGTGCACTAACTTGGTACATTAAGTACTGCATTGATAATCCGATGTCTACATTGGCCGATAGCTAGACTGTGATGAATAAGGAATTTAGTAGACCTAAGTCTGAGGCACAAACAATTATGGGATTCAAGGAGATCATGATGAGGCCTAGAGAGACGCCCTAGGATTTGCATCAAAGATTGAAGTGTATGATCCATGAAGCCAACATGAATCTAACTGATGGGCAGCACTGTGAATGGTTTGTGGCCTTGCTTCTGCCTCACCTAAGGGTTGCGCTATCACAATAGAAAATCAGGACCCAAGCAGAAGCTTTGGAAACCGTGATGAGATTGCATGAGACAACAATGCAGGATGCTAATTTGGGGGTTCATCAAATTCACGTGTAGTTGCAGAACCTTTGCCTTGAAATGAAAAGTCTAAAGAAAGACATAAAAACTTGGCCAGACGCACGCGAAGAAGTGTGGTGCCTAAAGTGAGAAATCCAAGGACATGACAAAGATCACTGTCTTGTTTTCACAAATTATGTTGCATCAGGGGGACCAATGCCTCTGAGGCTAGAAGTTATAGCAGGGCCAAGTACAGGGCCCGCGCTATGGTGTGATATCTGTCAGGTAGCTGGGAAACATGCAATAGACAATTTCCATTTGCTGCAGAAATTCGTACAGACACCGCAACAACTCTTCTGCAACTTTTGTCAATTTGTGGGTCATGATGAGCACAATTACCGAAGTTATGAATTAATGATGGATAGGACACCTACATACAGGGTGCAGGTAGAAACGAAACCTCCAGACCAAGGCGCTAGAGGAGCGTGAGGTGAGTATTAGGGGCACAAACGAGGCTGAGGTGGAGGAGGACCTGGTAGAGGTTGAGGGTAGATTATTTGTTACAATTGTGGAGGACCAGGACACTACACACAAGACTGCCTGAATCCAACACGACTTTCATGCCGCTATTGTACTCAGTTTGACCATGTGACAGAGGATTGCCCTATATTGTTAGCCAAAATATGTGAGAAGGGGGTGCAGCCTCAGCAACCGACTCAGAACCTGCAAATGATGAGGGATGAGCCTCGTGAGGAAGACCCCAAGGTAAATATTGTGCTGCGAAGTGGAGTGATGACTGGTGAGGATAAGGGGAATTAGCCCAAAGAAGGTGAGTGGGTCTGCAAAGCACCAAAGAAGGAGACCAAGTTTGATCTAGAATATGCAAAAGAAACATTTATGGAAGCAAAAAAAAGTTTCACTGAGGCCTCTACCTCAGGGATTCAGGAGAAACTAGTTGAAGAAATGGACTCGTCCATGATTACCACGTTCTTAGAGATCTGCATGAAACTACTTTGTGATAGTAAGGTTGTGAAGGGACTGCAGGAGGTGATTAATTAGTGCACTGGCAAGGAAACAGCTGCTAACGGACCATGCATAGTTAAGAATCTTGGTAAGTATAAGGCACGAATTAAATGCGAGATGAGACTCACCGCATAGATAGGAGAATACGAAATGGACCAGGTTATCTTTTACCTAGGGTCTGACATGAATGTTTTCCCAAAAAAGACATGGGAAAGAATGGGGAGACATGTGCTAGAATGGTCTCCAACTTAGTTAAGGATGGCGAATCAACAGAAAATCATCCCAATGGGAAGGTTGCAGAGGGTAACAGTTGATATCAAAGGTGCAATTGCACTAGTAGATTTTGAAGTGATAGAGATTGTGGATGAAAGCAATCCCTACCCCGTGCTCCTTGGGATTGATTGGGCTGTTACACAAAATATTGTCACCATGACTTTTGCAGTCAGTATGGGTCTATCATCACTTATACTGTCCTCCTAAGCAAGTCTCAGACCTTAGCTCTTCATGTCAAGCTTTGAAAATGAGAGAAAGACCTTAAAAATCAATAAAGCTCTGGTTCCGCACTTTCTCTCACTGTTGCCTGTGGTCCCGCACCTCCTGTTCATGTTACCTGTGGACCTGCCCGCTCTGTCTCTAAAAGAGTGGGTGCGGACCCCTGTGAAAGTCGAAAAGGTGCAAGTTTATTCTAAAAAACTCACTTTGGGTTAATTCTAGATGATTCTAGAAGGAATTTTGACATGGATGGTTCACTCTTAGGTGGTTCATGCATCCCAAAAGAGAAGGAGCTAATCCCTTGATGAGAGGAGATATCCCTTTGAAGGAGGGCTTTATCCCTTTGAAGGTGGACCTAGTAACTTCCCTCCATTGCACTATAAATTAAGACATTGGGCTGGTTGCTAGGGAGGTTAGAAGCTGAACATTTTTTAGGGTAAATGCTGGTGGAATTGAGACTTCCTAGTTAAGCTTGAGAGGAGAGATCACATACCTTTTTGGCTTCATTGGGAAGAGAGTGAAACTTGTCAAAGTAGAGGAGACTTCTTGTTGGACCCTGGGAGGAGCTTGTACAACATCAAGGCACAGGTTGTAAAGTTATTCTTTGATTTGAATTGGTACAATCAGATTCATTTTTCTCAACAAATTGTCTTATGTGATTTGTTTTATGAATTCCTTGATCATCATAATAAGTATGCTTTATTATATTGGCTTTTAAGGTGCTATTTAATTTGTGTGCTTGTTTGTGTTTGCAGATTCACTACAAAGGAGCTCATTTGGATCAAAGGAGCAAGGCTTCCACAAACTTGCATTGGACCCAAGGTAGGCCTAAAACACTTGTTTGCCTTTGTTTATAAATTGCATACTTAGAGAAAGATAGGATTTGATTGGCTTGCTGGTCACTAGATATCATTAGATACTAGGGAGGTTGATCTTGTCCGCAAGAACGACTCATTCTGTGTGACAAAATGGCGAATCCACTGGGGAATTGATTTTTTCCTTGCTTTTACTTTGACCTGAGAAACTGTGTTTTTGTTTCTGTTTTTGGCTTGTTGTGTGTGGAATTGTGTAGATTTAGTAGATCTTGGATTATTTTTTGTTTTTCATAATTTTGAGAGAGGACCGCACCCTCGGCTTGCAACACATTGCGGACCTATCCGCACTTTTGCTTTTCACACAGAGCGGTACCGCACCTGTGTGAACTGCGGGCCTGCAGACCCTATCAAAATTTTGGAAAACTTAATATTTTCTCTTTTAGTCAGCTTAGTTTTTGTTTAGATGTTGTTATCCCCTGCCCAGACTTGCATGTGACTTGTCAGGAACTTTTCTTAGGTTAATTCCATTGGTGTTAGGGTTTTAGGTGAAATTCCTAGAAGTTTTGGTTGCTGGGCTTGATTTTCATTTTGGTCTTGTAGTAGCTCAAAGCTTAGAAGCCTTAGAAGCCTCAGATCACCTTGGTTTTTACTGGCCTTCTTATGAGTCTGACCATTTGCAAAATCTACCTTTCTTGAGGAATCCATCTTGTGTTTTCTCTTTGCGAAACTTCAAAAAGACTTGTGTTAAAAGTTTGGATTTCATTTTTAGAAAAGAAAACAAAAATTGGTTGTTTTTTGACTGATTTGTGATTCTGGACAAATTAGTCCTTAGTTTGCTTATAGCTAAGTAAAACATCCTTGAAAAGAAATCTTGTAAGCTTTTACTTCAAATAGTTCTTAGAATTTATAGATCTCAAGATTAGATTTTTCCATAGTTTTGAGTGTTTTATAAAAATAAAAAAAATCTCTTTTGGAAAAAGTTTGTTTTTGTAGTATTCGATTGTTTGAAAGAAAAGGGAAATTTTTGTGAGCATAACTAGTTGTCTCGTTTTGAGTGCATTGGAAAAGACACAAAAAGCTCTTCTTTTGATTTGTTTGTTAAGGAAAAGATTTGTGTTTACAAGCATTTGCATTCTCAAACTCTTTCCTAGCTAGAAATTCATTGAAGGGAAAAGATTGCTTATCATCTTAAGTGCATTTTTTTTTTAGTGATTTTGAGTCGAGTCTTCACACCATAAGTTTCATCTCTGCACCTCATGACTCAAAGGAAAACCAATAAAAATAACGCTTAAAGTAAAATCTATCTAGTAATCTTTTTATTTCTAGGGCTCTATTACACCAACATAGCTTAGGCTAGTATCTTGGAGTAGGGAGTAATTAACTCTCCAAGATAGTAAAACAAACAAGTAGTTGTATCTTGCGGTAGGAGAAAAATCCAATTGTTACATCTATGCTCTGGGAAAGCTCGTCTTAAAGGAGAAGCACGAGATCGTGTCCGAACCAGTGTGGGAATCAATCCTTCCTCATTGGGAACGACGCCAGATATTCATGTATTAAAAACAGTAAACCTCGGAATAACCATTGTCGAGGAGCCTGGGGTCACTTGTTGGTAAACTTTGGATTATGTCAAGGAAGCTTCAAGGGGATTGAGTTTGTTACTCTGCCCTTGTGTGCGTATCAGATCGTAGACTGTTCCCCCAGGTATATTTGTTTCCGTTGGTAACCATAGTGACCATAAAGTATAGGATTCTTTCCTAAGGTGACGGTGGCAGGAAGATCCCACTATACCTGGAGCAGACGTCGGCTAGACTCGGATTTTTTGGGGGGTTCTCTTCACTCGAGACGGTTTTAGTGGAGAAACTTGTGCCAATCTATTCATTAAGTAGGTTGTCGGGGTAACTGTTCCTACCGCCATTTCTTTATTGAACTCTGCGACGTTGGATTTCATCACCAACTAGTTTTTTCAATACGGAAAGTTACTGTTTGTGTGTGGTTTGATCTCCTATATGCTTTAGGCATGTGATTCAAAATTGTTTGGTTCTTTAGAGGCTTTAGGTGGTTTTCATTGAGATTTTTCTTTGTTTGCGTGTGAAGTAGTTAAAATATTTAATCGTGGCTGAATTACCGAGGAAGTCCCGTAGACTTCGGGGCCAACCTCCTGAGTTTTCACCGAGCCAGCCTGAAGGGTTACGAGCCCTTGTAACTCCTAGAGATAGTAGAGTTGGGTCACCTGAAGAAGGAGAATCTTCTTTAGTGGTACATCCTGATTATCAAGCTCTAGTAGCAGATTATAATCCACAATCTGTTTCTGTTTCCGAAGTTACTGGTAGTTTTTCATCTACTAGTGATTTAGGTGAGGAACCTGATATATCCGAACCTGAAACTGAATTTGTTGCTACGCCAACATCGGGATTTGCCTCTCCATCTTCTAGTGGTCCTGGTTCACCCAGGGTAGAAAGAATAATTACCCAAAATCTTCCTTCTGGACTTATAGCTATTGAAGAACTTGCTACTCCGGAAGAAGAAGGTATCCCTATCCCTGAAAATCAACCTATTATAGAACTTAGGGAGCGTGAATCGATCTTTTACAGTCCACCTAGGAGCAGTGCTTGGTATCTTTCATTGACCAATTTTTTGGAAAACCCGGGACTAAGTTTTTCACCACCTCATATTCCTTTTCACCCAACACCTAGGGGTTACTATCCTCCGTTAAATATGTCAAGATAGTCGTCCATGTTTTCTCAATCTCCAAAAACCTTTTTATACGATGGTCCTTCTGTTCCCTCTGGGTATCAGTCACTTACTGGTACTTTTTCGGGAGCATCTCCTCAACCTATTGAACAAGGGTTATTAACTGGAAACAATGGAACTAAGTCATTGAGTGTAGAAGATATTCTCATAATGTCAGGTACTATTCCTAATCCTCAACCTCAAGGTGGCCAGTTACCGCCTGGGGGGCAGCCTCAAAGTCCTCGATTATCACCTGGGGGGCAACCTCAAGGTAACCAATTTCTGCCTAGGGGCCAACCTCAAGGACAGTACATACCTACGGGATAGTACGTTCCTCAAGGTAAACCCAGACTCAATATGTACCTCAAGGTCAACCCCAGTATCAATATGTACCTCAAGGTCAACCCCAGTATCAGTACGTGCCTCAAGGTTATCAACCTCAAGGTCAGTACCCAAACCAAGGTTTCCAACCACCTTCCGGTCAATCATATGTCCAAGGAACTGGAAATGTACTGTTGAATTATCAACCCTACCCTCAACCCGGTTATGGTCCTCAATATTCTCAACCTGTTATGGGTCCGTACCCCAGAATGAACTTAGTGTGGGATCCATCTCAATCTCAACAGGTCTTGCAACCGAATGTACAGTTGTCATCTCAAACTGGACAACCCTTGGTTTCTAGTTCACCCTAGCAACCTGTCCAGTCTACTATTCAAACTGCTGCATCTTCTGTAGTTTCTCAGCTTGGGTCTAGTACGCCTTGTACTCCGCCTCAAATGACTACTGCAACTGCTGCAACATCTGTCCAATCTACCCCACCTACTTCTGGAGTATCGATAGCTCCGGTTTCTACTGTTCCTGTATCAACTCCTCAGACATCTTTACCTCAGTTTGGATCCACAATTCAAACTTCGATTCAGATGGCTGTAGGACAACCTGGTCCAAGTACGGTTGTCACAAGTCAACCTCAATTTACTTATCAACCATACCAGGGACAGTACCAATTCGGTCCTGTTGTGCAGCAGCTAGTCTATCAGTATCAACCGTACCCTGGGTATACATATCAACAACCTCAACAACCCCAGTACGGTCCGGTTAATCCCAGTTTTCCAGGAGGATATAATATCCCAAATGCAATTCCAATTCTTAGTTATCCTGGATATCCTCCTCTTGGGGCTAGTCTCATGACCCAGAGTTTTAGGGACCCTAATTATCAGTTACCATTTATTGTAACTTTGGACTTGCCTGACTTGTCGTGCCTTACGAACGATACAATTAACTATCTTCTATTTTGGCCGCCAATGCCGAATAAATTGCCTAGTGATATTCCTAAGTTTGAAGGAAAATCAGGAGAGGACTCATCGAACCATGTGATGACTTATCACCTCTGGTGTGTTTCTAACTCCATTTCAGATGATTCAATCCGTTTAAGGCTTTCCTAGCACACTCTAATTGTTCTTGTAGCCAAGTGGTACATTGAGTTACCGCGAGCCACTTTTTATAATTTTAGTCAGTTAGCTACTTCATTTTTAACTCATTTTCAGTTGCCAGTCAGATATGACAATGGCACGAAATTATTAACTTCATTAAAGTAGTCAACGTCCACTTACATTTCAGATCACATTCATGAATGGAGATGTCGACGACGTTTAGTGAAAGTTTTTATTCTGGATCAAATCTTAGCTGAATGGTTTGTAAAATCTTTGTTACTGAAGATCACTGAGGATGTAGCTAAGGCCAGAGTCGTTACTAAGGAGAAAGTAATTGCTCAAGCTCAGTACCTTGACTTAGTTTATACACAGTCAGGTACATTACACGAGAAAATCCCCGATCTTCCTAAACAAAATCAGATAAATGCAGCTCCTTCAGGGTCTCATGCCGCTGATGGTATGATTGGTACAGTTAATACCAAAAGTAAGAAGAAATCTTCCAAGAATATTTCTCCTATCATAACTTTACCAGATTCCCCGACAGGAGATTCTTCTGCGGAAATTTCCACCGATATTCATGTTGTAGAGTCATCTACAGCCAAATCAAAATCCGGCGGTAAGAAGAAAGGGAAGAAGAAAAATAAAACAGATAAAAATTTGAAAGAGAAGCAAGAAAAAGTGGAATCAAATGATGCAAACCTCATTATCCTTGTCTCATTTGTGATGAAGATAATTTTACAAGAGACTTCCCCCATCATGTAGAGGTTGCGAAAATTGTCAAAGGTTCCCAAACGCCTGCTGTTTTGAAGGATCCTTTTCCTAGTCAAGACAGTAAGATGATAGGTTCTTCCTCAAATGCCTCCCAGGAACCCATAATGATGATGTCCCATGTTAGGATTGTGACTCGATCGCATGATTATGGAAGTAAAAGTCCTGTTGATGGTAAAGAAGCAAAATCTTCCCATTCGAACCCATCAACCTTAGCTCCCTGTTCCGATCCGCTACAGATCGAGAAACCTAACCCAGACCTAGTAATCAAACCGCCTGCCAAGGGTATACTTCGAAAGTCAGCTTTCAATCCACATGCGAGAGCAGCTCAGAACTATAACATTGTTAAAGATTTGGCTGTTTCACCTTCCGCAATGTCGGCTTTGGAAGTGCTGCAATCATGTCCAACACAGCGTAAATTACTATTGTTGGCTATAGGAGCTGTTGACATTCAGGACTCGAACCTTATAATTTTCGATCTAGAAAATAGTACACTGCGCTTACCTCATCAAATGGCTTTCCAAATCCCAGTGTTAGTAAAAAACAGACCTTGTTATAGGACTGTGATTGATGAGGGAGCCTCAACGTGTATTATGTCGATACAGTGTTGGAGATCGCTTAGTTCTCCTTCGCTAAATCAATCCCCGACGATTCTAAAGGCCTTTGATGGCTGTGGGTTTCATCCTTTTGGCATTCTACAGGATTTACCTATAGGGGTTAAGGCAAAACTGTTAATCTAGATGTGGAGGTGGTTGATGCCCCTCTAGATTACAACCTTCTCTTGGGTCGTAGTTGGTCTTACGCTATGACAACAATAGTTTCATCGGTCTTTCGGCTTATAAAGTTCCCTCATAATGGAAAGATTGTAACTATAGACTAGCTGACTTACTTTTCATCTGACCCAGCCTCTTTTGAAAGTATTCAGCATGTCGGAAAAACAACTATCCTGTATAAGGATGTTGGAGTAGGACTAGTTAAAGATTCTGGTTTACTTGGAACTTTTCCTTTTCCTCCTATCAACACATCATCTTCTACTACAACCATTCATATGATTTCGTTAGACACTATTGTTTATGATGATCCTTGGATCGTACCTTCCGAATCTGAGATAGACTCATTTGGTGATGTTATGCCTTTGAGTCCATATGAAATTGTGTATCAGACCGTGCAGTCGTTTTCCGACCCATATTCAACCAAAATTGACTTAATGAATGTGGTCCATGAGGAATCACTTTCAACATCAAACTCGGATTCAACAACGTTTTCCGAACTTGTTCACACTGATGAGCAAATTCGTGAAATCCTATGTGTCGATGATTTACCATGGGAAGATCTTCATCATAGATCTTCGTTTTTGCCTGAGAGTGATCGTTTTGAAAACGATTTTTCATCTATTTTTACGACTGAATATGCCAAGGAACCTTAGAATCCAATGAAAAATATTGATTTAGAGTTAAATTTGGGAAACATTTCTCAAACCATTCCTATTGATATTTCGGTTAAGCCTAGAATTGTTGAAAACATTCATATAGGTGCCTCTTGTACGGAAGATGAAATTCAAACATATAAGGCCCTATTTCAAGAATTCTGCGATGTGTTTGCTTGGTCATATGAAGAAATGCTAGGAATTGACCCAGCAATTGTTGTTCATGAAATCAAAACTTACCCTGATGCTAAACCCATCTGGCAACGTTTGCGTCAGATCCACCCGCGAAAAGCTGCTGCTATTAAAGTAGAAGTTGAAAAATTACTCAAAGCAGGTTTCGTTTATCCGATTCCGTTAACGGATTGGGTATCGATTATTGTTCCTATTAACAAAAAGCAAGGGCCAATAAGAATATGTATCGATTATAGGGATATTAATCGAGCCTGTCCAAAATACAATTACCCAACTCCCTATATCAATCAAACCATTGATGATTGTGCCGGCAGTGAAATATTTTCCTTCATGGATGGTTTTTCCGGATACAATCAAATCAATATTCTACCTGTTGATCAACCAAAAACGGCTTTCATTTGTCCATGGGGGACATTTTCTTATTGCAAATTACCTTTTGGGCTCAAGAACACCGGGGCAACTTTTCAAAGGGCAATGTCCTACGTGTTTCATGACATCAAGCACATTGTGCAACCCTATCTCGATGATTTACCTGCTCATTCATTACATCAAGTTGATCATCTCATCCATTTACGAGCAATCTTTATGAGGTGTAGGCATTATCGGATTAGGTTGAATCCACACAAGTGTGTTTTCTGTATAGAAATGGGTCGGTTACTGGGGTTTGTTGTTTCGAAAGCCGGCATTCGTGTCGATCCCTCGAAGGTTGAAGCTATTGTCAAATTGCCTCCTCCTTCGAGTCTTTGCCAACTCCAAAGTTTGCAAGGGAATGCAAACTTTTTACGTCGATTCATTCCTAACTACGTTGAGATCACAAAGAGTTTTACCCGGTTGTTGAAACAAAATACTCCATTCTTTTGGGATGAGATAGCTGATAAATCTTTTGATGCACTAAAACACGCGTTGACCCATGCACCGTTATTGCATCCTCCCAACTACAACCAGGACTACTTCTTATATCTCACCGCTTCCCATTCCACCATCGGAATGGTGTTAGTTCAGGAAGATGAATTTGGTACTGAACATGTGATATATTACCTTAGTTGAAATTTAAATCCAACTGAGCTAAAATACCCACATGTGGAGAAATTGGCAATGGCAGCTGTTCAAGCTGTCCAACGTTTTCATCATTACATTTTACTACATAAAACTACAGTAATTTCTTATTGCAACCCTATGATCTATATTTTAACCAAGAAATTGCTAGGGGGCAAGTAATCCAAATGGATTGTGATCCTGCAGGAGTTCGACCTGGAATTTCAAAGTCTAAGTCGAAGAAATCTTTAGTTTTTGCAAAGTTAATGTGTGACTTCCCGCATGCTGACACGGAAACTGTGGCGGAGGAGCCCATTGCGGACGAATCCTTGTTTCTAATCAGAAATTTAGATCCATGGTATGGGGATAGCATCATTTATCTCCAGACCCAATCCTTTCAGCCAGAAATTTCAAGGTCAGAACGTCGAAAAATACGATTCCAGTCCCAACAATTCAGAATTATTGGAGATACTCTTTATCATCGTGGGGCGGACTCTGTTTTTCGACATTGTTTAACTCATGAGGAAGCTGAAAGGGTTCTGAATGACTGTCACTCTAGAGCGTGTGGTGGTCATATGTCTGGGTTTGCCACAGCCCAAAAGATGTTGCGCGCTGGCTACTTCTGGCCGTCTTTGTTTAAAGATTGTATTAACGCGATACGAAAATACCACAACTGCCAAATCTTTTATCAAAAGATGCGCACTCAACCTGATCCTCTCCACCCTATAATTGCCGTCGGTCTGTTTGCAAAATGGGGTATCGATTTTATTACATGTAACCCTCACTCGACCGGGGGGCATGCGTATATCATCCTTGCGGTAGATTATTTTACCAAGTGGGTCGAGGCAATGCCTACATTTGAGGCAGATGGAAAAACAGCTGCAATTTTCGTGTTCAATCATATAGTTGCTAGGTTTGGTGTTCCACAAGCGATTATCAATGATCATGGGTGTCATTTTCGAAATGTTATGATGACTGAACTTACAGACCAGCTTGGCTTGCGTCACAATAGTTCAACTCCATATTATCCACAAGCTAATGGTCTGGTTGAAGCCATCAACAAAGTTTTAGTCATCATGATCCGACGAATCATTGGGATTCATAGGTCGAATTGGCATAACATGCTATTTTCAGTGCTTTGGGCGTATTGAACCTTAGTAAAAACGTCAACAGGGTTCACTCCTTTCCAACTAGTTTATGTTTTGGAAGTTGTGTTACCCATTGAATGTGAAATCCCGTCATTGCAAATGGCCATCGAGTTACTTCCAGCCACTTTCGAAGAGGAAAAACGTTTGTTATACTTGGCTCAGCTAGATGAGAATCGACGTGATGCTGCATTCGCGATCGAAACTCATCCAAACATATTAAAGCTCAGTATGATCGAAATGTTACCCCTCGAAATTTTTCGGAAGGAGACCTAGTCTTATTGTACGATCAAGCAAATGATAAATTAGGCGCTGGAAAATTCATACCTATGTGGCATGGTCCTTATGTTGTCAAGCGAAAGTTGGCAAAAGGAGCCTATGAATTGGTAGACTTTGACGGGGTCTCTTTAGGTAAACCCAGAAATGGTCTTTACCTGAAGAGGTATTATGCTTAAAATCTGGGTGTGGAGATTTTTAGTTAGGTTAGTTTTCTTTCTAGCTAGTGTGTTTTAGTTTAAAAAGTGTGCTTAGCTTAGAGAGTGTTTTTCATCATTATTCCTGCTTATCTTGGTTTTACTCTTGATATTGCAGATGTCGACGCCTCTCCAAACATACATTGGTTTTGCTGATGGTGCTTGTCGTAATACACGGAACATTTCTTCCGCAGCTTGGGTTATTTATTCGCCCTCTGACGAGTTGGTATCTATGCATGGGGTAAGCCTCGGTCAAACAACGAACAACATTGCAGAGTATAGTGCAGTGATTGAGTTATTATCTGAATCTATTTCATTTGGGATTCGGAGTTTGATAGTGAGGTTAGATTCTGAACTCGTTGTATTACAGCTTAATAGAGTATATGCCATTAGAAATCCAGTGTTATTGAGATTATTTTTGAGAGTGCATCTCTTGGAACGTGAATTTGATTGTATTGAATATCAACATATTCCAAGATATTTGAATACATTGGAAGATGCAATTGTTTCTCGAATGTTAAGTAGACATTTGCAATAATCATACAAGTAAATTTAAAAACATTCCATAACATGTTTTACAAGATAAGCCGGTAATAGTGATATAGTATAATATAGGAGTGTGTCAAAATATACATCATCCTCGATCATAGGTTGAAAAACACCTTATGATCGGCAAAAATGATAGTACAAAAAGCAAAAATGTCATATGTGTCTACAACAGGCGATCATCCTATCACTGGTGATGATCTCGATAAGAAACCACTGTACGGGCCACCTTACAAAGGAACCTCCTGAAAGGTCCTAGGACCCCAATCACATAGCGTTGTAGTCGAAGAGGAATGTCATCTATGCCGGTCTCCGGAATGTCTCCTGTCAAACGCTCTAGATGGCTCTCCAATTCGGCCAAGGTCTCTACTGATTCGTCCTGTGGGGCTGGTGCCACTGCAGCTGGTTGTTTCCTCTTGTAGGGCTGGAGAGCGGATGGTCACCGTGGACCCACATCTGCATTTGAAACTTTTACTATCAATTTTGGGACGAGATAAAAACAAAAAAAATTAAATTAGAAAAATGTTGAAAATGATTTTACCTGAGTCATCCCATTGCTTTCCTGGTGGAAGAGCCATGTCTAGGTCACTGCGAAAATCTACCCCAGCGTAAGGAAAGTCCTGAATAGAAAAAACCTGGTTTTCCAACCAATGGAAATACTCAGGAGTGAATTGAACAACCTTTGTCCCCTCCTCAAGATGACGGGCCATAACTGCAACCCATCGCATCAGTTTGGGCTCTCGAGAAAGTCCAGCTCCAACAGTGAGGTGCTGTGGGACCAACATTGGGACCCTCTCCAGACCAAAGCTCACGACTAAAGCACCATATCCAAAGGTCTTCAGTTGTCCGTTCTTGGCTCTAGTCAGTTGGCCTTTTATATTAGCCAACACAGCATCACACCAGTTGAAGATGGTGCCTCGAAAGCAGTCAACTGCCATCCGCATCTGGGATCCAGTGGCTACATGTAGTGTTGCGCTCCCGCAGAGCCTGGTAACAGTAAATGCTATTACCTTGAGTTCAGGAAGGGATATGGTTTTGATATCTATCCCTTTGTCTCTAGTCTGGTTGTTACAGAACTCTAGCCGGAGGTTATCGACAGACTGGCCACCTAGCCTAGTCCCGAATAGAGTCAAATGTTCACCTCTCTTAGGCAAACCAGTCAAAAAATAAATGTTTTCCGGCTCCATTTCGAGCTGGTGACCACCAATGAAGAAGCACTAGTCCTGTATGCTCCACCTGTCTACCAGCCACTGCAGAAAGTCCACCTGGGCCCTCATGCCAGGTATGGCCCATAATTTGTATAAGCCGCATGCCTTCAATGCATCAATCAAAGGTTGATGATTTATTGTGGCAATATCTACGTCCTCATGCTCCCGTTCTCGCCAATCAAGCATGATTTATACTCTACATTCAACAAAAAAGGCGAATTAGAATATGTAAAATTGAAAGTTTTGGGTGAAATTTGAGTTTGTTATGTTTAAAAAACCTTTGCGCGGGGTACGAACCCTCTCTGTTAGAGACAGTGTGTGGGTCCGCACGTTGCCTTAAGGGCAGGTGTGGACCTGTTGTGGTCACCAACAACCCCCCTCTTCGTTTGATATTAGTAATAACATCAAGCAAAGGGGGACCCTTAGCCAAAAATCCAAAAAATATTTTTGTTTGAAAATTCTTTTGTATCAGCTCCCTAAAAGCTATATCACGTCGCAACGGAAAAAGGAGCGCTTGCCCAAAGCGCATAAATACACTAAAAAGAAGCGACGCGATAACCCATCGCATCGCGTGCATTAAGAGCGTTTGAAAAAGGAGAACCTAAAGAAACGCCGACGGCCGATATGCGACGTCGCACGTCGCAATGCCACATGAGCAGCGCAAAATGACAAAGTGAAAACCTTGCGATGTTGTGATCTGCGATCTGCGACCATGCAAAGCTGCGATCTGCGATATTAGCGAGCTGCGACCATGAAAAGCTGCGATATGCGATATTAGCGATCTGCGATCTACGATAACACTTAATAACGTCGCAGCCATCGATACTGTGATACCAATCGCAGAAAAAACTCATCGCAAGCAATTCTCCGACATACACGGTAGATCCAAAAATGAAAGCGCGTGATGAGCCCCAATTTTTGGTACAATTTGGGCTCATTTGGCCTACTTGCTCTGCTCAAACCATTCATTTTTTATTGCTTATGCATTCATTTCTTGGTTTATTCGTGTTGTTTGTAGGAAGAAGGGTAGGCATTCTATCTACGTGACTAATACATGGTGATTTCAGGTTTTGGCATTAAAAGGGAGCAAAGACCACGAAAAAGGAGACAAGGAGACAATGAGGTGGCACTGCTGGTTTTTAGGAGAGGATGTCCACGGTCTTGAGGACCTTCCTCGTGATTCCCACCATAGCTCTGAGCTCCAATCCATCTCCCCACCGAGCTTAGAGGCAGCCAACTGTTCTACAGGAACAGCAGTTATAACTGTTCTACAGGATCAGCAGTTTAACCTTCAGTTGGACAGCCGAGCTCCACAAATCAAGGACACCTGTTGGATGGTCATTTTGCATAAATATTGAGGCCGTAGCCTTGGATAGGGGCTTTTTGAACTGTTGTATTGCTCTTGTAATTTGGATGTACGAGCTACAGCTCGGTGTTTGTTCCTTTTGTAAGCCAGTTTTGGCATGACATCAGATTTTCGTTTATGAATAAAGGCAGGCAGATTTTGATCTCATTCTGAGTTTCTAAGGGAGCTATAGCTCTCAGGTTAGGGCCCAACCTGAGAGCAATATATCTCCTCAGTGTTGTAATGTTGTTTGCATTTCGTTCCAGCACTTTGAGTTCTTACTTTAACATGCAATTCGAATTTACAGTCTGTTAATTTAGTCTTTTTCATGAGGATGAATAGGATTAGTTTATGGTGAATTTGCTTTCAGTTACTTAGATTCGATAGGAGGATAGTTATAACTTATTGGAGCTCCAGAAAAAGGTTGTTAAGGCTCACTGCCATCTCTGTTAGGGATTGGGGTGCAGTCCATAACCAACCACCAAAAAGAAACGCAGTTCTTCTCACTTCCATGCAAGCTGCAACATAGACATTTTCGTTGAAGATCCATCCATGCACGTTTGATATTGAACCATACTTCTACATTTCACTTCCATGCACGAGTTTCATTTCTTGGTTTTCCATTGCTGTTCATAGGTTTAATGGCACAGTTATCATAGGTTAATGAATTCTCATTGTTGATGCAATACATAAGTCATTTGTTTCATTTACGCTGCTCCATATCATTCCACTTCCTTCTTCTTCTTCTTGATCTCTCCTCAATCCACCTACTCGGCCTCTGTCCAGCTCATTTATCCTCCAACTCATCTATTGCCAAGTAGCTTCATTTACTTAACCTTTCGTTGATCCCATCCTTCCAAGCCATCAAACCCCTGCATACACTCTTCCTCCATCTGATTTCTCTGCTCCTAAGCCATCACCAGTCCCATCTCCATCTCACCTATCCTCCCACATCACTCCAACACTTCACCATCTCCCAAAACCTCCATGGCCAAACATCCTGTAGAATTGCACAGACTTCCTGTAGAAATCCCTGAGTTTCCTGTAGGATCCCCTGCAGACTTCCTGTATAAGCCTGCAAACTCAGTTGCTGAGCATCCGAATGTGGTAGACTTCTGTGGATCGATGCTAGGGACCCTCTGGGACCTCCCCTAGCCATCCTGACCTTGCCCATGCTTTCCTTCCATTCAAACCGCTCCTGCACAACCAAACCCTAATCAAAAGCATCATCACAATAAATCCAACCACTTAATGAAAACATACAAAAACATGTCTTTTCAGATGCAACTAGCTTAGATGCATGTATTTCAGTTCACTGCAAGTAATGGCATTATTGGTAGTGGTTTCATTCACAGTTTTGCATAGTTAGGGTCTAGCTAGTCAAATTAGGGTTTACTAGGGTTTTCATGCTTTGTTGACTTTCAGTTCCTTTCTGCAAATAGACTAGTCTTCTTTGAGTTAGCTTTCGTCCATCATTCATAAAGCTTCTTCTGTGAGCATATAGAAGTTGGCTTGAGCCCTAGCGGACTTGTGCCAGTTGACCAAGTGACAGCTGCGACAAGAGCTAGTACTTGTGCATACAACACCGTCGCTTCCAAGTTTGTACGAACTACCGGGTTGATAAAATTAGAGATAGGAAGCTCCAGGAGTTGTAGCATTATTGCTACAATACTGGAGCCCACCATCTTTTTGGCGCCATTGCCGGGGAAGCGTCAGAGTATTAGTAATTGTTGTTGTTCTTCTACTTTCTTACTCTTGCCTTCTGCTAAGTAGTTTATTTAATTTCCATTCTGCAAAATTAGCATAGACATTTCCTGCTTTCATAGATTAGCATTTCCTTTCTGCAAGCGTAGACTAGCATTTCCATTCTTGCAATTTCATTTGAGCAAAGTAGAATAGTTCTTTCCTGCTTTCAGTTTAATTCTGCATCTTTCATAGTTAGTTGTAGATCAATCTGTCTCAGTTTTCCAAGTACCAAAAAAAAGAAAAAAGCAAAATCAATCAAAAGAAAAAGAAAGTCTTTTCCATTTCATGCCTCGTAGGAACCGAGATAGATCAGGCAAATTCCTACCAAACACCCCCACCACATCACTGAGTCATACTTCTCTCTTCTTTGGTGACAGTGACCCAGAGGAACCTATAGGTGAACATCCTGAGATATCCAAAGACCCTATAGTAGAAGAAGAGTTAGAGACCACTCCATCTGAAGCTATGGATGACAATAGGAGAGAAGATGAGAGAATAGAAGGTGCCTTTCCCATCCGAGAGACCAATGGAGAGATGAAAATGAAGAACATTAGCCCCTCCGCCTTACCTCAGTTCCATGGGCTGACCACTGAAGATCCGGATACCTTCCTGTTTGAGTTTGTTGTCCTTTGTAGAACCTATGACTATACTGAAGATGAGCAAAAGCTGAAACTTTTCCCTTCCACTCTTAAGGATGCAGCATTACTCTGGTTCATGGGCTTACCTGGGAATAGTATCACCACTTGGGCTCAGATGCAGCAAGCTTTCAACACCAAGTACCGGGATTACTGTAGGTCCAAGGAAACAAAGGGGGAAATCTTTCGGATGTCCATGGGAAATGATGAGTCCTTAGAGGATTATGAGGAGAGGTTCCAACTAAGCTATAAGCGGGCCAGGTGCACACTTGACCCTGAATCCCTCAAGTTGGTCCTGCTCCGAGGAGTCCCTGAAGACCTCTTAGATACCCTTCACATGTTAGCTGGGGGGGACATTTACCAACTGCCTTATGAGGACATCAAGACTGTGTTTAGAAACCACTCTAGGGCAGCTCGGAAACGAGGTAGAGGAAACCACCTCTCAACTAGTGTCCCTTTCTCCAAACATGAGCTTGCAAATCAATTAGAAGATCTTAAGAGTGAGGTGAGATAGACCATTGCCATGCAACTTGACACATTCAGGATTCAGCAAAAGAAAGAAGAAGCTGAGAGAGCCTTGGCTGTCTTCTGTCCTCGGTGCACAAGGAGACACCCTAAGAACGAATGTCCATTGCATTCGGTTGAAGTGTGTTTCGTTTGTGAGGAGGACCATCCCACAAATCAGTGTCCAACCTTACCGGGGTTTAAAGCCATGTACCAAGGGACAGAAGCTCCCATAGAGCCTCTCTATTACCTCAACCAAAGGAGGCCACAGGGATCTAGACCTTATCAGCAGGCGATGCAAGGGGCATCTCAAGCTTATTACAGCCCCAACCAATCGACTCCTATGCCTTCCTGGGGTCCCCCTGCTCATCCTTCATGGTCCATGCCTCCTCCATGGTCTTATCCACCTCAGTACCCCACTCAACCTACTTCTCATTCATATCACTCACATGCCCAGCCACAGCCTCAATGGAATGCACCTCAGTCGGGGTGGAGGCCCCAATACAACACTCCTCCTGCCATCTTGCCTCCACCACCAGTTCAACCTCAGCCATTACCTACTGCTCCTCCAAGGCAACCTCAAATGCCTGCTCAACCGAACCCGAACCCCAACAATAGACAGGCCCAGCAGGTATACACTGGGGAAACCTCATGCCCTACCTATGCGGTGGAGATCTAGGAGATCAATCTTCGGTCTGGAAAGACTCTACCAGATCGCCAACCTCCTCCCCCAGAGGATGAGGAAGATAAACAAGAAAGTGAACCGAAGGTTATTCCACCCTTTCCTGAGAGACTAACAGCCACCACACAACCCAACCCAGAGGAGGATGAGCTTCTGGGTGAGCTCAAGCAGTTGTGTGTAAAAATTCCACTTCTCCAAGCCATCAAGGATGTGCCAATATACAACAAACTGGTTAAGGAGAAGTGTTTCAAACACCCAGGCAGACGAAAGAAAGATGCCTCAACTATCAATGTCATAGGACAACTGTCTGACCTTATGTTAGGACAAGTCATCTGCCCAAAGTACCTAGATCCTGGAAGTCCTGTAGTAGATGTTCACATCAATGGCACCATTATACCTCACACCTTGATTGATCTGGGGGCTGCCATTAATGTGATGACCAGGGATACCATGCTTAAGCTTAATCTTCAGGGTTCCTTGAGGAAGACCTCGACAGTACTGCAATTAGCAGATCGCTCCACCGTGACTCCTGAAGGGATTGTGGAGGATGTCTTGGTCTCTATTGACTCTTGGGAATACCCTGCAGACTTCCTGGTTCTGCAACCAAAGGCCAAGCTTACTGGATATCCTCTCATTTTGGGAAGGCCTTGGTTAGCTACTGCAGATGCTTACATAAGTTGTCGTGCAGGAAACATGACCATCAAAAATGGTCCCATGTCCAAGCAGCTAGTCCTATACCCTCCTGCCCAACCCTCCTTAGAGCATGACTTACCACTTTGGTTGGAAGAAGGAGAGGAAGACGAGGTGTACTCAGCACCTCTGTGCACCTTAGATACCACTAGAAGAGACCCCCCAACCGAGGATGACTTGATCGAGACCTTGATCCAGAATCCACCTTCCAGTGCACTACCCTTAGAGAAATTGGTGGAGGATGCCCAAGCTAGCACCTTAGTGGATCTTTGTACAACCAACCCTGTCACTCCCAGAGTCAAGAGTGTGGAGTTCGGCCCTGAGAAAACATTAAAGATCAGCTCCTCCCTATCTCCTTCCCAGGAAAAGGAGTTGTGTAGTCTGTTGGCCAGCCACCTAGATGCTTTTGCTTGGAGCTATAAGGAAATGAAAGGAGTCCATCCTTCGGTCTGTACCCATCATATATACATCAAAGAGGATTGTAAACCGGTTAGGCAACCTCAGAGGAGAATGAATCCAACCCTTAAGGACATTGTCAAGGAAGAATTGCAAAAACTGTTGGATGCCGGATTAATCTACCCCATCTCAGATAGTGAATGGGTGTCCCCTCTAGTGTTGGTTCCCAAGAAAAATGGGAAATGGAGAATCTGTGTGGACTACCGAGAACTGAACAAAGCTACCAAGAAGGACCATTTCCCTCTACCTTTCATAGATCAAGTGTTGGATGGACTGGCAGGAAAGAAGTTCTTCTCTTTCCTGGATGGGTTTAGCGGGTACAACCAAATCCAAATCAGCCCGGAAGACCAAGATAAGACCACCTTCACTTGTCCTTGGGGTACCTTTGCCTATCGAGTCCTTCCCTTTGGGCTATGCAATGCTCCTGCTACCTTTCAGAGAGATGTCTTGAGCATCTTTTCGGAGCTGGTCCATGATGCAGTAGAAATCTATATGGATGACTTTACTCCTTATGGGGCCAACTTCCAGGAAGCATTGTCCAACCTGGGAAAAGTCCTAACCAAATGCACCGAGATGAACTTGTCCCTTAGTCTTGAAAAATGTGCATTCCTAATGACTGAAGGGACCGTGCTAGGCCATACCATTTCTTGCCAAGGGATGCAGGTGGATCCTAACAAAATTGCTCTCATCAAGAGGGTTCCACCTCCTCAAAAGGTAAGGGATGTCCGGAGTTTCTTGGGATTAGCAGGATACTACCGGAGATTCATTAAAGATTTCAGCAAGATAGCCTCGCCATTGTTTGGCCTGTTGGCAAAAGATGTGGAGTTTAATTGGACTGACGATTGTCAGAGGGCTTTAAATGAATTAAAGGACAAGTTGGTGTCAGCCCCAATCCTGAGAGGTCCAAACTGGGCCCTACCTTTCCACATCCACACAGATGCCTCAAACAAAGCCATAGGTGCAGCTTTAGGACAAGTTGAGCAAAAACTTCCATATGCCATTTACTTTGTTAGCAAAAACTTTTCCAAAGCTGAGCTGAATTACACTGTCACCGAGAAAGAATTCTTGGCTATGGTCCATGCATTGAACAAGTTCCGACATTATATTACTGGTTACCAGACCTTTGTACATACTGACCATGCTGCTATTAGATATTTAATGAATAAACCAGATGTGAATGCTCGTATTATTAGATGGTTACTTTTATTGCAGCAGTTTGATTTGACCATTGTTGACAAACCAGGTAGAGAAAATGTTGTTGCTGACTTTTTATCTAGATTGGATTTGTCTGCAGATGAGGATGGAACAGTGGATGACCAGATGCTCGATGAACATCTGTTTGCTATTTCAGTACTCTCTCCATGGTTTGCTGATATAGCAAACTATCTTGTTTCAGCGCAGTTCCCTCCACACCTATCTTCAAGAGAGAAGAGCAGAATCATCAGAAAAAGTGCCTCATTTACTTGGATCGGGGGCAATCTGTTCAAACTTGGCCCCGATCAGATCTTAAGGCATTGTGTGAGGGAGGAGGAAGTCTTTGATATCCTCCTCACTTGTCATGATGGGCCTTGTGGAGGACATTTTGCAGCAAAGAGAACTGCCTTCAAAATCCTGCAGGCAGGCTACTATTGGCCCACACTTCATCAAGATGTCAGAAGATATGTCAGTCAGTGTGACCAATGCCAAAGAATGGGGAAACTAACCCAAAGGGATGAGATGCCTCTCCAACCTCAAGTGACTCTTGAGCCATTTGAGAAGTGGGGCATGGACTTTGTGGGCCGAATCAACCCCTCTTCGAGGCAAAGGACTTACATCATTGTGTGTACTGAATATTTGACAAAGTGGGCAGAGACCAAAGCAATCAAAGTAGCAACAGAAGAAAAGGTGGCCGAGTTCCTAAGAGAAAACATCTTCTATAAGTTTGGCTATCCAAGAGAGCTGGTCACCGATCAAGGGAGCCAGTTCACCTCCAACCTGGTTGAAGATCTACTAGCTCATCACAAGATCAAGCATAGGACTTCCACCCCTTATCACCCTCAAGCAAATGGGCAGGTGGAAGTCACCAATAGAGCATTAGAAGGGATCTTGACTAAGGTGGTGAGCAGCAGAAGAAAGGACTGGGCAGATCGCCTGGTTGAAGCCACATGGGCTTACAACACCACTTGGAAGACCACCACCGGCTTCACACCGTATGAGCTGGTCTATGGGAAGAAAGCTTTGCTGTCCATTGAGTTTGAGTACAACACTTTGAGGATGGCAGCTCAGCTGGACCTAGATCTCAGCCATGCACAACAAGAAAGGCTACTGCAGCTGAATGGCCTGGATGAGCACAGAATGCAAGCCCTCCTTCACTCAGAAGTGGTTCAACTTCAGAGAAAGGTGTGGCATGACCAACATCTCCATGACAAGCAATTTCAGCCGGGAGATTGGGCTTTGTTGTATGACTCCAGATACAAAGACTCAAGGGGAAGCTGAGAACCAGATGGCTAGGACCATATGCAGTGGAGAAATGCCATGACAATGGATCTGTCCTCATTCGAACCATTGATGAGGAATCCGTTCCCATGCTTGTCAATGGGCATCGATTGAAGATCTACAGGAGACCTCTCTCAAGACAAGAGTTCATCAAAACTATGGAGAAATATGTATTGGTCATAGAGAAGGGTTCTGCCTCTGCTTTTGGCATACCCTGAAGGATATATAAAAAAAAAAAAAAAAAAAGAAAGGAAAAAAAGAGAAAAAAAAAAGAAAAAAAATAATAAAGATCCTTGGGTGAAAACCTCTCTGAGGCGCCCAAGGCAGGTGGTAGGGGTGAAAACCTCATTGAGGCGCCCCTATTGTCTTTCAAAAAAAAAGAGAAAAGGTTTGAAAAAGATCCTTGAGTGAAAACCTCTCTGAGGCGCTCAGGGCAGATGGCAAGGGTGAAAACCTCTTTGAGGCGCCCCTGTTATCTTTCAAAAAAAAAAAAGAAAAAAGAAAAAAAAACAATAAGCAAAATATGGTAAAATTGCATGTAGGTTGCAGATGTTCTATGGAGGAGAGGAAGCCTTCAACTCAAAGCCAAGGGTCCTTATGTTGCTGTCAAGAGACCTCACCAGCACCTCCTCCAAGGGTACCCATGTTTTTTTCAAGGTATGTGCAATTTTATCATGGTTTGAGTCCTCTACAGGAAGATGCAGTTTTTCTACAGGAAGATGCAGTCTTTCTACAGGAAGATGCAGTCTTTCTACAGGAAGGCGCGGATTTTCTACAGGAAGCTCGAACTTTCTACAGGAAGCTCTGTGTTCTACAGGAAACTTCCTGTAGAAGTTTGGGACGGCCCAGAATTCATCTTAAAAGGAGATTTAGCGACTATGGATTGGTTTGGATGCATGCAAGCCTCTGTTGGCACCCTTGCACATTGTTGTCACCTTGCTCCACCATCCTTGTCGACATGCAACCCAGTTCCCTGTACCAACAAAGAAGATCGATGAGTTCTCACGGGAAAAGCCATTTTCAAAGTTAAACAAATGCCGAGATCTCATACCACAGGCATCACAAGCTCCGGGAATGTGATTGAAAGGCTAGATCCTCTGTCGTGAAGCATGCACCCAAGGAGAAAGGACTGTTACGAGACACCTCGCGGGAATCCTGTAACAGTTCAACCTACTCGAGTGGATACCATTCACAGCACCGCCGTCTGAAATGAAACACGGGCGCATGCAAGCAAAACATCCACCCCATCGTTGGCAGCCTGTAACCACGAGCCTCCGTGTCTGTGTAAGTCGCATGCAGCAGGTAGATCCACTCACCATCGTCCAAGAACTGGAAAAATCGTTTGCAGCTACGCAGGTAAGTGTCTCAACCCTTCCTTCCATCAAATCGCATGAATTTTACTTTGAAATTGTTTGCATAGCGTAAAATTGAATGGTTGAGCGGCCGTATGGCCAGTCGACTGGCCACGTCGGCTAGTTAAAGTGTAATTTGATGTTTGGGTGGCGGCCACGACAAAGAGAATGTGCGGCACGCACGTGAGAACACTCCCGTCGGAAGCAAGAGTTTAATAGGAAAAGGCGGCGACAAATCTGTGGGAATGGATGCGGCAGCAAGTGAATACGCAGGCGAATGATGGATGACGTCACCCAACGGTCCGGCGGGGACAGCTCACCCCTCGCGCCACGGATTGCACCGATTCAAAATCTAATCGGCTAGATCATGCGCATGCATTCATCATCCACCACTTCAAACTCGGGTGGCTATTCTGATCTCCTCTGCACTTTGATACGCCGAGATGTTGGCTACCAGAACGCCAGTGAAGCACACCTCGAGCTCGGGCCAGCTACAGTCCTCCCCGAGAATTGCGCACTGCTCCTACAGGAACACAGTTTCTACAAGAACGCAGTCTACAGGAACACAGTTTCTACAGGAACGCAATCTACAGGAACGCAGTTCTACAGGAACGCAGTCTCTACATGAACGCAGTCTTCTACAGGGAAGCGGGTGCCTCACGAAAAAAGGTGGCCAATTAACGAGGTAACCCTGAACTCTTCATGCAACTGGTTAGTAAGAGTGGCAAGACCATCGTCCACAGTCTGGTCATAAAGATATTGGTGGAATTGTTGTTTGCTGTGCCTATGCTGTCGTTCTACAGGATGTGAAGTAGACTGTGTTGAATTTTGTGGATTATGTGCATGCTCTGTCTTAATAGACCAAACCTCTTTTGAATTTGCCACCTTTAATTAAAACAACCGTGTTCATCATGCCGGGTGGGTTTATAAGACGGGAACCCACTGATTCAACCAAACTAAGGGAAAACCCGGCAGTGGTAGAGCTCTTCACCAGAGCACAATGGATGCCTTTTTGTGATAAGCTGCAGGGTTACAATGATGAAGTGGCCGAAGAATTCTTGCAGGCTCTGAAGCCTAAATCCCAGACACTGGCCACAGTGAACTTCAGAGGTCTGAGCCTCAAGCTCACCCGCAACATATCAGCCGGATCACAGAACTTCCTATGGGTTTGCCATGGGATAAGGAAGAAAGAAAGCTGAGCCAGCAGGCAAAGAAAGAATTCTTTCCACCTGAGGAAGAATTCTCGGAGGACAAAAATGGGGTAAGAAGAACGAGCCTGTTGCCACCATGGAATGAAGTCAGTTTGCAAATCATGAAATATATCACTTGTGAAGGCCGTTTCAGGATCGTGTATGCATATCACTTTCGGCTGCTCACTGAATTGAGGCACCGAATTGATCTTCCTGTAGAACAAAAACTGAGCATCCCTTATTACCTACTGCAGTCTCTAATGGAGTGTGCCACAAAACTGAAAGAGGGCATACCAGATCAGATAGCCCACCATGGGTTGATCAAGCTTCTTGTGGAGGATGCACTACACTCATATAAGGTCCCCCTCTCATGGGAATCCTTCCGGAATTTGACAAAAGATGGGGACATTAAAATGTTGATCGAAGAAACGGGTTCCTCCAGCGGTGAGGAACAAGAAGCAGTGGCCGAGGAATAGAAAGAAGAAGGCCAAGAGACCCCGACAACAGTACAGAAGAAGGAACAAAGGAAGAAGCATGAGGAAAAGGAGGACCAAGAAAAAGGTGGCACACCTATCTTGTTAGCAAGAGAAAAGAGGATGAAGAGCAGAATGGACAAAGATAAGGTGGTCCACGTCAGCCCAAGTACCTCAACAACACCTGCAACCAAAGCAAAAAGCAAAACTCAGGCAGGCAAGCAAGCGGAGGTGGAGACACCTGTGTCTACAGGAAAGCAGAAACAGGCTTCTACAGGAAGCCCGAAACCAAAAACAAAGGCTTCTACAGGAAGCCCGAAAATCATTGAGAAAAATGCTTCTACAGGAAGCCCAAAAACAAAAACAAAGGCTTCTACAGGAAGCCCGAAGATTATTGAGAAGCAGGCTTCTACGGGAAGCCCGAAGACAGAGACTGTTATAGACATTTTTGTGCCTCGCAGCATGGAGCATGAAATGTCAATAATTACAGGGATCCTCAGTCCCTAAACATGTTGTTCTTACCCCTAGAAGAACAAGGTCAGCAAACCACAGCACTTCCCATCAGTTCTCCACCTAAAACACTCAAAACAGGCTATTTTTGGATCATGTCAGCTGCTCCACTGAGCAACTGCGCTGAATGTCAACTGCTCCTCCTTGTACCTGCGCTGAAAGTCAACTCCAATGAAGGCTACCTAGGCTGGGCAAGATTGGCCAAGTGGCACAGTCATTCTGCAAGGTGTCAATTGCCCAGGAAGCTTCCAAACTGACACTTGGTTCAAGGGATTCGCCCTGTGATGAGTAAGAGGTACTTGATCTCCATGTGTAAGCAAGGATCTCCAAGTGGACTCAAGAACTGAAGTTTAACTGAAGAAGGAGAGGACACAAGGCAGCTTTATGTCAGTCTCAAGCTGACTCATCCTCTCTTCTTCTCTCCTATATATAGAGCTCTTCTATGAGGTCTAAGGAGGCTGGAATTTTGTGCAAAGCAAGGAAGTGCTGTTGGTTTACAGTTAGAGCTATTGGGTGATTGCTTTTATAGAGGTGAAGAGGAGATTTCTTGCTGCTGGGGAGGTGCTGCTGGATTGGAGCCATTGATGGTTGTAACCTTCTCAGAACCCTTTTACTTCTATCAATAAAGCTTTGAATGTTCTCCTATATACTTGTATTGCATTGATGTATTGTATTTACTTGTATATCTAATTCACTCTAATCCATGCATCAGTTATGAGTACATGTTTCTTGTAGTTTCCCTCTCTTGTTTTGTGCAGGATCTGTGTGTAGTTGGGCCGGCAAAGGGAGCAAGGAGTTGGGAACAAGAGACAAAGAGAGAGGACAGGATCGACAAAAGCGAAAGACACCGGTTGGTCAATCTTTTCTTCCTTCTCTGTACTTTCATAAAGGAAAATATCAAAGCTTTACTTTCAGTTGTTGCTAAGGACTGTCACCCTTAGAGTAGGGATAGGGTCATTCGAGTCGGATACTTTTCCCCACAACAAACTGGCGACTCCGCTGGGGAGCCTAGTATCTTGTTGGTGTTTGTAGTATCTTTGCTATTCATTTCCTGAACCAAAGAGTACCGAATCGAAAAGCTTTTGACTATATCAAAAGCGAAGTAGAGGGGCTGCTACTCTTGCTCATTTTTGAGCAGATTCATGATTTGAAGAGCTGATCTACAAAAGACTCTTGTACTCTTTGTGATAGCTTTTCATCCTCTTGATCATCCCTTAGCTTGTACTTGACCTATAGCTTTTTATTTCAGCAAAAACAGTGAATTTTTGAGCTTTTTATGACCCAGAAATCCTTGTAAACGCAACTCTCGTGTCTCAGTGCAGGCTGTCCACAGGCAGTCTGCATTCCAGCGCAGGTACTCCCTTCGGGAACTACGCTGAGAGTCGATTTGACAGACCAAAGCCTGCGCTGATCCAGTTAGGCTATGTCTTCCTGAGGTTTCCCACTGTGTCTGAGCCCTGTTTTCACTGTTATTTTGCTGCTGATTGCTTGTCATTGTACTTGCTGTAAACCAATTTTCCTTGACATTATTCCGCCTCAGTTGTGTGATGAAACTGTGATTGTTCTTTCAGTATTTCTTACTTCAGTTACAGTTTCCCATTGTGAAAAGCAAACCAGTATAGCTGTGGCCTCTTAGATCCTGAGCTGTAAAAGTGTCTTTGTGATCTTAAGAGCTAGTTTTATTACTGTTCATGGCTGTTTGAGTTTGTTTGTTTTTCATTTTATGGTTTGAATCTATACATTTCCAGTGTCTAAACAAGTCGATCTTAAGGTGTCTTTTGATTTTGGACAAGCTTGTTTACTTTCGCTCGAAATTAGATTCAAAGTTATACAACAGTTTCCTTTTTGTCTTACATCAACATTAAGGATAACGAAAAGAAATATCTGCATTGTGCATTTTGCATTTGCCTGTGTGCTTGACGATTTAGGAAAATTTGCATTTTAGTGTGTGTTCTATGATCTGTGCGAAAAGTTGTGTCTTTCTTTTCCCTCAGTAGATTAAGGTTTTCAAAGTTGAAAGATTGAAAAGTTTTGCTTCTCATCTTAGATTGCATTTAGGAAGTTGTATATATACATCTCGTGGTGATCCTTAAAGGCAAACTGCTAAGCAAGATCAACATTAAAATAAACCCAATTTACATAACAACGCTTTGTAACATAACGCAAACATCTAGAGGTCTAGGTAGAGACGTGTTCCGGCGTCGTTAAACATAGTGACTGTCGATCTCTACGAAGGTGGGTGATTCCTCCTGAGAGTCGGTGGCACTAATACGGACTTGTGCTCCCGCATACCGTCGCGTATATTGGGAGACCCCTATATGCATTTATCCTTTATCCTTAGGAAGCCGTGTCGGCCGCCCTACTGATCGCGATGCAGTGAACACAGCATTCACGAAGATCGACCACCCGTACCGTAAAACGTATTCTGTGGTTTCGCGAAAGGTTTGGCACACCCTCTGCCTAGATCTCCAGAGCAGTTTCTTTTGGCCCTTTTCAAACTCTATAACTGAAAAGGTCCAACCGAGCATTTGTCACTTCAGGCTCGTTAATACATCGAAGGCGACTATAGTCATCTTTAGCTTTTTCTCGACTCTTAAAACATGAAAAAGCAAGTTTGTGTCTAAAAGCGTCGTTAATAAAATTTATTTTAAGCGGAACAAAATCACCTGTTATTCCCACGTTGATCTTTCAGTTGAAAAGTATGGAGCCCACCAACCAAGGAGGCAACCTTGGCGGAAGTCCAAATCCCTTCTCCTCTTGGGGAGATGTTGGTGCGCCTCATATGGCAACATTGTCATTTCCAGGATTGACAATTGGCCTACCTGTATGGCTCTTTTCAACTAATGTAGTCCAGATCGCCACTAATCCTGAGCAGTCGAATCAACAGTCAGAACAGTCTAGAACTACCCACCAGCCTTCCACTTCTTACAACACTTCCTCTGATCCTTCATCTTCGCAAGGTAGAGTTGGAAAAAGTCAACCTCCCAAGGAGAAGAAGGAAAAGAAGAAGAGAGAAAAGAAGCAGAAGGGGCCTATGGCGAAGGCGACTGGGGGCAAGCAAAAGACAGCTGACAAAAACCCACACACTGCACCGACCGGGCCTAAATCGCCATGTGTCATTTGCAAAGGGACCCACTTCCATCGTGATTGTCCTTGTATTCCCCGGATACTAAGGGACTGGTCCCCCAGGTTGCACAATCCGGTAGCATCAACCTCTGGTAGTCATGTTGATTGCAGTCCATCAACTAGCGAGAGTGAAGGACGAAAAGGGAGACCAAGATCACCCTGTATGTTGTGTGAAGGCGATCACGCCATTCACCGATGTCCATTCTTAGATGAGGCGAAGAGAGTTTTGGAAGATCGTCTGGTATCACCGTTACGACTTCCTCCTGGATACCAAAAACTCGTGCCTAATCCCTCGATAGTTGAAAATCCAGCTGGCCCGCTCAAGTGGTCAGCTGAAGCGTCAGTCACTGAAAATGAACCTACTGAATCCAGACCGGACGAAAGTCCAAAGGTCGATACGGCAGTTGACCCGGTTCTACCTTCAGAAGTTTCATCTTCAAATGACACCGTCGCCGAAGAGTCATCTTCATGCGACACCCTCACTGAAGAGAATAAGGATGACACCATCCAGGTTCTTTTCATCAGCACCGACTCTGATGAGCATCAGGGCAATGCGCCCATTCCTTTATCGCAGGAAGGAACATCATCAGGGTCATACCCGGCCGTATATTCGGTCCCACCACCAAGCAACCTGGTTGTATCCTTTGATTGGAATCAACTAGGCAGACCCCGGTTACCAGCCAGTGTACCATTCAGAATCATTGTCCAGATCTATAGAATGATCATGGCTGGTACTATCATTGATGAAGGGGCGTCTGTGAGTATCCTTTCCTCTGTTGCTTGGAAAGCACTGGGTTCCCCGGCGCTTTTACCTGAGTTAAGAAATCTCTCAGGTTTTGATAAAGGAACCATTCGACCATTAGGAATCCTCCCCAATGTGCCTGTTACATTGAAAGGGAAGACCGTTAATTTGAACGTGATGGTCGTCCAAGGACCCTTGGATTATAACCTACTCCTTGGACGTGACTATATTTATTGCATGGGAGCGATAGTCTCCTCACTCTTTAGAGTAATGTGTTTTCCACACGAAGGAAGGATGGTCAAGCTCGTAGACCAACTTTCATTTCCGGGATCTCGCATCGCAAATAGTCAAATACCATTCCTAAATGGTCTGTTCACACAAGATTCGCCTCCGCCCCCAGTCCTCCTTCCCGATGAGTGCGAGTGATTCGGAAAGAAAGACTGGAACCCAGGGGGCATGCACCCTGGTCTGCTTCGGGCAGAAGAAACCCTGGGTATAAGGTAGGATTTCCGCAGAAGAATATGACTAGTCCGTACCCCGTCCGTGGATGGAAGAGGGGTTGTTCTGGAATAGTATTCTTTTGTTAAAGTTATGTGTTTGGCAAAAGAGTCATTCACCTTTGTCTAAATAGGTGGGCACTGCCCAAGTAGGAATTCCCTTTATTGTAACAAGTAGTGACCATCTTTGGGGAAAAGCAAGCCTCACCCATTAAAACAAATGTTTTGAAGGATAAGTAGGGGCAGCCTCCAAAGAAGGAGACTATATTGTTGTGACAAGGGGTAACCATCTTTGAGTAAACCCAATGATAGACATCACTGAAGAAAGAGATTGATTTGCGACAGCGAATAGAACCCTCTTCGGATAATAAGAAAGAAGCAAGCCTCCCTCAATAATACCAATGTTTTATCTTTGAGTAGTGTTCTTCTCTTGTCACAAATAGCTGTTCGTTAAAAAGGTGGGCCGACGGGAAGATTGAGTACCGCATAAAACCCCTTAAAATAACGAGAAGACTAGTATCGTTAACATTAGATTGGCAAGATGACAAGTAGCTGTGAACACCCAAAGAAAAGCAGAGGTAGGGGAGAGGAGGGGCAGCCTCGAAATCATATCCTATGTCTGGGGGCATGCAAACTTTTGGAATGTAAGCAAGGGGCGACTATTTATTTTTTAAATTTTTAGGTCCTCCCTTTAAACCTGTAGGTCTAACCCTTTAAACTCGTAGGATTAGCCGTTTCCGACCTTGCATGAAGAAAGCCTGTGGGGCAAAGGTAAAAACTTGCCAAAATTGGAGCATAGCTTCGTGAGGTAAAGCTCCTTAAAAAATAGCTATCTCACAGGAGGCGTTCTTATGACTGGTATATCGAGCAGTTTTAGCACATAGTTCATGCTCGTTAAAAAATAAACGCAAGATCCGAGCAGTTTTAGCGCATAGTTCATGCTCGTTAAAAAATAAACATAAGTTTATGAGCAGGCTTTCCTTTAGAGTTCAAGCTCATTCAGAAAAAATGAACTGGTAAATACCCTTTTGAGATCGTAAATTCATCAGCCATAAAAGCCTTGGTCGTGTTTGTGCACCGTCACCTCCACCGTCATTTGGCTGATCATTCACTTCCATTTGTGTGTTTACCCATTTTGAGGAACATCTGCGAAGAGTGATTTCACGTAGCCATCCTTGTGACACTGCCGTGATTGGAAAATTCCAATTTGTACCTGGAATCAGTTGCTATCCCTGTCTATCACTCGTTCCTCAAAAGACGAGTCTTCTTTGAGCTCTTTTCACTGACTCGTAAAATATGAAAAGTTTGCCGAGTTTTGGCCTTCCAACTCGTTAAACGACCGGAACGCTATCCCTCCTCTAGATTTTAATCTTTTTGGACCTGAGGGATTATTGCACAAAAAGATCGAGCGCTTGTTTTGTTCGGCTCGTTAAAGCAACCGAAAACTCATCCCTTCTGTATTGTTTTATACTTTTTCGGACTTAAGGGATTAGATGACGAAAAAGGAATTATGGAGTTAACTTTCTGTACCTTTTCAGACTCTCTAAAAATGAAAAGGATCGAGTTTTCTTTGTCGTTAGACTCGTTAAAATGATTAAATAGCGACAAACTTGTCTTTAGACGAGAACGAGTTTCCCTATCACTAAGCTCGTTAAATCATAGCGATGGGCTTGCCCGAAGGGCAGGTTATAGAACAAGCATATGTTATCCTCCTCAAGCTTGACAAAAATAAAGAGGTACTGGTCAGAAATGACCGGGGAAAAATTGGGAGAACATCAAAGTTTAATGGTAGCAAGTCACTCTTGAACATGACACTTTTCCTCCGTACCACATCGGGTTGGGTTGTTTCATTCACCGGTCTCATCACCATGGTCCTCGCCAAACCATCCACACTTGGGGTAATGCTACCGATCCATCGCATCAGTGTCGTTATATGTTCAAGAGAGGTCATTCTGAAAGTGTCAACCGTGTCCCATCCACTGCCATACATTATCCTTCATCCATTCATGATCGCCACCCTGAATCATATATCACAGTTTGTTTTCACCTCCACTAAAATCATTAGCTCCGTTCCGTGTCATTGATGTGGGATTCATTAAGGCCCTCCTTTGACGGATCGCTTCTTGTCGACTTCAGCTCATTATCCAAGAAGTTGGTCTAGGAACACCCCCATCAGTACTTTGAAGCTTGCATGCCTCAATGGCAAGTTTCTCACTTCCGGCGACAGGTATACATCAATGACCTTCGACCAGAAGATTTTGCGTGGCGTTCGATGCCAAGTCCTTTATTCACGCCACGTGAATTGTACTGCAGTACCTTGAGGGTCATTATCATTATCGGTGATTCCTCTCGCGCTTGTTAACGGTTTTCATCATTGACCGGTAATCAAGCGATGTCTTTCCATGTTCGACTTCAGCGAAATTCTCACATGGATCGACTTGTACTTAGAGTGAAGATCGAACGAGTTTGAAGACCCCGAATCTAGTTTCATCCATCCGGGCTGCGATACATATTCAAGAAATATAAATGCATTTGTCATGTACATCATTGCAGCAGATGATCATCCTATTCAAAGGATGATAATTTCAGCAGAAAATTATCAGTCTACCATCAGACGATCGTCTGTTATATGTACCAAAATGTATTTATAAAGCTGAGCATGGGAATGCCCGCCTCAGCTAGATCATGAGAACAGAATGAAAAGTAATGTATTGTATTGTATTGTATTACAGGGCGCCTCCTCAGCACTGGAATGAACTTCGGACCCTCTAGATAAAGCATTTCACCCGATAAACGGCCTCATACTTTAGGGGGCAACTGTTATAGACATTTTTGTGCCTCGTAGCATGGAGCATGAAATGTCAATAATTACAGGGATCCTCAGTCCCTAAACATGTTGTTCTTACCCCTAGAAGAACAAGGTCAGCAAACCACAGCACTTCCCATCAGTTCTCCACCTAAAAACACTCAAAACAGGCTATTTTTGGATCATGTCAGCTGCTCCACTGAGCAACTGCGCTGAATGTCAACTGCTCCTCCTTGTACCTGCGCTGAAAGTCAACTCCAATGAAGGCTACCTGCGCTGGGCGAGATTGGCCAAGTGGCACAGTCATTCTGCAAGGTGTCAATTGCCCAGGAAGCTTCCAAACTGACACTTGGTTCAAGGGATTCGCCCTGTGATGAGTAAGAGGTACTTGATCTCCATGTGTAAGCAAGGATCTCCAAGTGGACTCAAGAACTGAAGTTTAACTGAAGAAGGAGAGGACACAAGGCAGCTTTATGTCAGTCTCAAGCTGACTCATCCTCTCTTCTTCTCTCCTATATATAGAGCTCTTCTATGAGGTCTAAGGAGGCTGGAATTTTGTGCAAAGCAAGGAAGTGCTGTTGGTTTACAGTTAGAGCTATTGGGTGATTGCTTTTATAGAGGTGAAGAGGAGATTTCTTGCTGCTGGGGAGGTGCTGCTGGATTGGAGCCATTGATGGTTGTAACCTTCTCAGAACCCTTTTACTTCTATCAATAAAGCTTTGAATGTTCTCCTATATACTTGTATTGCATTGATGTATTGTATTTACTTGTATATCTTATTCACTCTAATCCATGCATCAGTTATGAGTACATGTTTCTTGTAGTTTCCCTCTCTTGTTTTGTGCAGGATCTGTGTGTAGCTGGGCCGGCAAAGGGAGCAAGGAGTTGGGAACAAGAGACAAAGAGAGAGGACAGGATCGACAAAAGCGAAAGACACTGGTTGGTCAATCTTTTCTTCCTTCTCTGTACTTTCATAAAGGAAAATATCAAAGCTTTACTTTCAGTTGTTGCTAAGGACTGTCACCCTTAGAGTAGGGATAGGGTCATCCGAGTCGGATACTTTTCCCCACAACAGAGACAAGGGCTTCTACAGGAAGCCCGAAATTGGAAAAAGGGGCTTCTACAGGAAGCCCGAAAGTCATTGAGAAATAGGCTCCTACAGGAAGCCTGAAGACAGAGAAAGGGCCTTCTACAGGAAGCCCGAAAACTACCAAAGCAGGGGCTTCTACAGGAAGCCCGGGAGTGGCTAAAGCCGGGTCTTCTACAGGAAGCCCAAAATCGGGAAAGAAAGAATCTTCTACAGGAGGCCCGGAAGTGGGCAAAGCAGGGTCTTCTACAGGAAGCCTGAAATCTGAAAAGGAGGGGCCCTCTACAAGGAGCTCTGAGAGAGCAAAACGCAAGAAAGAGAAGGCTGGTATTCTCGAAAAGGAGGCAGCAGCGGCGCTGGCCGCCCTCAGTACATCTCCAAAACTGAAGGAGAAGAGGGAGAGGGAGACCCCTCTACCATCTGAAGCCAGGAGAAGCAAGAGCATGACCACGGGCAAGCCACAGCCTCCACCCAGCAGCCAAACCATTTTAGGGGATGCCCCTACTTCACCCAGTGCAAGAACCCCCTCTAAAACATCAGCCACCCCTGAGAAGGGAAGCCCAAAAATAACTTCTTGGACACGAAAAATAGGCCAATCGCCTTCCGAAGCCCGGCTCAAGGAAATGGGGAAGGGGGAAGAAGCACCACCTTCGTCACCACCAGGGGCAGCAAAGGCAGGGCCGCCAAAAATAGGAAAGGAAGCAGCGCCACCCTCGGCAGAAAAGGCAGGGCCACCAAAAACAGGAAAGGAAAAGCATGCTCCGGGCTCTAGTTCTCGGCCAAAGACGAGGAGCCAGAGCAAAGTTGCTCAAGGATGAGCAAATAGTTTAGCTGGGGGGTGATGATGAGCCCCAATTTTTGGTACAATTTGGGCTCATTTGGCCTACTTGCTCTGCTCAAACCATTCATTTTTTATTGCTTATGCATTCATTTCTTGGTTTATTCGTGTTGTTTGTAGGAAGAAGGGTAGGCATTCTAACTACGTGACTAATACATGGTGATTTCAGGTTTTGGCATTAAAAGGGAGCAAAGACCACGAAAAAGGAGACAAGGAGACAATGAGGTGGCACTACTGGTTTTTAGGAGAGGATGTCCACGGTCTTGAGGACCTTCCTCGTGATTCCCACCATAGCTCCGAGCTCCAATCCATCTCCCCACCGAGCTTAGAGGCAGCCAACTGTTCTACAGGAACAGCAGTTATAACTGTTCTACAGGATCAACAGTTTAACCTTCAGTTGGACAGCCGAGCTCCACAAATCAAGGACACCTGTTGGATGATCATTTTGCATAAATATTGAGGCCGTAGCCTTGGATAGGGGCTTTTTGAACTGTTGTATTGCTCTTGTAATTTGGAAGTACGAGCTACAGCTCGGTGTTTGTTCCTTTTGTAAGCCAGTTTTGGCATGACATCAGATTTTCGTTTATGAATAAAGGCAGGTAGATTTTGATCTCATTCTGAGTTTCTAAGGGAGCTATAGCTCTCAGGTTAGGGCCCAACCTGAGAGCAATAGATCTCCTCGGTGTTGTAATGTTGTTTGCATTTCGTTCCAGCACTTTGAGTTTTTACTTTAACATGCAATTCGAATTTACAGTCTGTTAATTTAGTCTTTTTCATGAGGATGAATAGGATTAGTTTATGGTGAATTTGCTTTCAGTTACTTAGATTCGATAGGAGGATAGTTATAACTTATTGGAGCTCTAGAAAAAGGTTGTTAAGGCTCACTGCCATCTCTGTTAGGGATTGGGGTGCAGTCCATAACCAACCACCAAAAAGAAACGCAGTTCTTCTCACTTCCATGCAAGCTGCAACATAGACATTTTCGTTGAAGATCCATCCATGCACGTTTGATATTGAACCATACTTCTACATTTCACTTCCATGCACGAGTTTCATTTCTTGGTTTTCCATTGCTGTTCATAGGTTTAATGGCACAGTTATCATAGGTTAATGAATTCTCGTTGTTGATGCAATACATAAGTCATTTGTTTCATTTACGCTGCTCCATATCATTCCACTTACGTCTTCTTCTTCTTGATCTCTCCTCAATCCACCTACTCGGCCTCTGTCCAGCTCATTTATCCTCCAACTCATCTATTGCCACGTAGCTTCATTTACTTAACCTTTCGTTGATCCCATCCTTCCAAGCCATCAAACCCCTGCATACACTCTTCCTCCATCTGATTTCTCTGCTCCTAAGCCATCACCAGTCACATCTCCATCTCACCTATCCTCCCACATCACTCCAACACTTCACCATCTCCCAAAACCTCCACGGCCAAACATCCTGTAGAATTGCACAGACTTCCTGTAGAAATCCCTGAGTTTCCTGTAGGATCCCCTGCAGACTTCATGTAGAAGCCTGCAAACTCGGTTGCTGAGCATCCGAATGTGGTAGACTTCTGTGGATCGATGCTAGGGACCCTCTGGGACCTCCCCTAGCCATCCTGACCTTGCCCATGCTTTCCTTCCATTCAAACCGCTCCTGCACAACCAAACCCTAATCAAAAACATCATCACAATAAATCCAACCACTTAATGAAAACATACAAAAACATGTCTTTTCAGATGCAAGTAGCTTAGATGCATGTATTTCAGTTCACTGCAAGTAATGGCATTATTGGTAGTGGTTTCATTCACAGTTTTGCATAGTTAGGGTCTAGCTAGTCAAATTAGGGTTTACTAGGGTTTTCATGCTTTGTTGACTTTTAGTTCCTTTCTGCAAATAGACTAGTCTTCTTTGAGTTAGCTTTCGTCCATCATTCATAAAGCTTCTTCTGTGAGCATATAGAAGTTGGCTTGAGCCCTAGCGGACTTGTGCCAGCTGACCAAGTGACAGCTGCGACAAGAGCTAGTACTTGTGCATACAGCACCGTCGCTTCCAAGTTTGTACGAACTACCGGGTTGATAAAATTAGAGATAGGAAGCTCCAGGAGTTGTAGCATTATTGCTACAATACTGGAGCCCACCAGCGCGCCTTAAGGGAAATTAATGACCGCATGCTCGAACATCCAGAAATGATTGCATCACATTTATCGAAGAGTCAAGTTATGACGAATGTCATTAATTTCGCATTCATTAGAATTTAATGCTTTCATGTCAATCTTTTCGTCATTTCCCTTCTTCTTTGCGTAAACTGCAAGACATGCAACTTATATAAATCTATATGCAGGAAACATCTAAGGAGAAGGGAAGAGCGCCAATAAGACAACAGAGAGAAGATGCCTCCGCAATTGGATGCCGCATGCAGTAGAACCGCGGATTCTAGAGTATCGCCCAACAGGCACTGATGAAAATAGACTGTCCAAGACTCAGAGTCAAAGGCGCACAAAAGCAGTGTGTTTACAAAAGATCCTGAAGCTCAGACTTGGTAAAGCAGAGAAAGAAGCGCAAGAGAAGAAAGACGCTCCAGAAAAGCCTGGATCAAAGAACGGAAACAGTTCTCGAAACAGGGGATTGTCCATACAGCGCAGCTTCTAACTCATTGAGTCATTCGCACGACCGGAAACCGAAATAGCAACAACAAAATCAGTTCGAAAAGAAACTGTGTTGTACTAAGTGTGTGCACAGCGAATACACCCAGCTAGAGAAAGGTTTTCGAAAATATCTTCTAATCTAACAGAAAGAGGTGCCAGCGCTTGTTGTTTCTAATTTTCAAGCTCGAACAAAAGGAAAGGACAACCAGCCGACTCTTTCAGGGTGAACAACGCATTGCTTACAGCACTAAGGAGCAGATACAGAAACGGTTAGAAATTAGATTCAGTTTTTAGAAATAAATTTGTTTTTAGTAAAAGGGCGATCATTTGAAGCCGTTCCCTGAATTTGTGTAAAGTAAAATTAGTCGGTTACTAGTATTTAACCCTTCTCGTTGCATTGGAGAAGGGTCCGAAATTTTGTCAAAAAAATTGTCCTCAGAACATGCACTTTTGCACCCTCGGAGGGGGTTTTTGATGAATGGACGGATCAAGATTTATTTATGTTTGCATTTTAATACCTGCTACTGATGTTGCACTTCTGTACTCTTAGTAGGCATTAGAAGCAAGTAGAAATAGATCATTATTGCTTAAGGTCTGTAAGTTTAAAATCAGTCATAAATGGTACTTTTATCTCTTGACTAGTTTCTGCTTGCATTCTTAGAGTAATATACAACTGATGTTATTTATATGTTAACGTATGAATGAGTGGACTACCATTTGGCACTTTTGTACGGTGGAGTCATTGATTTGTGCTTAATACATGAATAGCTGATTATGAAATATGTTGTTCACAACCGTTTTGCTTAACTTCTTACGCAAGATGGTTCATCTTAATTGATTTATATTCTCATAATAGCTGAATAATCTTCATTACCAGTTATTCTGTGAAATCTTTCTAGATTGCATAATGGAAAAATTCTGTCCCGGGTTAGTGTAGATTAGATGTATTGTTTTTGTTAGATTAAAGTAGTATAAAGTCATTTCAGAATTTAGAATTAGATTAGTTAAGGAATAATTACAGATTTTCTACTATCATTTTCCACACACACACATCACCATTTTCTACACACACACACACACCCCTTAGAACGGGAAGCTGGTCCCGTCATCCCCAGTTGGACCCACTACACCAAACGGGCACGGAGCCGCCAACCAGGTTCCCGACCGGGTGGGTATCCCCCTTGTTGTTGACCCGATTTCGGGGCCCTCAACATTTTTGGCGCTAGAAGGAGGGCACGAACTATGAATGGCACCTAAAGCAATATCCAAAAACCATTCTAAGAGTAATACACCCTCATCAACTCCCTCGACTTCTCCAACACGGTTAAACCCGGAATTTGAAGTCGCTCGAGTATCCACCACTGCTACATATTCGAATATATCAGACCAATCTATTATTGAACCCCCTGAAATTCAAACTTTGATTCGTAAACTCCAGGGATTCTCCATTTTTGACCAGAAGTTTGATAAATCTAAAAGCAGCGTGACTTCGCAGTACAACCCTGCTCATCCCCTTACTAGATTAAAGAGTGAAAATTTTGGCATACAACCAAGTGAACTCCCTCTTCCTACAAGAAAAAGAGCAAGGAAAACACCTCAAGAGTCTGATGGAGAGACTCTCTCATCCACTTCGTCCATATCAACTCCCTCACCGCAAAGTCAACCACCCACTTTTCCATTCCAACTCACTCAACCGTCTTCCACAAACCTTCCTCTTCGAACATCAAAGATCCTGATTTCTTCACCTTCTCAGCATCAGGGGTCAGTTTCTGCACTTCCATTAGCTAGCAGCTCCACGATGGCCCAATCTCCATGGAACAATCTTGGGGCAGTTTTAATGCCTCCACCCATGAGCCCTATACTGGCCCATCCAGAGAAGTGGCTACCTAAATTCAACCCAGAAGCAGGTATGCTAGCCGAAGAACATATCAATAATTTCATGCTTTCTGTTAATCTCAACGGAGTTACTAACGAAGACACTATTGTCCGGCTCTTCCCTTATACAATGCAAGGAACGGTCGGGTCATGGTACTTTTCGTTACCTTCCGGATCCATCACAAGCTGGGGCATTTTTCAAAGTCAGTTCCTCACTAAGTTTGGTGATGACAGATCTACGGCGACATTGATTAATGACCTATCTAATCTTAAGGCTGAGGCTAGAGAACCCATTAAAGACTTTAACTTACGGTTCAATAAGATCCTCAACAAAATCCCCGCTGCTTCACAACCCAGTGAGGAAGTAAGATGTGAATGGTACATCACGGCTTTACCTCCAAGCTTGGCTATCTTCATAGATAGGGCAAACAAGACCACATTAGTTGACAACTTGACAGAAGCGTTAGCAGTGGAAAGACGCGTGGTAGCCCTAGAAAAGAGATCTGCTATAGAAGAACGCAAATCAAAGAAGATCTCTTTCAAAGAAGACACCAAGAAGAAGCAAACGAAAGATCCTTTCGATTTGGAAGGGTTAAAAAAAGTGTTGAAAGCCATGTCCAATGAGATGGTCGATATCAAGAAACAAGTAGCAGAGACTTCTTCGAAAAAGCCCATTAGGAATTTTAAAAGAAATCCTCCCATGGAGGTAAAACCACCCAGTGTTGTCTCAAACGTTGAGTCTGAAGAAGACGAAGAAGAAGAGAATACCACTGAAGGGCAGACCGATGAGGAAGAAGTTGTAGAACTTCAAGGAATGTGGGATTTCATCCTCCCACAGGAAGAGGATCAAGAAGCACTTCCTGTTAGCACGAGAAGCAAAAATCAGCTTGATCCTCCCCAAACTACCCCAAAACAAAAGGGCGCAAGCCCTGCAACAAAAGAAAGGGTCGTAACCAAAAAGACAACTGCTAAAGCGACCCAGTTTAGCCCAGTCCAATCTAAACAAGAACCTCCATCAAGAACACTAATAGTGTCGGATGAAATGGATTATAACATCATTAACAACATGAAGAAGACTAGGGCTAATATCACTCTGTATGAATTGAGTAAACTGAAACACCAGCAGAAAATCATGATGAAAGAATTACATGCTGTGCCTACTACATCCTTACCTACAGCTGTGGCTTCCCACAATCTGGGAAGACCTCCAACCAATACGATAAATAATATTGATCCAAATGACATCACCTTGATTGGAGGGAGATCAAGGTCTCATACTCCTCCTTTTCTTATCACATATGAAATCTTTAACAAAAACGTGCACAATTGCTTGGTTGATTCTGGTGCTTCAACGAATATTTTACCCAGGTCAATATGTGCCAAATTGAATGTGCAACCTCAAAAATCTACAGTACGTATAGTTCAACTTGATCGATCCCAGGTCGAAGTGATTGGTGAACTTAATCAGGTGACCATAAGATTGTCGACTAACCCAAAAGTGTGTCAGGTTATCGACATTCTGGTAGCCGATATCCCTGAGTTCTATGGCTTGATTCTTAGCAGGGATTGGTTGGAGAAACTCCACGGATATTTCTCAACCGACTGGTCGCACATGTGGTTACCATACAACGGTAAACCAAATCAGATAAAGGTTGAACGAGAGTTGCACCAAAAATACATAGTGACAGAACTAGAAGGAGAAAATGAAGCCATCACATACAATAGCAGCATTGTGGGTAATTACGCAATAGATTCTTTCCTAGGCAATTTCAGTGCTCATATTTCACCATACTTAGAGAATTTAGTTTTATCCCAAGTTGAAAATTTCTCCCAAACTGATGACTCAGAATGTTTTAGTTTTTTAGATAATTCTGTAAATACTTCTTTATTTTGGAAATTATATTTTGACGGATCTAAATCCAACGAGGGGGCAGGAGCAGGATGCGTTCTGATCAACCCAGACGGGAACAAGATTATGCTCACATGCAGACTTGAGTTCGATTGCACGAACAACACAGCGGAGTACGAAGCCTTGGTTCAAGGCCTATACAAAGCAATCGGATTGAATGTTAAGTATCTTCAAGTCTTTGGAGATTCTGAGATCGTCGTAAAACAGGTACGTAACACCATACATTGCCTGTCTAGTCATTTAAAGCATTATCAATCGTTAGTGCAAGATCTCACTGCACATTTCATAGCATTTAACATCTCATCAATTCCAAGAATTTAAAACGCAAGCGCAGAGCTGTTAGCTAACGTAGCCTCTCGACTTATCCCTTCCGAAGATTTTAGTCCTGATAGGTTTTCAATAGAATTAATTTTTAAACCTTCCATTCCTGACAATATCACCAACTGGAGAGTGTTCAACGACGACCCAGACATCGTAAGTTTCCTCACCTCTGAAGGATCCTACACAAACCAGATAATTGACGAAGACTGTCATGATCACCAGATACAACAAAGTAGCACTGATAATGCTATACCCAAATCGGTGGTCAAATTAGAAGACTTATATGACTTGAAAAGTCGGTTCAAAAGGTCGGCTAATGCCAAGCTTTATAGTTCAACTCTGAACTACGAATCAGTCAACCTAGGAACCGACGAAAAGCCGCAAAACGTTAATCTAGGCCAGGGCTTAGCCCCTAAAGAAAAATCAGCATATATCCGCCTTTTGAGACAGTACAAAAACGTTTTTGCCTGGAACTACGATGAGCTGAAGACTTACAACACTTCCATCATTCAGCATGTTATCCCTATGACTGACAACGAGAAACTTGTCCAGCAGAAGCTCAGGAAAATACACCCTAACCTAGAAAACCAGATAAAAACTGAGCTTAATAAGTTGTTGAGAGCCAGAATAATCTTCCCCGTTAGGCATTCCAAATGGGTATCCAATATGGTGCCCGTTAGGAAGAAAAACGGAGACATTAGAATCTGTATCGACTTCCGAAATCTCAACAAAGCCTGCCAGAAAGATAACTTTCCCCTCCCACCTATGGAGCAAATTCTACAGGCAGTAGCAGGCTCATAATTAATGTCATTCCTGGATGGATTTTCAGGATACAATCAAGTACTGGTGCATCCCGATGATCAGTTAAAAACTACGTTCCGAACCAAGTGGGGCACTTATGCATATCGGAAGATGCCATTTGGTCTGATCAACGCCAGAGCTACCTTTCAGAGAGCCATGGAAATCGCGTTTAAAGGATTGGTCAATAAATCAGTAGTGATTTATCTGGATGATATAACAATGTACTCCAGAAAACGAAACAACCATCTCCAAGATTTGAAGCAAATCTTTCAAAGATGCTTAAGGTATGGGATTTCGCTCAATCCAAAGAAATCTTTCTTTGCATTAAGCGAAGGGAAATTGCTCGGATTCATAGTATCTAAATCTGGTATTCACATAGAACCCGACAGAATCAAGGAAATTTCTGAAATATCCATACCTCATAACAAGAAAGCCATGCAATCCTTCCTTGGACAGATCAATTTTGTCAAAAGATTTGTCTCGGATTTTTCACGTATTATTTCCCCCTTACAAAAAATGATAAAAAAGAATTCAAATTTCAAATGGGGTCTAGACGAGCACGAAGCGTTCAACTTAATCAAACAAGCCATCATCAACGCTCCATCTTTGGCTACCCCAAATTTTTCAGAACCTTTCATCTTATACACGTTTGCCTCAGAAAAATCTTATGCTGCGATTTTAACTCAAGCAAAGCACGAAAAGGTAGAAGCCCCAATCGCATTCTTTAGCTCGAACTTACAAGGTGATGAACTCAATTATTCTGACGTCGAGAAACAAGCATATGCCGTTTTCAAAGCAATCAAATATTTCAGACCTTTCTTGCTAAAAGCCCATACCAAAGTCATAGTACCGTTTCCAGCGGTAAGAAACCTCCTGATACAGAAGGATGTGGGCGAGAAGAGAGCGAATTGGATCACCGCCTTACAAGAATACGACCTTGAGATCAAACCGGCACACATCGTAAGAGGCCAAGGCTTCTGCAAAATGTTAGCTGGAGCATCGCAAATCCCTGAGAACTCGTCTGAAGAGGTACACGCGTATGAGGTAAGCCTAAACGACGCAGAATCATTATATGCTGACACCATTTATTTTCTTAAGAAAGGGTATGCTCCATCACATCTGGATCATACCAAGAAAAGAGCTCTGAGATTAAAAGCTAAGAAATACCAGCTCATAAATGATGTCATGTTTAAAAGGAATTATGATTCTGTACTTCTTAGGTGTCTTGAGAAAACTGAAGCCGAAAAGGTTTTGCAGGAACTCCATGATGGACCAGCAGGTGGACACTATGCCGGAGATGCGACTGCACACAAAATCTTGCGTGCAGGATATTATTGGCCCACGCTGTTCAAAGACTCATACAATCACGTAAGGAAATGCCAAGTCTGCCAGGCTGCTGCAGGAAAACAAAGGAAAGCATCCATGCCGCTACAACCGGTCAACATCGACCAACCATTTAGTCAATGGGGCTTGGACATAATAGGTGAGATCGTTCCTCACTCTTCTAAGCAGAATAAGTGTATCCTTACGGCAACTGATTATTTTACCAAATGGGTAGAAGAAGCTCCTCTCAAGACAGTTCATTCTGAAAACATTATTGAATTCATAGACCAATTTATCATAACTAGGTTTGGATTGCCAACGGCCTTAATGTTTGATAACGCTTCATATTTTTCTGGAAATGCTATGACTGAGTTTGCGCTCAAAAGAGGGTTCAAACTGAAATATTCTACCAACTACTGTCCGCAAGGTAATGGGTTGGCTGAATCAACAAACAAGAATCTAATCAGAATTATCAAAAGAACAGTCGACCAAAACCAAAAGAATTGGCACAAAGCGCTGGTAAATGCTTTATGGGCTGATAGAATCACAAAGAAAGCTTCGATCGGCACTTCTCCCTTTAATTTAGTTTACGGGCGGGAAGTGGTTCTTCCGACTCACTTAGTCATTCCCTCTTTGTCTTTAGTACAGTACATCGATGAAGTACCTACTTCTTCATTACAATTAAGACAAATGGAAATAATCAAGCTAGAAGAACAAAGAGAACAAGCTAGGAAAACCCATGCACATCACCAAGCGCTAATAAAATCTTCTTTTGACTCAAGCATCATAACCAGAAAAAACTTTCAGATGGGTGATTTAGTTTTGAAATGGGATAAGGCACATGAAGAAAAGGGCAAACATACGAAATTCCAGAAGCTGTGGCTTGGCCCTTTTCAGATTGTAGAAGTCGTAGGCCCGTCCACATTCGTGTTGCAGGATCTGGCAGGTAGGAGAGATTCTTTACCTGTCAATGGATTGATTCTTAAATTATATTTTCCATAGAAGAGAAATTCTTCTAATTTTTGTAGGATAGATTTAGTTTTTTTTTTTTGGTTTGTTTTCCTCTTTTTGATGAATAAAACTCATTGTAGATGATCATGTGAAAAGGATTCATGAAAAGAGCACGCCAATTCTCTATCAGATTTTGATTTCGCTTGTACAAATAGAAATTTTTTTGAAAAATCTGAATTTTATTATTAACAAATAGAGTTAACTTCACCTTGATTACGATATTAGTTTCAACCTCAAAGAACTTTGACGAAGGCAACCTTTGGTGAAATTTTTTTTTTGTATCAGCACCATGAAAGGTATCATCAATAATAAAATAAGTACTCTCTGCAAAGCTGTTGTTTTCAAAAAACTCTATTATTGTCGTCCAGAGCTTTCTTAAGGAAAAACAATGACTTCCTCCCTGCTAAAAGGGAATTGCAGCATTCAGAGAAATAATCCAAGCAAAACACTATATCTCAAAGAATAAGAGGTCTCATCACGAGCCGGCTTATCATGATCACAGATATTATAACTTGCTGACTTTGCCAATACTGTCTATCAAAACAGGGCAACGACTTAAGATTGTTGCAATCAAAAGACAAGAGGTCTCATCACGAGCCGGCTTGTTCAGCTAAAGTATAAATCAAGTGAATGACTGTGTCATAATTTGGCCACCAAACCAAGACATTGTTCTTTAGAGAATTAAAAAAAGGAAAAGTGTGTCAAAAAGGATTTTTCTCTGGAATGTTGCAAGTAACCTCAAGCAGGAAAAAGGATCATTGCTGGATAACATGGTAACCCTGTCGAGGCTATGTACGCTTGCGGGCAGCAGAGGCTCTACCTACGACAAATGAGTATACTTTTTAAGCCAGTACGCAGAGAAGACCTTATTTTATCTTTAATCAAGACCAAGTAATGTCTGGTGCGAATGCAAGAAAAAGCCTGAGGAAGCAAGCAATTGAGATTAAAAAGGTTGAGACAAAGTATCGTTAACAAGGTGAGGGGTAGTCTACTCTATCTGTTCATAACAAAATTTAGACATATAAGAATTTTGTTGTTTTGGAAGTGAACGGTCAATAGAAATGCAGAGATAACTGGTTCTTCACAGTGAATCGCCATTGTTGTGGTCACCAACAACCCCCCTCTTCATTTGATATTAGTAATAACATCAAGAAAAGGGGGACCCTTAGCCAAAAATCCAAAAAATATTTTTGTTTGAAAATTCTTTTGTATCAGCTCCCTAAAAGCTATATCATGTCGCAACGGAAAAAGGAGCGCTTGCCCAAAGCGCATAAATACACTAAAAAGGAGCGACGCGAGAACCCATCGCATCGCGCGCATTAAGAGCATTTGAAAAAGGAGAACCTAAAGAAACGCCGACGGCCGATATGCGACGTCGCACGTCGCAATGCCACATGAGCAGCACAAAATGACAAAGTGAAAACCTTGCGATGTTGCAATCTGTGATCTGCGACCATGCAAAGCTGTGATCTGCGATATTAGCGAGCTGCGACCATGCAAAGCTGCGATCTGCGATATTAGCGATCTGCAATCTGCGATCTACGATAACACTTAACAATGTCGCAGCCATCAATACTGTGATACCAATCGCAGAAAAAACTCATCGCAAGCAATTCTCCGACATACACGGTAGATCCAAAAATGAAAGCGTGCCTTAAGGGAAATTAATGACCGCATGCTCGAACATCCAGAAATGATTGCATCGCATTTATCGAAGAGTCAAGTTATGATGAATGTCATTAATTTCGCATTCATTAGAATTTAATGCTTTCATGTCAATCTTTTTGTCATTTCCCTTCTTCTTTGCGTAAACTGCAAGACATGCAACTTATATAAATCTGTATGCAGGAAACATCTAAGGAGAAGGGAAGAGTGCCAATAAGACAACAGAGAGAAGATGCCTCCGCAATTGGATGCCGCATGCAGCAGAACCGCGGATTCCAGAGTATCGCCCAACAGGCACTGATGAAAATAGACTGTCCAAGACTCAGAGTCAAAGGCGCACAAAAGCAGCGTGTTTACAAAAGATCCTGAAGCTCAGACTTGGTAAAGCAGAGAAAGAAGCGCAAGAGAAGAAAGACGCTCCAGAAAAGCCTGGAACAAAGAACGGAAACAGTTCTCGAAACAGGGGATTGTCCATACAGTGCAGCTTCTAACTCATTGAGTCATTCGCACGACCGGAAACCGAAATAGCAACAGCAAAATCAGTTCTAAAAGAAACTGGGTTGTACTAAGTGTGCGCACAGCGAATACACCCAGCTAGAGAAAGGTTTTCGAAAATATCTTCTAATCTAACAGAAAGAGGTGCTAGCGCTTGTTGTTTCTAATTTTCAAGCTCGAACAAAAGGAAAGGACAACCAGCCGACTCTTTCAGGGCGAACAGCGCATTGCTTACAACACTAAGGAGCAGATACAGAAACGGTTAGAAATTAGATTCAGTTTTTAGAAATAAATTTGTTTTTAGTAAAAGGGCGGTCATTTGAAGCCGTTCCCTGAATTTGTGTAAAGTAAAATTAGTCGGTTACTAGTATTTAACCCTTCTCGTTGCATTGGAGAAGGGTCCGAAATTTTGTCAAAAAACTTGTCCTCAGAACATGCACTTTTGCACCTTCGGAGGGGGTTTTTGATGAATGGACGGATCAAGATTTATTTATGTTTGCATTTTAATACCTGCTACTGATGTTGCACTTCTGTACTCTTAGTAGGCATTAGAAGCAAGTAGAAATAGATCATTATTGCTTAAGGTCTGTAAGTTTAAAATCAGTCATAAATGGTACTTTTATCTCTTGACTAGTTTCTGCTTGCATTCTTAGAGTAATATACAACTGATGTTATTTATATGTTAACGTATGAATGAGTGGACTACCATTTGGCACTTTTGTATGGTGGAGTCATTGATTTGTGCTTAATACATGAATAGCTGATTATGCAATATGTTGTTCACAACCGTTTTGCTTAACTTCTTACGCAAGATGGTTCATCTTAATTGATTTATATTCTCATAATAGATGAATAATCTTCATTACTAGTTATTCTGTGAAATCTTTCTAGATTGCATAATGGAAAAATTCTGTCCCGGGTTAGTGTAGATTAGATGTATTGTTTTTGTTAGATTAAAGTAGTATAAAGTCATTTCAGAATTTAGAATTAGATTAGTTAAGGAATAATTACAGATTTTCTACTATCATTTTCCACACACACACATCACCATTTTCTACACACACACACACCCCTTAGAACGGGAAGCTGGTCCCGTCATCCCCAGTCGGACCCGCTACACCAAACGGGCACGGAGCCGCCAACCAGGTTCCCGACCAGGTGGGTATCCCCCTTGTTGTTGACCCGATTTCGGGGCCCTCAATAGGACCCCCGACTTTTTTTCCTTTTACGAAAAATTCGGGGTCCGCGGGTCCCCTGTGTTATACCTGCGGACCCCCGCACGCGGGTTTTTTGACCTAAAAGCTCCTAAAAAATGAAATGAAACCCTAAAAATCAATTTGAAACGGATGAAATTAAAGAGTAGGATGATGTAGATTACCTGGAGGAGACGACGCTCGATTCCAATGGACGGATTTTCTGCAATCTTCACGGGAAGTTTCTAACCAAAAGCTCTATTTTCTCACCCAAAACTCAAACGGTAAAAATGAATTTACGAAAGCCCTTTTTATAAGTTTTTTGAATAAATGAGTTGTTAATTTGTTTATGTTTCACTTTAGAAAGGTAAATTTTGCAGCATTTTTATCCATTTTAAACAGGTATGAGTAATGTTTGAGTTTTTGTTCAGGATAACAAATTTTTCAGGCGAAATCGATCATTTTCGACGAAAAAACATTAGTCACCTTTAAGCTCTTTTCTGACTCCTAAAACATGAAAAGATCGTCGAATTTTTCTTTTTAAACTCGTTAAAATGGAACTAAAAAGACGGTCCACTTATAGCTCTTTTTCTGACTGTAAAAACATGAAAAGATTGCCGGATTTTTGTCGTTTCAAATTCGATATTGGTTATAAAACAACGTTTCATTGATCGATTTTTTACTTTTTCGGATCAGAGGCACTAATTACAAAAAGTACTCCTTGGTCGTAATGATCAAGCGGTTCTCTCAAGTATTATTTTATACTTTTTCGGGCTTGGGAGACACAAATTTATGAAAAAGGTTAACCATGGAGTCTTCTTAAGTTTTTTCAGACTCTCTAAAATTGAAAAACATTGAGTTTCTCCTATAATGGACTCATTAAAAATTAACAATAAAGGACCTGTTCAATTACAAATAGGAACGGACCACTCCTTCTTAGGGTTTGAATTTAAACTAAGTTGGACTCATCCAAAGGATGAGATTATAATCAAGCAAATGTTATCCTCCTCAAGCTTGTCAAAAATAAAGAGGTACTTGCCAGAAATGGTGGGGGAAAAGAGAGAAAAATGAGCCTGTTTGTCATACTTTGTAACCACTCTTGAACATGACACTTTTATTCACCTGGGTTGGGAAATCATTTTCCTAACAGTTGATCAAACCATATTGAAAGTCTTCAGCCAGTTTCTGGGTATTAACTTTGGGTCAATTGTCACCAAACCATCTGCTGTGTCGTTATGTGTTCAAGAGATCAGTGCAAATAAGCCATTCATCTGCAAAATATCTGTCATCCATCTTGACCATCCCTGAGTCAGTCCTTGCAACTAAGTTTCTTCAAACTTGATCTATGATTTCGTGTTGTGGGCTTGCCTATGATGGATCACTTTCTATCGACTTCAGCTCATTATCTAGAAAGATGATCTAGGAATCGTCAGTACCTGGGGATCTGCATGCCTCAATGGCAGGTTTCTTGCCTTCGACGATAGGTTGCATCATTGACCTTCGATCAAAGGATTTCGTGACATGTTCGACATCAACACATCTATTCACATCTCATGGATTGTACTGAGTACTTTGAGAGCCATTGACATTACTAGTGGTTTCTCTCACACTTGTTAACAGTTTACATCATTGACTGGTAATCAAGTGGTTTCTACCATGTTCGACTTCAACACATTCATTCGCATGGATAGAATCGTACTATTTCGGGAAGTAGAAATGAAGACCCTGGATCTAGTTTCCACCATCCAGGCTGCGAGGAAATTTGTATTCATTATACTGTGGACTATTCATAAACAGATGGCTGCGTCCATACTATGTCTACATGTGTCTATACTTGTGATGTATTACAAGATCATTCCTATATCAGAGCAGTAGTTAGTTTTCTAGTCAGTTTTGATCTGAGTATGAGAATGCCTACCTCAGCGATGATATGATCTCATATATATATATTTTGCATTGAATGTTTTTACAGGTTCCAACCGGGCTTTCCACAAGATGATCCTCAAAATGATAAAGTACTTCACTCTTCCTAGATGATAAAGTAAATCCTCATCTACTACAGACTTCTCACTTTAGGGGGCAATCTATTACACAAAATATTGTCACCATGACTATTTGCAGTCAGTATGGGTCTATCATCACTTATACTGTCCTCCTAAGCAAGTCTCAGACCTCAGCTCTTCATGTCAAGCTTTGAAAATGAGAGAAAGACCTTAAAAATCAATAAAGCTCTGGTTCCACACTTTCTCTCACTGTTGCCTGCGGTCTCACACCCCCTGTTCATGTTACCTACGGACCTGCCCACTCTGTCTCTAAAGGAGTGGGTGTGGACCCCTATGAAAGTCAAAAAGGCGCAAGTTTATTCTAAAAAAATCACTTTGGGTTAATTCTAGATGATTCTAGAAGGAATTTTGACGTGGATGGTTTGCTCTTAGGTGGTTCATGCATCCCAAAAGAGAAGGAGCTAATCCCTTGATGAGAGGAGCTATCCCTTTGAAGGTGGACCTAGTAACTTCCCTCCATTGCACTATAAATTAAGGCATTGGGCTGGTTGCTAGGGAGGTTAGAAGCTAAACATTTTTTAGGGTAAATGCTGGTGGAATTGAGACTTCCTAGTTAAGCTTGAGAGGAGAGACCACATACCTTTTTGGCTTCATTGGGAAGAGAGAGAAACTTGTCAAAGTAGAGGAGACTTCTTGTTGGACCCTGGGAGGAGCTTGTACAGCATCAAGGCACAGGTTGTAAAGTTCTTCTTTGATTTGAATTGATACAATCAGATTCATTTTTCTCAACAAATTGTCTTATGTGATTTGTTTTATGAATTCCTTGATCATCATAATAAGTATGCTTTATTATATTGGCTTTTCGGGTGCTATTTAATTTGTGTGCTTGTTTGTGTTTGCAGATTCACTACAAGGGAGCCCATTTGGATCAAAGGAGCGAGGCTTCCACAAACTTGCATTGGAACCAAGGTAGGCCTAAAGCACTTGTTTACCTTTGTTTATAAATTGCATACTTAGAGAAAGATAGGATTTGATTGGCTTGCTTGTCACTAGATATCATTAGATACTAGGGAGGTCGATCTTGTCCGCAAGAACGACTCATTCCATGTGACATGGGCCACTGACATGAATGGGGTAATCAACTTGAAGAAGCAAAATATGATATTTGAGAAGAAATCGCTCCATGTAGTGGTGCCACTGAACCCTGCAGAAGGACCACGCTATACTGAACCGGTCTGTGATTATGAAAGTGATGAGGATTTGGAACAGATTTACAAGATAACGATGCAAGATCAGGATTGGGTGAATCCAACAGCAAGCAAATGTATTACATGGGACTGCAAGAATTCCTACACATTAGATTTAGACGAAGAACTGGAGCACTAGCTGAATCGACTGCATGAAGTATCTACGCTACGCTGTAATATGATGACCAAGTCATTGTGCTGTTATCATCAAAGGTAATAAATCTACCTTGCTATGATGGGTTAACTGATATTGATTACTTCTTGGATGCATTTGAAAGGTCAGTACCACAAAAGCATCAATTCCAGGCATTAGATTGGGCATTGCGCGCTACACCCACAAGATGGTGGGGTACACACAAAGATAGTTTTGATGATTGGCGCGAATATAGGAGGATGATGAGGATATGCTTTGGTCATCCAAAGGTGTGATTAACAGCAAAATATGATGGGAGAAATGATCCACACGACCATTTGGCCAAATGGACTGAAGTGTATGAAGCGAAGCCTCAACTAGAATGGGTCCATCTGTTTTGTCATACCTTAGATGTTATACCAATGAATTGGTACTTGTAGATGGAACTCTGCCATGGCATCTAAGAATGGGATATTTTGCACCAGGGATTTTTGATGATGTTTAGTTTTGAGGATTTATTTTAATCTATCGATAAAGCACTGTAGGAGTTCAAGATAACAATTTTCAGGATACTGTAGGATCCTCTAGATTTGATTCAACCTGATTGGATCACCCAACTGAGCCACGCGCTGGAGTGCTACAATGTCACAACAGAAGAAGAAGACGAAGACCCAAGGAAGATTAATATTCTAGAGACTGAAGGACACCACGAATTTGAAGGACCACAACTAGAGAACCCAGACATCACTGAGCCGCTCAAAACTAGGCAGGTGAACATTGGCATGGAGGCAGAGCCAAAGTTTGCAAAGATTGGGGAATACTGGGATGACGCGATAATAGATAAGGTCGCCGAACTACTCCGCAAATATCAGGATCTGTTTCCCACAAAGTTTTCAGATCTGAAAGGGATAATAGGGGACCTGGGTGTCATGAATATCACCCTAAAACTGGATGCGAAACCTGTGAAGCAAATACCTTACCGCCTCAATTCGAAGTATAAATAAAGGGTCTACTTAGAGTTAGAAAAGATGCTCACGGTAGGTATTATTGAACCGATGGAAGAATCTGATTGGGTAAGCCCAATAGTGGTTCAGGAAAAGAAGCAGAAGGAAGAAATAAGGATATGTGTAGATCTCAAGAAGTTGAATGATGCCTGCATGCATGATCCCTTCCCAACCCCATTCACCGATGAGGTCCTAGATAATGTTGGTAGCCAGGAAGCATATTCGTTCACTGATGGGTTCTCTGGGTACCATCAGATCAAGATCGTGCCGAAGGATAGAAGTAAGATGACCTTCGCAACTGAATGGGGATGCTTCCAGTATACGGTGATGCCTTTTGGGTTGAAGAACATATCGGTGATATTTTCATGCATAGTCATCGTGGTGTTCAAGGATTTCATCCATAAATTTCTAGAAGTATACTTTGACGACTAGACAATGTTTGGACTAGTTAAGCACCATGTGGAAAGTCTGTGCTTGATGCTAGATACATGCTAGAGGTACCAGATCATGCTCAATCTAAAGAAATGTTTGTTTTGTGTGCCTTTTGGGATCTTGTTGGGTCATGTGGTATGCAGACAAGTCTTGATGGTAGACCCTGCAAAGATCGTGGTCATAATCAATTTAGAGGTGCCAAGGAATGTGAAATAGCTGTGTGCAATGTTGGGGCATGCAAGATACTATAGGAAATTCATCAAGGGCTATGCCTAGATCACCGCACCGATGGAAAAACTGTTAAAGAAGGATGTTACGTTCTGTTCGAATGAAGAATGCTAGAAGAGCTTGGATGTGCTAAAGGAGAAAATGGTCACCGCACTGATCCTCGTCTTCCCAGATTGGAAGAAGGAATTTCATGTGCATGTGGACACGTCATGTATTGCACTGGGAGCAGTACTGAAACAGGCCGGTGAAGGGGACTTAGATCACCATATAGCGTTCACAAGTAGGAAGAATTCCAAAGTTGAGAAAAGTTATTCCATGACAACGCACGAAGGACTAGCTATGGTGTACACGCTCCAGAAGTTCAGGCATTATGTGTTGGGCAGACATTTTAAGATGTATACATACCATTCTGCATTAAAATACCTGGTCAAAAATCCTGTGTTGGGGGGGAAGATATGCAGGTCGATGTTGTTGTTCTAGGGTATGATTTTGAAGTTATTGTGAAACCAAGACGCTTGAATGTTGGACTGGATCATCTATCATGCATTGAAACAAGATAGGATGTTGGGTTGTGTTATATTCTTTCCACGTAGTTAACAGGGGGTTTGAGGGGCACCCATAACCCCACTTTATGGGGTCTAGGGTAGTGCCCCAGAAAATTTTGGTTTTGGACCCTATGTTAGGTTGGGCGGGACCACCTATGGTTTTGTGCATGATTTTCACACATGTTTTTTGGACATGACAGTTTTTCGGTCCATGGTATTGGACGTGATGGTTTTTGGTCCATGGTATTGGATGCTTCGGCATGTATAAATATGTATTATAACATTGAAAGGAATATAATGAAAAATCAAGCTGGTAATCCCAGTTTTGGGATCCAACGGAAAATCTCTGTGTATATGTGTTTTATGTGTTCTACACTCGCATTATTTATTTTCTGTGTTTTAGAATTCATATGCAGGTAGTTTCTGTACAGGGTTAAAACCTACATTTGGTATTAGAGCAGATTTGGCTTCAAGGGGACGCCTTTGTTGCTGAGGGGTTTCGCTTGGGCCTGTGGTAGACCCTGTTCAATGGGAGATCTGCGAGATCGATTCTGGTGGTGAAAGAAGATGGCGAGCAGTGGAAAGATAGAGATCGAGAAATTTAATGGTTAGAGTTTTGATTTGTGGAAACTCAAGATGGAGGATCTGTTGGTGGATAACGATAAGTGGATCACGGTAGATCCAGGTACTAAACCAATGGGAGTGTCTGATGAAGAATGGAAGAAGTTGGATCAGAACGCAAAGAGAAAAATATGATTGTGTGTCTCAGATTTAGTATTGCTGAATGTATCAGGGGAAGCTACAGCAAAGGCTTTGTGGGACAAGTTAGGGACTTTGTACCAATCTAAGTCTCTAGTGAATAAATTGTTGCTACGAAAAAAGTTGTATAACCTGAGGATGAAAGATGGAGACTCGGTGACAAAGCATCTGAATGCATTTAATACTGTTGTAAGTTAGTTAGCATCTGTTGATATTAAAATTTCAGATGAAGATAAGTGCATCAGTCTGTTGTGTTTTACTAGATTCGTGGGATAGTCTGGTTATTGCAATAGGTAGCAATGCAACTACCTTGTAGTTTGATGAAATAGTCTTAGCCTTGCTGACGAAGGAGATGAGATGGAAAAATATGGAAAGCCAAAATGGTGATGCCTTGTCTGTACGAGGATAGTCCCAGAACAGAAAAAAAATAAGTCATCGAGTGGGAGATCTAAATCTCCAGGAAAACCTGTAAAGGTGGTGTGCTGGAAATGGGGAAAGGAAGGCCACTTCAAAAGGGACTGTAAATCTAAAGCTCCTGACAAAGGAAAGGGATTTGATGAGGCTCCTTCTGTAGAGGCGAAAACCACCTCAGATGAAGGTGGGGATGTGTACTAGGCTTCTTCAAGTACACATATAGATCATGAGGCATGGTTGATTGACTCAGGTGCATCCTTTCACTTCACTCCCCATAGAGAGTGGTTATGCAAGTATGAGAAATATGATGGTGGTGATGTCTTCTTGGGGGATGACAGGAAGGCTAGAATCATTGGTCGCGGAAAAGTAAAGTTGAAGTTGCAAGGTGGAAGGGTTAGAACGCTTCTAGGTGTTCTACATATTCCTGCATTAGCCATAAATCTGATTTCTGTTAGCAAGTTGGATGATGCAGGTGTAAAAACAGTGTTCGAGAAGGATACCTACAAGATGGTTCGGGTAGAACTGGTATTGATGCGGGGAGTTCGGATTGGAACTTTGTACAAGCTGCAAGGTAGCACTGTTATTGATGGGTGCAATAGTTCTGTGGTTCCTGAAAGTGGAGTAGAAAATCTAGTGGTCTTTGGAGAGAAGACCATGCTGTGGCATCAAAGGCTTGGACATATTGGAGAAAAGGGCCTTCGAATACTTCATGATAAAGGTATGGTATAAGGTATGAGTAATAGCTCTCTGGATTTTGATTTCTGTGAAAATTGTGTATATGGGAAGCAGAATCTGGTGAGTTTCCCCTCTGGTAGTAAGAGGGCGAAACAGATATTAGAACTTGTGCACAGTGATGTGTTTGGACCTGTGAAGGTTCCATCACTAGGTAAGTATGTGTACTATGTATCATTTATAGATGACTTCTCAAGCAATACATGGATATATTTCCTTAAGAATAAATCTGAAGTCTTTGATAGGTTTAAAGAATTTAAGGCTCTAGTGGAAAACTGAACAGAGAAGAAGATAAAGGTGTTGAGAACAGATAACGGTGGAGAGTTTTGCAGTAAGGAATTTGAAGAATTCTATAAGAAGTGTCGAGACAATATTGCAGAGGTTTAATATGCAGGATAGCAAACCGGTGAAGGTTCCTATTCCTGTAGGTGTGAGGTTATCTGCTGAACAGTGTCCCAAGACACAAGAAGAGGAAGAGGACATGTCCCATGTTCCATATGCAAGTACAATTGGTAGCCTGATGTATGCAATGGCCTGTACTAGACCAGACATTACACATGCAGTAGGAGTATTGAGCAGGTTTATGTCAAAACTAGGGAAGGAGAACTAGACAGCAGTGAAAAGGGTTTTCAAGTATTTGCGTGGCACTAGTGATTATGGTTTTTGATACCAAGGAAGACTAGGAATGGATAGAGTGTTGGATATTCATGGCTTTGTTGATGTAGACTGGGTTGGAGATCTGGATCAGAGAAGATCTACAAGTGGGCATGTGTTTAACCTATTTGGAGGTGCGGTCAGTTGGATGAGTAAGAAACAATCTGTAGTGGCACTATCAACTACAGAGGCAGAACACATGGTAGCCACTCATGCAAGCAAGGAAGCAGTTTGGTTGCAGAGATTGTGTTCAAGTATGGGGTTAGTACAAGAAGCTATAAGGATAGATTGTGACAGCCAAAGTGCAATTTTCTTGGCAAAGAACCCCGCATATCATTTAAAGACAAAGCACATTGATGTTCAGTATCACTTTGTGAGGGATATCATAGAAGACAAAAAGGTGTTGTTGGTAAAGGTGGATACTTTAAAGAATACTATAGAAGCATTGACAAAATCTGTGAGCTCTAAGAAGTTCTCTTGGTGTAGAGAGACAATGGGCATTTCAGGGCTGGAAAAATGATTAATCTCTCTTGTGGCCCCCTGTAGAAAGAAAACAACAAGTGGGAGAATGTTGGGTTGTGTTATATTCTTTCCCTATAGTTAACAGGGGGTTTGAGGGGCACCCGTAACCCCACTTTATGGGGTCTGGGGCAATGCCCCGGAAAATTTTGGTTTTGGACCCTATGTTAGGTTGGACGGACCCACCTATGGTTTTGTGCATGATTTTCGCACATGTTTTTTGGACATGATGGTTTTTCGGTCCATGGTATTGGACGCGATGGTTTTCGGTCCATGGTATTGGATGCTTCGGCATGTATAAATATGTATTATAACATTGAAAGGAACATAATGAAAAATCAAGTTGGTAGTCTCGATTTTGGGATCCAGGGGAAATCTCTGTGTATATGTGTTTTATGTGTTATGCTCCCGCATTATTTATTTTCTGTGTTTTAGAATTCGTATGCAGGTAATTTCTGTACAGGGTTAAAACCTACACAGGAATCTACAAATTTGTAGGAAGGACTACTCGACGCGCAACTCTTTGCAGTACACATCGCATATAACCACTTTGAAGATATTATACACTTCCTGGTGATAAGTATGACTCCGGAAGGATATACAAGCCAACAAAAGAAGGAACTGGTGGTGCGCGTGATAGACTCTTCTATCATTGTAGGGCACTTATACAAATGGGATCAGATGAAATATTGTGATGTTATGTGTTATAGTATGAGAAAAACAACATCCTCACTGAGGCTCATGGTGGAGTTGCGGGAGGTCATTATGCAAGAAAAGAAACAACGTAGAAGATTCTACGCGCTGGGTTATGGCAGCTGACCTTGCATAAGGATTCAAAAGTGTATTGTAAGGCATGCAATGCATGCCAAAGGATGGGCAGACCCTCGTACAGGGATGAGCTGCCACTGAATCTGTAGATATCGCTACAACCCTTCGAGAAGTGGGAAATTGACTTTGTAGGACCAATTCATCCTCCAGGGAAGAAGACAGGTGTGTGGTACATCATTACTACGACTGAGTACTTAACCTGATGGGCATAGGCACAGCCTATGAAGGAATGTATAAGAGCGACATCAGCAAAATTCACATTTGAATATGTGATGACAAGTTTTGGTTGCCCAAAAATTCTAATGAGTGATCGCGGTACACACTTTCTCAATGAGATGATCAGCGCGATGTTGGAAGAGTTTCAAGTTTACCATCAGAAGAGCACACCCTATGATCCACAGGCTAATGGGATGGTGGAAGTATTTAATAAAATATTAGAGAGCGCACTCACAAAGGTTTGCAATGCTCAAAGAAACGACTGGGATGTTCACGTGGCCATGGTGCTATGGGCTTATAGAATGACTTGCAAGAAGTTGACTAGACAAACGTTGTTCAGACTGGTTTATGGCATGGAAGCTATGATGCCGATGGAGTACATTGTACCTAGTCTGTGCATAGTAGAATTCACAAGAATGGTGGATCGTAGAGCCCTGGAGGAGAGGCTCGCGCAACTAACAGAGCTTGAAGAAGATAGATTTCTAGATGGATTCCATCAACAGGTTCAAAAGGAGCGCGAAAAGGCATGGCACGATCGACACATCAAACTATGCACCTTCAAGGTAAATGATTTAGTTCTATTATATGATAGCAAGTTTGATAAATTTCCAGGAAAATTTCGAATGCATTGGCTGGGGCCCTATGTCATCAAGGAGATTACCGATGGTGGAGTAGTTCAGTTGGTAAAGTTGAATGGGGAACCATTCCCAAGGTGGGTGAATGGCAGCCGATTGAAGCCATACATTGGCGATTCAGCTAGATGACTACATGGTGGAAGCACAGTCTTAGCACTCTAGGCAGCTGAAAGGAGGCGCAAGACTATAAACTACACTACCCAGATTGGGGAGTTGCGTGGTTGGGGAACTGTGTGGAATGAAGGAATGTCATAGTGTCAGCAAAAATGTGCAGGGAGTTGTGCTATCCAACAATAAAACACGCAGGGCAGCTGAAAAGTGACCGTTATGGTCATTGTTCATGACTTGATAGTGGGAAAACGGCCAAATGGAGTGGGGGCGGAATTTAAGTCAGAATTTAAGGGAAAGATCTATGAAAATATGCTACCAATCTAGCATTTATGAATGAATTTTTGGGGGAATGGTTGGATTTGAATTTGAAAATGCCTATAAATTACAGGTGGCTGCCCAATGAAAAACACTTGGCATTTTCAGAATTGAGGTGTTGAGCTCTCAAGAACGCATGAACTATGATTACTTTGAAGCTTTGATATCGATTTTAGTGTTTGAGAGGTTTCCGAAAGAGACACATGAGTTGTTGTCCAGTATTATGTTGGCGCCCGCCAAAATCGTGAGTTATAGAGAAGCAACGGAAGCTGAGGAAACTACCCCAGAAGTTGCAATGGAAGCTGAGGAAGTTGCCCCAGAGGTTGAGAGCGTCGAAGTACCAATAGATATGCCTAAATCAGCAAGGAAACCTAAGTCGAGGCCTACACCAACCCAAGAGGGTCCCAAATCCAAGAAAGATAAGCAAAAAACCCTACAGTCGGTGCACGCATCACCTAGAAGGCACCCACAGAAGGAAAACCCCATCGTGTAGGAGAAGGGAAAGCTAATTGACCTTCAACCTGAAGAGGATGTTTAGGAGATACCTATGGATGAGGAAGAAATTGACATGGGGGCAGAAGATCTTGACGTTGAGGGGTCGGACCCTATTTCTAAGCTACTCGAGTACATTCCTCTGTGTAGAGGCAAGACAAAGGTTCCAAAGGACATTGATGATAACAAGGTCGTGCTACATACACCCTTGCTGCCAGACAAAATCGCTTGTGAAGGACTGTGCCTGGGGTGCGTCCCACTGTTAAAATTAGAGGATTGGGATTTATCTGATACAGAGCGCTTTCCCCACTTAGCCACAAATCAACTCATGCACCGTGTCTTCTACAAAGACTCTGGTGTGACCACGCTGGAGCCAAGAAAGTGGGTAAAAGGGGTGGATAAGGCTGGTCTATTAAACATGTTGTGGGTACCGCGTTATAACCGCACACCCATAACCATGATAATGATCAAGTAGCTTATGTGCTTGGTGCACGATGGGTGCTTGGCTAGAGGAGCCGATACCGATCACTGACATGCTAATCCATAGGATCACCTGGCTGCCACACGCAGGAGAAAATCCGGCCATGGCATTTGGAGGAAAGGTAGGTGAGAGCTTCCTCACCAAAGCAATGAAGGGTAAATTTAAGCTCGCAAGGAAGTCATGTGGCTACTCCATCACTAGCATAATGAACCCTACGGTCAAGGTAGCCACTTAGATCCCGACATGCAATATTATGCAGAAGTGTCGTGCAGATGAAGTGCCAACACCAGTAGTGTATTTAGCAGCCTAATGTGTGGAGGGCGTATAGTTCAACTGAGCACGCTACCTCTACAGTGAGTTCTTCACAAACTACAGAGAGGCATAGGATCAAAGAAAAATGTTTCATTATGCATGGTTGTTGCTGTCCATAGTGATGGTTGCATGGGAGTTACCAAAGGATTGTTAGTTTCCTCCAATCGTGTAGGACCTACCAGAAGCGGCTAAGTTCACTTCGCTCTAGGCTATAAAGGACCCACAAAGGGTCAAGGACAACAAGGTCTTTTGGATCTTGATGGAGATGAATATCCATATGGCCATCAACTGCAAACCGTGGTTGTTGCCGACCATTTATGATCAGCTGACAGAGTATGTAGAGTTCATTGCGGACTTCCACCAGGTCTCCATGCGCATGTGGAAGGATCCTGAACAAAAATGGCATGACCTTCCATACCTAGCCACCGACGATGCGATCACAATGGTCCTTGACCGCTAGCCGATAGATTGGCACACCACTTCTGACTTGAAAGCTGGGTCTAGCAAGTCTATAGTGCAGCAAAAGAAAGAAGAGGCCAAGTGGAAGATGGAAAAACTAGCAAAAAAGAGGAAGAAGGAGCCTGAGGCCAAATCTAGGGCAGAGCGCACTACCAAAAAATAGACAGAGGAAGATGAGGAGCGCGACTCTGATAGGAGTCAAAAGTTGCCTTCCCTGGAAATAGAAGAGGAGGAGGAACAACAGATAGGGCAGGGAGGAGCAGACCCGGAGACTACTCCGTTCTGATTAAGTGCATCAGGGACTCAATGAAAGTAGGGCCGCGAAAGAATTCCAAGGCCAGCAAGACTTCCCTCAACCCAATCACCTTGATAGAAGGTGATTTGTATGAAATTGGTGATACGGTGAGGGATGCCACTGCGAAACTGCTAGAACAGTTCGAGCAGCACCAAAATTAGGCCTTGGGTGCCATTCATATGGGTTTGCACGAGCTACAGATCCAAGCATCTCAAGTGCAGACCAGTGTGAGCCAAAGTAGTGCGGCATCAACCAGCTTGGCATCTGGGATAGTTGAAGTAGCAGAAATGGTTCGCCCCTTGGACCCTTGGTTTATTGCGCTACCAGATGGAGCACTGACCACGGAAGTAGAAGATGATCGGGCCACTGTCCGCGCCCTCCAGAAGGTCAGGCTAGACTTCGTCATGCTTCCAAGAGAATCCCTTCACACCTTGCATGATGGTGTGATCGTAGAACTTTGGGCTCGAGAACAACAAGCATTGAATGTCATCAGTGAGCAGAAGGTGAACACCGAGCATTGAATGTCATCAATGAGCATAAGGTGAAAAATACCCAAATGTTTGTCGAGAATACATCTGCCACCAAGCTATTTAAGGCTATTATGACGAGGGATGAGCACACTACCAAGGTAGTGGCAGAGGCATGCAATTCTATCCCCAGAGTTGGATATTCCTAAAGATGCACCAGTGGATGAACAAATTCAGAAGCTCACTACTGGAGTGCGCAAAGTGATATTAGAGTTGGCCAAGGTTCAGTTGGAACTAAACCTTAAGATCATAGAACTTGCGTTGATGGACTAGCCCACAACTCTACCAAGTAAAGGAGCAGCGCAAGGCCACTGTCATAGATGCAGTAGCCACTGTAGATAGCATAGTGAAGGAGTGTACAAAGCTCTTCAAGTAGGAACTTGCAGTGGTTACCAATTTGCAAGAGGATTCCACCTAGCAAAGGTTGGAAACAGAGGGCTGAGAGGTACAACAGAGATATGACAAAGTCAAAGCGAGAATGCCCACCATCGCTCTTACGCAGAGGCTAGAAAAACTAGAGGCAAAGATGCTAAAGGAGTAGGTGGATGTAGCACAGCCCAAAGAGAGTGTCCTCAAGACTAGAATAGGGTCTTAGCTTGATGAAGCCTATGCGCTCACAACCACCATTGAAGGAAAGCTAGCTAGTATGCAAGGAACGTAGCAGAAGTTACAGGTAGATCACGTAGGGCCAGTGACGAAGCAGCTAGTCGAACAAATGATGCAGGTGGCAACACAGTGCATTGTGGAAGTTGCAGTCATACAATTGGAGCTAGGAGGTCTTTGTGACAAGATCTCCGCACCAATAGAGTGACTCGAGGGTGAGTCAGTACATTTGTGTTGGGGGCCTGTTGGGAACAGATCCCTTGGGGTTAATTTTGGGGTTAAAAGACGAAGTTTTGGGGCTAAGAGCCCAAGTTTTTTGTAAATTATCCACATTTTGTGGTCACGGAACATGAATATGTCAAGAGTCAATAAAGGGTTTCCACCCTTATTTTGTGTAAAATCATGTCAGTTTTAGAGATCTACCCATGGTTTGCGAACCATGGGATTGTATAAAAAGGGGGTATTAGAGGAGTATAAGATAGTTTTAGTTCAGTTCATAGTTGAGTCTTGTAATGTTTTATGCATGGGTATGTGAGAGATAAGAGCGAAGAGTCTTAGCATAGGAAGAGGCTCTACAACTGAGTGCACAGAGGCCTAGGGTAGAAGTCTGCAGCTGAGTGCGCGGACCCCTGCAGCTGTGTGCGTAGGGTAGTCAGAGTCTGTACTAGATATTTGAATCAATAATAAAGAGGAGTATTATGAAAATACTTGTGTATTTTACTTCTGTTCATTGCATGCAATTATGTATGTTGAATACTAGGGTTATGTTTTAATGCTACTCTAATGCGTGAATCTATATGCTTCTCTGTGTTATATGTACGCAAGTAGGAATATCTATTTATGCGAAGATAACCGTAATACATGTTAAAGTAACCAATACTTAAGAAAATATGAGTAAATACAGAAGCAAGAGTAATTACAGAGGCGCATATGTGCCTGACCTATCTATTTAGGGCCTGTGGAGGACGACCGGAGCCTTTCGTGAAGGATTCGAGGACGAATAAGAGAAGTACTTTGATAAGCCCTAAAGGGTTTATCAATATGCGTGAAGGAAGGTTAGGGAAAATAATTGGCATCACGACCATCTCAGGGTGTGGAAACTTGGTTCCTGCATCCCCCCATACTCATTCGGGTGAGACTTTAATCTGTGCTCAGTGGATTGATGCTGAAAGGGCCAGTGGTGTAGGGATTTTCTTAGCTGCTTAACGCTGAACCTAGGTCAGGGCTCATCAAGCCAACAATGACAAACAAAAAGACCTTAGGAGGAGCAACAGGTGAAGCCTTGGCTTCACAATTTGAGATTGAATTTACTCTCATTTCATTCATGGTCAACATAATGATGGGGAGTGTCTAGTACTTAGATAGTAGTGCCTCATTCCATATGATGGGGAATAGAGAATTTTTTAGTGATTTGGAGGAGAAATATCTCCAGATGCACTTTAATATGGGAAATGATGGAAGTTACAATGTGACGAGGACTGGTACAGTTACCTTTTAGAGGGATTCAAGCTCCCCTCTAAGAATCAAGGATGTGATGTTTGTGTCGGGTCTAAAGAAAGATATCATCTCCATTGTAGTTTTGGAAGACCATGGTTATGATGTGATCTACAATAAAGGAGAGAATTCCTGAGACACATAGCCACAGGACAGGTGAAGAATATCAAGGTTCGTGTGAAGAACATGTACAAGCTAGATTTGGAGGATTGTGATGCATTTAGCACAAAGGCGAAGAATGTGCAGAGCCGTGATGTCAGTGAAATTTGGCATAGAAGAATTTTCCATTTGCGTCATGGAACTCTGAAGATCATGCGGTAGATAACCACAGTTTTTCCCAAAGGACCACTAGAGTAGCATGATACATGCAAAGGGTGTACCTTGGGGATGTACACAAAAGCCACTTTCCATGATCGGGACAACAAAGCACATGTAGTCCTTGAAATGATCAACTTCAATGTTTGTGGACCTTTGTTGATAGCCTCCACTTCCAGGCACAATATTTTGTCATTTTTATTGATGAATTCTCACAAAATTTCTGGATCTTCTTCATTTGGAAGAAGGATGAGACATTCTCCAAGTTCATATAATTCAAAGCATAGGTTGAGAAAGAAATGAGAAAGAAGGTGAAGGCTCTCATGAGTGATAATGGATGTGAGTAAGTGTCTAATGAGTTTAAAAATTTCTATGCAAAATAAGGCATTTAATGAGAGTTGAAAACACCCCACAACCCATGGCATAATGGGGTGGTGTTGATGGTGCTGGACGTGGCCAACATGTTAGGGGGTCTCCTCGGTAAGAATTCCCAATTAGACCTCAGATTGTTTGGAGTAGGATTCCCAGTAGTGGGTAGTAAAGTTATGCCTTGACTGGGATAGCATGCAGAGGTAAGTAAGATATCCTTGTCAGAAGCAAGTGTGTGACCTTGCGGCAAGTCAAGAGAGATGCATGGGGAGGTTATAACACACGGAGGGGAAAATAAGTGTATCCGTTAGAAGCCTATAATAGTATGCAACTTAAAAGGAACACACAAGCTAAAAGACATCACAAATTGGAAAGAGGAATAGTCGAAAATCTAAAGTGATGAGTTCAACCAACAACACAATTCAATAAGATTCATACAATGACATACAGAATATTATGTAAAGTGAAAGTTCCATCCATGCATACAACCATGACAACCACTAGCCCCAATAGCGAAACATTACAGTCAACACCGCCTGCTCCTCCAAAGAGACATACTCACTCTGCACTATGGAGAAGCCAAGGCTCGTTAGAATACTCTGCAAGCCCTCTCTAATCAATGCCTAGTGAAATCTTGGCTCCCAAAAGCCCCTTCTATGAGTTATGAGGTTCTATTTATAACAAAGGGTGGGATGACCCTTGACATTCCCCTTTGTGACTCTTGGATTACCCTCATGACTCTTCAACTTCATTACATAACTTTTTACATTACATATGATTGTTTGCATTCCACTAATGACACTTGGAATTTCACTTTACATCATGTTTACAAAAATGATACATTTTCCACATATACCCATGTGGGACAAAAATGGCTTGAGGCAGCCATACAAGACAACACTAAGACTCAAAAAACTATGAAAAGACCAGCTCATCAACTTCCTCTCCGTGATCCTTAGTGACGAATTGATGGATGCTTGATAGTGTGAAATGGTGTTCGCGTACTCCTTGATGATGTATTTATGGAAACAAAATCTTGCCTCCATTGCTTCTGGGTATAATGACTTTGAACCTCTATCCAACTCGTCTTGTAATATGCGCAACTTAGTCCTGAGAAAGGCCAGACCAACGATGTACATCCGCATGTTATCTATGTTGACTTGCAAATCTTCACTGGTGGCTGTGAGAATCAATTGATCAAAGTATGTGTTAAGCTCCAGTTTAACTTGGTTCTTCTCTTTGGCCTCAGTGAGCGTACCAGTCAAAGAGGTGCCATACTTTCTCACCACGACATCCAAACTTCTAAAAAATTGTGCGTACGAAGCCTCAACACTAGTGATGAGCAGCGAGAGTTACTCATAGTTCTGGATTAGACTCCAAATGCATGCTTTGTCCAAATCTACCTGTAGCTTCATCATCTTGTGCAAATGAAGTGGGGCTCCATTGTACTTCATTGTCCATGTATGTACATGATCAACTATGCCATATATATCTGTGAGTGTTTGCACTACCTTGATGCAGCACTGTTGATGAACATGTAGATGGACAACTGCCTTGTGAATAGTGATGAACCTATCATATAGTCTTCGCGTGACTGTCTCAAGTGCTAATACTTCAACAAGTATGGCTTTCTTCATATATTCTCTAGCAAATCTTGTTGATTGTTCCTCTCTCTGCCTGGCTGCTTTCAACTCCTTAGCCATGTGTTCATTTTCTACTATCAAGAACTTGACACTCAAGCTCGTGGCTTCAGCATAAACCTTTGTAGCATCGACCAAGGTAGTTGGATGTCTTCATACATCTAACACAATCACCCATTCTTTAAAGTGCATAGGTTATGCATGCTCATATAGGGTGCACACTCTACGTGCTCGGACAACTCTATGTTGTGACTCATAAAAGGATGTGTTGTACACATCTATTCCATGATTATCCTCAAGGAGAATGGTATCCCCTTGTTCACTTGGGACTTGCTCTGCTGTCAGAGCTAGTGAAGCCTGTGGGGTGACCTTGGTTTCTTTTGGCATGAGTTCGTTGTCCTGATCCTCTTCCGATTGCTTCATCTCCATGGGCTCCATCTGTTCCACTATCGGTTCATCCTTTAGAGCAAGTTCCTATTCATATGGTTGCTCACCTTGTTCCTCATCTTCTTCTAGTTTAGAGTCTTCAACCTGTATCGATGCGTTTGTGTTGTATGTGCGCCTTGCACTTCCTCCTATTCATGTTCCTATTCTTGTTCATGCTACACTTCCTTCTCTCTTCTGTACAACTTTTGTTCTTCTTTGAGCTTGTGTTGTACTTCCTACAACTTCCTCTCTGCTTCTTCCAATCTTTGCTTCTCCCTCTTTCTTTGCACCATCCTCTTTTCGTATTGTTCCCTCTTTTCTCTATCTCCAAAGCTACTTTCTCCACAAGTGGGCCTTCCTTAAAATTATAGCTTTGCTCCATTTCTATGCTTTCGAGAATCTTCCTCTTGCCTTTGTCTTGCACATATTTGCTTCTTACTACTATTGTTTCTCCTCCTTGCGGTGTTGTTGCCTTGAGTTCTGGTATCCACTCTACTATCGTGCTAACTAGTTCATTGAGCCTAGAGGAGTTGTAACAATATCTCCATGGGTCTTCCTCTGGCCAATGACACACCCAATGGATTTAATAATTGTACACTCTTGTACAATGGTCCCTGCATAATCCATGTGGATTGTATGGATTAAAACTCTTGGTGTCGAACTTAAACTTCTTGAAGTCCTCGATCTTGGAATCTACTTCTTTCTAAATCTGGACCACGTACAACCCAATTCACATAGGATGCATAGGCCATGTTTCCTTCTTCTTCCTATGCAGTCCAACTTATAATCTCATCGAGATGTTGTATGAAACCTCTTGAATGACCAGCCTGTCCATGGAAAACCTCGGCAACACATGCAGAGCCTTCTCCACGTTGTACATCCTACTGAAGGTGCCATCAGGTAAGGCGTACCATTTTTCAATATTTGGCATACCAATTTGCAATGTTTAGCAACGCTTCCATTGCTTTTTCGAACATGCAAGGCAAATCTTGTTCGAAGATCATTGTGTATAGAGGGACTGTTGGGTTGTGTTATATTCTTTCCACGACTAGCCCATGTAGTTAACCGAGGGGTTAGAGGGGGGGCGGAGACCCCCCTTCGTTGCAACGATTGCATAGAGGGGGGGTCACAAGGGGTTTGATGGGTGCAGGTAACCCCACTGGATGGGGTCTAGGGCAGCGCCATGGAAAATTTTGGTTTTGGACACTATGTTAGGTTGGGCAGACCTACCTATGGTTTTTTGCATGATTTTCACACATGGTTTTGGACGCGATGGTTTTCGGTCCATGGTTTTGGACGCAATGGTTTTTCGGTCCATGGTATTGGATGCTTCGGCATGTATAAATATGTATTATAACATTGAAAGGAAAAAAAATGAAAAATCAAGCTGGTAGTCCCGGTTTTGGGATCCAGGGGAAAATCTCTGTGTAGATGTGTTTTATGTGTTATGCTATCGCATTGTTTATTTTATGTGTTTTAGAATTTGTATGCAGGTAGTTTTTGTATGGGGTTAAAACCTACAGGGACAATGAAATGGTTAGATAGTCTAGCCATGAATCCTTGGTAGTTACAGTTTGAGAGAAACTTGCAATATAAGTTCACAACATTCTTTTAAAGTGTCCATGCCCAACCCATGCTAGGAAACTATTGATGGGCACAAATTTCATCGAGTAGATAGGTAGACATGAAGAATCTTGCTTTCTTATCCTTGAGTAGACTCCAGGCATTGGATACATGCACTTTCAGCTAGAAAGCCAACATGTTGGACCAATTGAATGATTTTCCTTCACTTTCCAGCTGATCCAACATAACAACCCAACTCCGCGGGAAGATCTCTGTACTCCCTTGGCCTTCCTGAGTGTCTTCATATTTTATATCTATTTGGGTGTTGTCCTAAACTTTTCTGGCTCCCTTACCCAATGCTTCAAGATGTCTCTTGTATTCATGTTGTTGTTGGGAGTCTAGAACGATGCATCCATATTGCTCACCGACAGTGGAAAATGGTACATCTACTAATAATCTTTCGTCTTGAAGGAAACAAGCTATACTCCACTGGCACTTCTCAGTATCATCGTCTTAGGATCAGTGTGTGAGACAATCCATTGGATCACTTCTGTGCACGAGAATATGGGATAATTGCATGCAACCTTGTACAATCCCCACTTATGGATGTTTACATAGACTTGTTGGTCTTCCAGATTCTCCTCAAATTGGTTTGCGAAAATAGTGTTGATGCTTTTCCATGTGATCTTGATGTCTTTCTCAATGAACAGGTGTGTGTATATGTACATGGGCAAGCTCATAGACCCCTGCTAAATCACATCTCCAGTACTTCTTTCAACTGTGTCTTTTGATCCAACCCTCTTGGAGGCCATGATACCTATACTGCTGAGAAGCTGCTAAAAAACCTATCGTAATAGGAGGCATATAATACACTCATGGCAAGCCAATGTCAACTAAAAAACATCAAGAAACTCGAGAATTAATCAGGCAACAAACTGGTGACTGTTGGATAAGATTGCACAACAATGACTCCAGGAGGCTAGGAGACTATCAGCTGGATCTACACATTGTACAATCTCAACTACCAGTGAGGCTAATTGCTGGCTAGAACTGCACAATGCACAATTTAGTGAGGTTGACTATTGACTGAAACTGCACAATGCACAAAACAGTCAGGTTGGGTTGCTAGCTAGAGCTGCACATTACGCAGTTCCAGTGGGCAGGACTAGTCACTGCCTCCCAGGATTACATAGAGCACATCTAGGAGCTAGTATGGGTAGAGTTTGCATAATTCATGGGGGAAAGGTAGAGCCTTGACTATTAGGAGTGCGTAGAGTATTCTTATAGAGACAAGATCTGGGCCAAGACAGCCCAGATCTTCCCAATTGAAACTTGAAAACATGGAGGACTGAATGTGTGTACAAATATGATGCAGAGATGAGTGAATAGACATGCATGCAATTAAAGCAAGTGTAGAAATCAGTCAAATGGCAAAACCAAGAAGCTCATGAAGTGAGTCACCGCAATGACGACCATTAGTGCAGAAACAATGTTATGCATGTGACACTAAGGAAAGGCAATGCAAAATTCAAAACAACACTTCTACAAGCTAAAACAAATTGAAACGCCAGTGGTCATTCAATAAAGCAAAGGAAACAACACTTATACAAGCCAAAAACTAAAAATCGACAGAAAAACAACAAAAGTCATGAAAAGAAAAACTTACCTAGAAAAGTTGCATCGACTGTGCTGAAGGTTCCTAGATGCCTAAGGAATGCCATAGCTGCAAGATCAAATGTGAAGAATCAGATTTGAGGCATCATTTAAGTAGATTTGGGGAAATTAGGGTTTATGATGTGCATGCCACAAATCTAGGAAAAAGCAACACTTGGAGGGGAGTTTTAAAAAACCATTTTGCATGTAACTCCCACTGCTAAAAATAGATCCTTAAAATCTGGGGATGCTTTTTCACTTTTCACTTTTTTTATTTTTCAAGAAAAGATGCCCATCACGCAAGGAAGGATTATGTAGTTCTAGAGGGAATCAGGGAACCTACTGACACATGAGACATACATCCACTAAGAGAAAACCTCTGCATTGTTTCTAGGCTAAGTGGCCCTAGATGGCTGGTCAACTCTGCACAATTTCCCAGAGCAGTGCTGCTAGCATGGTCTGCGCATTTTTTTTGAGTAGTGATGTAGGTATTCTCTGCACATTTTTCTGGAGAAGTGCTACCAGCTAGGGTTACTCTATGCTTTTCTGGAGAGCAGTGTAGCTGTCTAGTTCTACGCATTTTTGGAGAGCAGTGCCAATTGGCCTGCTCTATGAAATTTCCAGAGCAAGGCCGACTGGCCTGCTTTGTGCAATTTCTGAGTGGAGGGAAGTTGTTGGCTTTCTCTTCGCAATTCTTGAGGGGAAGACAAACTTCCCTCCAGGATTGTGCAGTTTTTCCTGACAAAATATTAACCGAATGTGGACCAAGTGCTGGGTCAACTTGTGGTTGACCGATGAGACAAGTGAGTGAAAACAAGTTGCTAAGTGACATATGAAATCAAGTAAAATTAAGTACCTAATCAATGTAGGATAACTGCTATTATTTCGAGGAGGGAGGCTCCAAAATGAAGTGAAGGAAAAATTTTGAAGTGTGGTTGTAGCCACTAAAACATTGGTGACACACTGGTAGAACTCCAACTCTCTATATGGACCTTGTTCGTGAAAATTTAGTCTAAATCCTCTAGAAGTATTTTTCGATTCTTTGATCATCATGGCTTTAACACTCAGCTTGAGTTAAAGATATATTCCCTACCATTCTCTTGATCGATCATCACACATACCAAGCCAAGTCAAGTCAGTTGTTTCAATTGGGGATGAGTGGTATATTGGTGCACAAGTAATATAGATGTCAAAGTCTTAGTGTTGCTCTGATTCCAACAAGCCTGGACAGTACCATGATGGAGTCATGTAGGGACACAAGCATCACTCCATTGCTAGCAAACCTAGTCAATACCCCAATGGAGTTACTTGCATCACCTCTTTGTGCAAGAAGCCTTTCTCTTACTTTTCCTTATTTATTTTCTTCATTTTCCATTTTTTTCAAAGAACTATGCATAGGAACTTATTTATTTCAAAGGAAGAATAGGGATCTCGACTTATTAAGAGCAGAAGAGGTTGTCCCTTCAAAGAAGTATTTTATATATACCTCTGACAATACTTGTTAAGGCTTTCCCCCTCACTTTACTCTACTTGACTGAGCTGACAAGGGTTAACCCAAAGGAACCGATCAGAGTAGGTGGTACTAGTTAAAAGCGCAAATGTTTTGTTTTCACCAAGACTCACTCTGAACATAACATATTTTTCCACTAGGGTATCATCAACTAAAGACAACAAGCTCTTCATAAAGAGAGAGGACAATAGATAACCAAGTGTTGGTAGATGTGCAAGTCCTCTTTGTACTTTACCTTGCTTGTCTCGAGAGCCACACATGGTTTCCTACGGAACTAACCTATGGGTGAAAAAAAAGGAAACAAGAAAGCAAAGGAAAAAAGTAAATGAAATAAAAGCAAGAAAACAAGAAACACAAACAAAATAAACAAAGAAAGCATGCAAACAAAGAAAAAAAAGAAATAAAACACTACTCCTACTCCTAAACTAAATAGTGCATGGGTCTCTTCACGTAAAGTGATATTTTCAATGCATCCATGAGTGCATTGGTTAACCCATGTTGGTGAAGGCATGGTTTACGAGAAATATAAGCATGTAAACCAACAAACAAGAAAGATAAATCAGTGAAGACCAACATGCTCCAAGTTTAAAAAGGTCCATAGAAAAGCAAAGAATAAAATCACAAGATAAAAATTTTGCGAACCTATCATGGTTATGCATCATAATACGTGTAGGTGATAACCACATACACTATTTTGACCATGACAAATGAGAAAACATGAGAAATAAATACAACTTACATTTAGCAAGAGTGCTCGTTGTGTATGATTCCTATGCATGAGCAATGTGATCATGTGATTCAAGTGGAGGATGTGAATTCTGTGAACTAGATTGATATTCAATGTAAATAAGAGAGTGATGAGTAGCCTTGGGTGTTTCAACGGATTTGTTATCTAAGGTGGAATCAACCTCAAGATAGAGAGGGCCTAACATAACCATCAACTCGGGCTGAAGCGCCTCGACAACTTGTGGAGTTTCCACTTCATCAACAGGTAGATCATTGAAGACGGGTGGTTTAGAAAGATCAATAGTGAATGAATCATCATCGTGATCAAATCAATGAGAAAAGAGATCACAACGACCATGATCAGAAAATTAGAAAAATTCATCGGCATCCTCATGATCTAACAAATCATACAAAGGGGTGGATGAGAAGCAATAATGTTCACCCTCTGCATTTCTGGAAATGAAAGATGAAATATTGAGTGGATTTGCAAACACATATGTGTCCTCTCTGCTATACAATGATAGACGGAAATCCGGTGTATTCCGTGAATGATCAGAAGTAGATGCATCCGAGAATGAATTCTCACACAAAAAATTAACAATGTCAGAATTACCAAAGATGTCCGGAAAAGTGGATGAGGTGCGGGAAAAAGGAGGTCATCCTTCACCGTAGGTTCTTCTTCAAATTCCCACACATACTCATCATAAATGATAGCACAGTTTGACTACTCAACACCAACTCCATCAACAACTTGATCCTCATGAACAACAAGTGTGGAGTCTAGAATAGGAGAACACAACATAGTACAATCTAGAGGATCAACAGAACACAGGGATGGAGGTTGAGGAAACAAGGCCACATGACAACCAATGGTCTTGCAAGCCAAATATGTGCATAAATCAAGAGCAGGTAGGGTGGGAGGGTGTGGCAGTTCAATAGATGGGTGCACACCTCCCACCTCACACTACGGGGCTAAAGTTGTTTTATGAGATGAGGAAGGATAGTCACTTGCTAAAACAACCTGTCCACCTTGGACTTAGTAGCTCTAACACCGAGGTATGATGGGATGGGTTTGAATGATTCTAACACTTATGGATTTTTAGATATGTGAAGAAGATATTGAAATCTTTGACAGCGAAATTTCCAATCAATTTCATCCTTTTGGAATTGAAATGTGATATTCTGAATGTGATCCCAGAATTGCACAAAGGATTCATTAGGGGCTTCTCGTAACTTGCAATTTTTTTTGTTAAGTGCCTTACAGTCAAAATTATGGAGATCACAGTCTATCTCTTCAATAAAGTGAATGAAAGAGTGAATAGATTTATCAGGTAGTGTGACACACCAATGCAATGAGTGCCATCGAAGTGTTAATGCAAACAAGGAACAAGCCACATAATCCTCAGGGTCTTCCAATGTATCATAAAGATCCTCGAAAGAAGTTATATGCCTAGGCCAAGTTGTTCCACCTTCACCTTCATATGTGCATTGTGAAAAGTCATTCCAGAACTACTCTAAGAGTTCAAAGTCATTTCCATAAGACATACATCTTGGAGGACGAGCTGTAACATAAGTCATGATAGATGTGTAGGGGTTCAAAAACAGATTTTCAGGACTCAACTTGTCATCTGGCCCTCATTCTAGCACCATAAATGTTGATGGTGTTGGACACACCAACATGTCAGTGGATCTCCTTGGTAAGAAGTCCCAACTAGACCTTAGATTGTTTAGAATAGGAGTCCCAGCAATGGGTAGTAAAGTTATGCCTAAATTGTGATAACGCGCATAGGTAAGAAAGATATCCTTGTCAGAAGAAAGTGTGTGACCTTGTGACGAGTCAAGAGAGATGCATGGGGAGGTTCTAACACACAGAGGGGTAAATAAGTGTGTCCCTTAGAAGCCTGTAATAGTATGCAGCCTAAAAGGAACATGAGCTGAAAGACATGATGAACTGAAAAGAAGAATAGTCAACAATCCAAAGTGACGAATTAAACCAACAACACACTTCAGTAAGATTCATACAATCACATATAGAATAGTCCATACATCAATGCGTAATTTAAAACTACATACATTTCTAAAGTAACCAGAATAGTTGAACTATAGTAACAACATATGCATGAAATGTGATGTCTCTGTTATATTATATAAAGTGAAAGTTCCATACATACATACAACCATGATAGCCACTAGCCCCAATAGTGGAACGTTACAGTCAGCACCGCCTGCTCCTCCAAAGAGATATACTCACTCTGCATTGTGGAGAAGCCAAGGCTCGTCACAATACTCTCCAAGCCCTTTTGAAGTAATTCCTAGCAAACACTTGGCTCAAAAAATCCCCTTCTATGAGTTATGAGGTTCTATTTATAACAAAGGGTGGGGTGACCCTTGACATTCCCCTTTGTGACTCTTGGACTACCCTCATGACTCTTCAACTTCATTACGTAACTCTTTAATGACACTTGGAATTTCACTTTACATCATGTTTACAAAAATGATACATTCTCCACATATACCCATGTGGGAAAAAAATGGTTGGAGTCAGCTAGACAAGACAACACTAAGACTATGACAACTGTGGAAAGACAATCTCATCAACTTCCTCTTCATGATCCTTGGTGACGAACAAATGCCATGCTTGATAGTGCGCAATGGTATCCACGTACTCCTTGATGGTGTATTTCTAGAAACAAAATCTTGCCTCCATTGCTTCCAGGTATACTGACTTGGAACCTCTATCGAACTTGTCCCGTAACATGTGCAACTTAGTCTTGATCAAGACTAGACCGACGATGCACATTCACATGTCATCTGTGCTGACTTTCAAATTTGCACCGGCGGCTGTGAGGATCAACTGATCAAAGTACGCATCGAGCTCCAATCTGACTTGGTTCTTCTCTTTGGCCTCAATGAGCATACCAATCGGTAGGGTGCCATACATTCTCACCATGACATCCAAACTTCTGAACAATAGTGCATATGAAGCATCAACACTGATGATGAGCGGCAGGAGTTCTTGAGAGTTATGGATCAGACTTTAGATGCGTGCTTTGTCCAACTCTACCTGTGACTTCATCATCTTATGCAAGTGAAGTGGGGCTCACTTGCACTTCATTGTCCATGTCTATACATGATCAATTGCACCATGTATATCTATTATTGTTCATGCTACCTTGATGCAGTCCTGCTGATGACCATGTAGATGGATGACTACCTTGTGCAAGGTGGCGAACCTGTCATATAGTCTTCATGTGACCTGTATCAAGAGCTGATACTTTAGCAAGTATAGCTTTCTTCATCTCTACTCTGGTGGATCCTATTGATTGTTCCTCTCTCTACCTGGCTGCTTGCAACTCCTTAGCCATGTGCTCATTTTATGCTATCAATAACTTAACAATCGATCTCGTGGCTTCAGCATAAACCTTTATAGCATTGACCAAGGTTTTTGGATGTATTCATACATATCACACAATCTCCCATTCTTCAAAGTGTGCAGGTGATGCATGCTCATCCAGGGTGCACGCTCTACGTGCTTGAACAACTCTGTTCTGTGACTCTTCAAAAGGTTATGTTGTACACATCTGTTCCCAGATTATCCTCAAGGAGAATGGTAGCCCCTTGTTCATTCAAGATTTTCTCTGCTATTGGAGCTGGTGAAGCCTCTAGGGTGACCTCAGTGTCCTAATCCTATTCTAGCTACTCCATCTCCATGTTCATTTATTCCACTATTGGTTCATCCTGTGGAGCAAGTTCTTGTTCCTACGGCTGCTCACCCTGTTCGTCATCTTTTGTTAGTTCATAGTCTTCAACCTATATCAGCGCAGTTTGCATTGTTTGTGCACCTTGTACTTCCTCCCATTCATGTTCATGTTCCTTTTCATGTTGCACTTCCTTCTCTCTTTTGGGCAACTCTTGTTCTTCTTTGAGCTTATGTTGTACTTCCTACGATTTCCTCTCCGCTTATTCTAGTCTTTGCTTCTCCTTCTTTCTTTGCACTATGCTCCTGTCGCGTTGTCGCCTCTTTGCATCTATCTCCAAAGCTACTTTCTCTACAAGTGGGTATTTCTTAAATTTATAGCTTTGCTCCGTCTCTATGATTTCGAAAATATTCCTCTTGGCTTTGTCTTGCACATGTTTGTTTCTTGTTTTTGTTGTTGTTGTTGTTGCTCCCTACAGTGCTTCTTCCTTGAGTGTTGTTACCCACTCCATTGCCATGCTTACTAGTTCATTGAGCCTAGAGGATTTGTAGCAATATCTCCATGGGTCTTCCTATGGATAATGAAATGCCCCATGGATCAAAGAATAGTACACTCTCGCACAGTGGTCCCTGCATGATCCATGTGGATCATACAGATTAAAACTATTGGTGTTGAACTTAAACTTATTGAAGTCCTTGACCTCAGCATCCACTTATTTCAAACTCTGGACCACGTACACCCCACTTTGCACAAGAAGCATAGGCCATGGTGCCTTCTTCTTCCTGTGAAATCCAGCTAATAACATTGTCGAGATGTGGTATGCAACCTCCTGCATGACCAACTTTTCCATGGAAAACCTCGACAACACATGCAAATCCTTCTCCATGTTGTACATCTTGATTAAGGTGCCATCGGGTGAGGCTTACAAATCTGAAATGTTTAGAAACACCTCCATTGTTGTCTGGAATATGCAAGGTGGATCTTGTTCAAAATATCATTGTGTACAGAGCGGCGATGAAATGGCTAGATAGTCTAGTCATGAATCCTCAGTAGCTACAGTATGAGAGAAACTTGAAATATACATTCACAACATTCTTTGATGGTGTCCATGCCCTCCCCATGCATCTCTCTTGACTTGCCACAAGGTCACACACTTGCTTCCGACAATAATATCTTGCTCACCTCTACATGTTATCTTGGTCAAGGCATATCTTTACTACTAGCTGCTAGGACTCCTACTCCAAACGGTCTAAGGTCTAGTTAGGACTTCTTACTGAGGAGATCCCCTGACATCTTGGCAGATCTAGGACCTTCAATAGGTGGCTAAGAGGAAGAACCATAACATTGTGGGAGCAACGAGGGAATAGTTGCATGACCAAAGCTTACCTTTGCACTTGTGGGATGAAGCATGCAACATGATGGTCTATTTGGAGAATAGGAGTCCTCATCGAATTCTTGGCATGATTACACCGGAGGAGGTTTTCTTGGGGAGAAAGTTGGATGTTTCACACTTTAGGTTTTTTGGAACCTATTTTTACTGCCATGCCTCCAAAGTATCAAGGAAAAATCTAGAGTTGATAGAATAATTAGGGGTATTTTCCGGTTACACAAAAATTCCTGACAACTAGCGTGTGCACTTGTCATCCCTTAGAATGATAGTTGTGCAAAGGGATGTAAAATTTTATAAAGAAAAAGTCATGTGGTGCTCTCTTGAGAGGGAGCTCCATATACTTTTAGCTCCAAAGGAGGAGCCTGAAGATGTTGTGGAGTAGCCACAAGTTGAGGAGAAAATAGTGGAGACAACCACTCAAGCATAACCATCCAGAGAAGGTAGGAAAAGTACCAGGGAAGCTGAGAGACTTGTGCAAGATGTGAGGGAGAATGTGGGTGCTCCTTCAAATTAGTGTAGGCAGATAAGGTCACCAAAACAGTACACTAGTTACATGGCTCTAATGACCGAGCTAGTAGATACTGAGCCATCCTATTTCAAGTAAGAAATACAAAAACCTGTATGGGTTGATGTGATGGTGGAGGAGTATGAATCCATTGTAAACATTAATGTTTGGGAAGTGGTCCCAAGACCAACAGACAAATTAATTGTGGGTTCGAGATGGATCTTCAAGGTGAAGCATGCAGCAAACAGAAGCATACAAATGTACAAGGCTAGATTTGTGGCAAAGGGGTATTCTCAGGTTGAGGGGATTGACTATGAGTAGACCTTTGCTCTTGTAGTAAGGTACTCATCCATTAGATCAATCCTTGCTCTCGCTGCACAGATGGGGTGGAAGATCCACCAGATGGATGTGAAAACAACATTCCTCAATGGATTTATTGAGGAGGAGGTTTATATCGAGCAACAAGAAAGCTTTGAGCCTTTTGATTGAGAGTCTCATGTGTGCAGATTCAAGTGAGCATTGTATTGTCTCAAGAAAGCACCACAAACTTGTGACACTAGGATCAATAGCTATCTAACCAGTTTGGGCTTCACAAAAAGTGAAGCAGATGAAAACCTATATCATATTTTGCAGAAGGTAAATTTTTTATTATTGTCTTATTTTTGATGACTTGATTTTGACTGATGATGAGTAGCTAATCAGATATTGCAAGGAGGACCTTGCAAGAGAGCTTGAGATGAAGGACATGGGTCTCACCCACTACTTCCTCTAGATTGGAAATATGGCAAGGTGACGGGGAACTGTTTGTATCTCAAGGAAAGTATGCGAACAAGATATTTTAGAGGTTTTGAATGGACATATGCAGACCCATGGTGACACCTCTAGCGACCAACTAGAGGAAAGAGGATGCTAATTCAGGTGAAGAAGTGGATGCTACTGTTTACCGAGAGTTGGTGGGTTCATTCACATATCTTGTGAACACATGATTAGATATGTTTTATGCAATCAACCAGCTGAGCCAAGCTATGGTTAGTCCAACCAAATTATTTTGGAGGGAAGCTAAGCATGTTCTATGGTACCTCAGAGGCACTACCCAATTTGGACTATGGTACAGACAGACAAAGGGAGTGAAGATGTGTGGCTTCATAGATGCAGATTAGGTGGGAAATCCATCAGATCGAAAGAGTACATGAGGTGGTATTTTCAGTGTTGGGTCCACAATGGTTTCTTGGTACAACAGGAAGAAAATATCTATGGCACTCAACTTGACAAAAGCATAATGCATGGTTGTAAGTAAAATATCATGTGAGGTGATCTAGATGATAAAGATACTTATTAGATTGTTTGGTTAGATTATGCATCCAACTGTGATTACTATGATAATTAGAGTTGCATCAAGCTCTTTGAACATCCTATTTTTCATGATCAATCCAAGCATATTGATATCAGGTATCACCATTTACTGAATTGTGTGTAGAGGTAGATTATGTTGTTGCAGTACATTCTGACAAAGGAAAAAAATGTTGACATTGTGGAAAAGGATTTTTCAAGAGGTAAGTTCAAGTTCCATAGGTGTGGGATAGGGGTGGTTGATAATCCATTTCTTGCTGAGAGAGAGTGTTGAAAATGCAGCAAGAAAATCTTTGTTTGACTTTTCCTTGGTCAAACTAGAGAAAATTCAAATTTTCATTTCAGCAGAAATCTTGGAGGTAGTTAACCGAGGTGACTTGGCACTTGTCACTCATTTAACTTATTTAATTCAATTTTTCGAAGCTTTTGTTCATTTCAGTATGATTGATTATTAATTTGTAACAATTATTTTCAGGTAAATTGAGTTAAAATAAGTTAAACTAGCTCTAATTGTTAGAAGAACTAGTGGAGGTCAAGTTGTGGAAGTGAAACCTCAACCACAAATAGTGATAAACCAGTTAACTGATCAATCAACCCAAAATAATTGTTGCGTGTAGATAATTCGAGTTTCCTAGTTGATATGGAAATTCCAAGAAATTTTACCATCCATTGTAGATAATTCCAATGTGTACAGGTGGTGCATGTAGTTAGTGGAAAGACCTAGAGGAATTACGCAATTCAATAGAGAGAATTTCCTAAATAATAGGGGCTAGTTTCCTCAAGGAATAATGAAAAGAAATAGGATCTTGGGGGGCTTTAAAATTGGCTAAGTTTTGGATAGGTTCAGTCAGTCAAAAAGAGGGATAGACAATACACTTACGGGGTGTGCTCAGGCTTGAGAAAGCATATGTATTTCATCTCTATTCTCTAATTAATGCAATACATGTAGGAAGGGGTATTTAGAAATTGCTTTGTCCTAGATAAATCTTTGTGCATGTGTTATGTTTCCTTTTGCATGTCTAATATTTGTATTCTAGATTGTGAATTAACTTTTGCAGATCAGTAAAGTAGCTTCAATTCTTGTGATTTAGTAAATTACATGAGAAATTTTGAATCTACGCATTACTTTCTATACAACGGGTATCATGAGTCCTTGAAGATGAGTCCATTTGAGGCTCTTTATAGGAAAAATTGTAATACCCTTATTAATTGGAACGATCCAGTGAATAGGGTAATTATTGGACCGGATATGTTAGCAAAGATGGAATGGGAAATGCAGGTTATCAAAAGGAATCTAAAGGCAGCATAGGACATGCATAAGAGTTATGCAGATCAACACAGGGTGTTTAAGGAGTTCTAAGTTGGGGATCACGTGTACTTGTGCATCGAGACCAAGAAGAGATCCTTGAGGATTGGGTCATGTGCCAAGATGTCACCTTGCTATTGTGGGCATTTTGAGATCCTTGAGAAGATTGGACTTGTGACCTACAAACTTGCACTGCCTCCGTAAGTGAAATTCCATGATGCTTTCCATGTTTCATTACGTAAGACATATATCTATGATGTTATTCATGTGATTGGCTAGCTTGTATTGTAGGTGGAACCAAAGGGAGAATTATAGCTAGAAACATAACGCATATTGTAGTGGAAACAACTCATGATCCAAAATAGAGCAATCGAGTAGGTTAAAGTGCAATGGAAGCACTTTGGGCTCGATGAAGCTACATGGGAGATGACTAATCAGATGCAGGCTTTATATCCTTCATTTTTTTTAGTGTGAGAAAATGATTTTTTGGTGTATGTATATGTATATATGTGGATTTTATTGTAAATACCACAATGAGCTGTGTTATAAAGCTCCAATAAGCGGTATGGTTGTCATATTGTCATGTTTGCATGTTGTCTTTTCTTTTCAGCAAGATGTTCATTGTAAATACTGCACCGAGCTGAGTTATAAATCTCCATGGGAAGTATGTTTTGGTTTTAAGTATTCTTGCTAGTGATAGGTGTTATAGAACATTGAGGATGGTGTTACCCTAAGGGGGAGGGGTCTGTAACAACCCCAAGTTGAAAGTTCATGTAATAAAGTTAATAAAGGAAAAAATAAAACCAAGGTCATGGGAAACGTATTCCAAGCTAAATGTTGGGAAAAACATAGTGATGGAGTATCACTTGTGATTAATAAATGCCTATGGAAATTTACAGAGGCATTTGCAAATGAAAAGTGGCATTAATTGGAATTTATTTATGAAAATAATGCAAATTAGGAGAAAATGAAGGTGAAAGGTCACATTTTTGCATGTGAGGAAAACTGAAGGAAAATTAGAGGAAAATGAAGCAAATAGAGGACTTAATGATAAAAATGCTTTAGAGGATTAGTTCACAACCTTTTTTCAAATCAGTTTTGGAGATCTCTTCTATTCTCTCATTCTCTCACACTGTTGCACACTTTTAGAAATCTTGGAGAATTCCTGGAGCACTTTGGCACACATTGGATTTGGAGAAAGAAGGAAAAGGGAAGCAGGAAAGCGCAAGGGGATATTTAGATTAGCATCTAAAAATCGATTGTTTTGTAGGTAACATGTTTCTTGTGTGATTTCCTTGTTTATTTATGGATGCATGGTGTATACATGTGATTTTCTAGTTATGTGATGTGATTAGCATGGAGGATTTCCTGGATTGGAAGTGGATTTAACCCTGCCTTGCCATATCCTAAATAACTATGGTGTTTTGGGTTTCCCACTTGATTGTTTTTTGATTGGTGCTCATAATTCCTTATGGCTATGGGTTTGGACAAACACTCCGGAAGCCCTGAAACAACTTCGGTGGAGTTACTAGTCCTGGATCCTAGGTTGGGACACATGCTTTGGAGCCCTTGGTGGGTTGAGTTACTAGCCCCTAGAGATGGGTTAGAGAAATTCTTTGGAAGCCTAGGAAGTTTGTGGGTTGAGTTACTAGTTCCTGGAGCCTTGGCCAACTTGCGTAGGGATCGATCTAGTTGGTGTTAGTGATGTACGATTATAAAGGTGGAATCACTGTGGTTGAGGGTTGAGGTGGTTTGGCCTCTAGAAGCCATTGTTTTGTTTTGTCTTAGTCGATTCCATGAGATCCCACATTCATGCTTGGAATATGGCACGAGGGCGATTGGTTGAAAGAGAGATTTGGTTCAGCCCAGTCTATGGTCGGGTGGTATGTGGAAGACCCTAACTTGGTTGTTATTTTCATATATTGATAAGAGTTGTTCTCCTACTCCGATTTATGTATACTTGTAGTGTTTATATTGGTTATATTATAGCTGAGTTATGATGATTCCTATGTTGGTTAGTTTTTTGGTTATATGTTGGCTATATGATGTGTACCATATGTGGATCTTGTCGTGAATTGTTTAATTATTTCTCAACTAATGAATGTATGGACTAATAAGTGTTTTTGCAGCTATGTGGAGAGGGTATAGATCCTTATTGATGATTCTCTAGTGTGCTCACTGAATTAGTGAACATATACGTATTTATAACCTACAGGTACTATGTACACAAAGTGTTTGTATACATGAGTAATTTAGACCTCCAACTTCTTAGGGTTGTAACTTTGGCATACAATCTCCATTTGAATATCATAATACATCATTTTGAAGATCTCCACAAGGAGGTTGAGAAAAAATTTGTGGAATACGTTTTTGTGATTTTCCGGTTTTTCTGTTTAGCCTGAAAATAACGTTTAGGCCCTCAAAACAACCTCGAAAGTTTAGAACCTGAAAAACAACCAAAAATAGAAATTTATGTTAAATTTAAGGATACGAAACTAAAAAGAAATAGTGTTGTGTCAAGTTAGGATGCTAACAATGCAATCATGTTTCCCTGGGTGCTTGCAGTCAGTTCTGGGCATGTAGACCCCATTCTCAATAAGTGCATCTTAGAGATCAGGTCTCGCATAGTAACTCTTGTCTCATGTATACCCTGGTGAGCATATTAAATTGGGTAAATATGGGGTGAGGTGGTTACAGGGTGGTATCAGAGCTTCCAGGTTCAAACACTTGGACTGGATGGTCTAGGTGTGATTGTTGCATATGCATGTTAGTTGTTGATATGTTAGTTATGCATGCGTTGTGATGGTCATTGTTGAGGTTGACGATGCTGATATTGAGACAATTGATATGTTGATAAATTATAGAGACGAGATAACCTCCCCTGAACTTCACTAAACTATGTTTAATCATGTTTATATTTGGTTTCTGTCACACTGTATGCTTTCAAGAATAATATCATAGACTACAAGCATAATGGTGGACTACAACTCATGTGACTCTCCTTACAATGTTAGAAAATAATTAACGAAGCAATGAAACACAAACACAGAAACACATAAAAAAAGAGAGGCACAGATATATGTGGTTCACCCAATTTGGGCTATGTCCATGGAGAAACAACCAATACTTCTTTTCATATTATATAGCAAAATGAAGAGACACAACCTACAATAGATCCATTGTAATTTCTTCTTCACTCTCACACAGTCCCCTCTCCCTTTCCCGCTCAGAATAATAATACATGTTATAGCAGACTAATCCTTATTTCAAACAAGAAGAATCTCCCTAGATTTCCAAAAAAACTAGTAACAAACATCAAAATAATTTCTACCTTTCCTTAGTCTATAACTAAAACATGAAACATGTAGTACATGAAGAATCACTTACCTATTAGCGAAGTTCTTGTAGAATTTCTTTCAATGCTTTCCACAACCAACTTTTCCTCAAAGCCTTAGAGGCTTTCCCAATTCTTTCCACAACTTCTCCATGATGCTCCAAAATAGATATGCACAGAAAAAATTCAAAGGGATCAAATCTTCTTGCATATAAAATCAAAGGTAAATGAAATCCCTAACTTAACATACTGTTAGTGTCGGTATCTTCATCCCTCCGTCAGAGATCAAATTCTCTTATTACATTGCATATTAGGTGTCTCACTTAGTCAGCTGCATTCCATTAGGAGCATGGATCATCTGATGGTAGTGGCTTGTTGTACATTTTCGCTCATGTCCTTTACCTGCTGGCCCATTTCCATTCATCAAGATCATCTACAGTCACTTTTTGTCTTTAAATTTTCAAGAGTCATTTCTAGGGTTTCAGTTTCATTAGGTCTAGGGTTTCATCAAAAAGGTCTTCAAAATGTCCAATAGTAGCCAGCAGGTGCATGAGGAGGTTGAATAAAGTTCCAATACCAATAAAATTCACAATCTCATGCTCATAAATGTATTTTTCCTCAAAACCCTGTTTTGAGGAAAACAGAGTATTTTAGGTTTTTGTTGTATAAATTCATGTAATTTCATTTCTCTTATATGTAAATCACTTTAGTGGCACCCCTGGTCTCCTTGCCAAGCTTCAGCAGCTCCATCCCCTACAAGGCAAACAAAAAATCAAGTCATTTAGTTCATCAAAGGCATAAATAAAATAAATTGCCCAAAAACAGAGTTGAAAAAGTAAGTCACATTGCAAACATTATAAAAGTGGGTTTTATGAAGGGAAAATCATAAGCTCTTGTATATAAATCATTTTTACAATTCAAAAAGCTCATTGGCACTCAAAGAAGAAAGATTGAGCAAAGTGAAGGTCGTGATTGGAGAAAGAAGAAAAATCGCAGCAAAGAGTTTAGGTTTTGGAGGCGCGGCACATTAGGTTTGAGGCGCGGCACATACAAGTGGTGCGGCGCATTGGGTCGCCCTCCATAGTGTTAAATTTATACTGGCGCAATGCATACAGGAGGCGCGGCACGTTGGGTTTGTGGCACGGCGCATAGAGCTTCTAAGCCCAATTTCATCATTAACTCCCTCAAATTGCCAAAATTGCTCAAGTCTTCTAGTGTGCAAGTAAGTCAAGCCCTTTTCCTTGCTAGTCGAAGAGGTTTTCTTAAATATTTATGGTGGTTGTGTGAAAAAACTGAAACCCTACTCCCTTGTAATCTCAAAAAACGATTGCCTAGGGTTTTCATTTGTCATTTTGCTGCCAAGTTCACTCCACCACTCCCTCACTTTTGATCCCTCCATTTGTTTCCCAGTTTCATCCACTCATTCCCTAACTTCCATATTCTTAAAACAAAAATTCATTCACCCCTATCCCCAATTCTTATTTTCCCAAATCCTAACTACAAAATCCCCAAACACTAATTGTTGTCCCTAAGCTTACACACTATCCCCTAAACTCCCTATTTCCCAAAAAAAAACCTATCATAATATTCCCAAAACCCCTCATACCCTCTCCCTCCACAGTCCCTCATACATTCTTACCCTTGGTGGAAGAAAACTAAAATCGCCAAATCTCTTCATACTCATCAAGAAAATTCACACATTAGCAAGCATGGAATCTAATCCTTCATATGACCGAGATGAAGAGACACACAATAACTCTCCTACAGAAGTGCATGCGCCAAGGAGACCTCACAAGGGTGGCAAACATATATGAGAAGAGCCTACTTCACTCGCTGAGCTGCAGGCCTACCCTCTTGCTATCACATGCTTCCAACACCAATCATGTTATCAGTTCTGTGAGATGGTTGCTAGAGTCCAGTATCATCATGAGTTAGCTCGGTTTTTTGTGCTTCATTTACATAATGGCCATGCCACTCTAGCTGGTGTGACATTCACCTCGACATCGGAGTCTATTTCTCTAGCAACCAGCATTCCTAATGTCAGAGAGCAGTGGAATAAAAGGCAGTAGATTGACAGGGAACATTATGAACCATACATCAAGCCTGGTTATTTGAGGCAACTCAACAGAGTTTTTCCCTTTTGGTACCTGAAAGACTCATATGCTCCCTTGATGAAACTCATAATTAAGTATTTCAGCTGTGAGGGCCGGTTTTCTCACCTATATGCTTATCATATCAGATTGTTGATGCACTTTGCTAGGGTGAGAATGATGAATCTCCCCTACTTCATGTGCCGAAATATTGAGAACATGACCACCCTAGTACAACAGAAGACTCCTCAACAGCATTTTAACAGTATACCATTTTGCACTCATCAAAATTGTGGTCATGCATTAGCTTGGTTTGTAGGGCATCTCATGGGAGGATTTCATTTCTCATGAGTTCTTCACAGTTCCTCAGGTACCTCCAGAGACTTTTCATGGGACAGGTGGACCTTCTCATTAGAGGTTGACCCCTTCACTCTCTCGTGGTACAATCCTCTTCCCGCTGAGCCCTCACTTTTCCACCGGTCAACAAAAACAAGATATAGGACTGATGCCATTCATCAGTTCATCATATCAAATCAAAAATAACTTTATTTTCCGTATACTCTCCCTAGTACCGGTTGCTATTCGTAGATCTCATTAGAGAAGTAATTATGCTTGCTTGCCTTATGACTTGCCTTCAAGAAAAAGTCACGTCTGGTCTGGTGAGTTGTTAGACACAAAAGCTGTAAGAGCATTACTCGAGCAAGAGTCCGGAGCTTCTACTAGCAACAGACTACCACAAAAAGGAGTTCAGAAAGGAGAAGTGAAAATGGTGTCAGCTTCTAAGGTGAATCATACGCAAAAGCAAGCAACCTATGCTCAACCAGCTGTGACTCAGCCAAGGAGGGTCATGAGACATAGACCGCTAGTGTGTTGGTGTTTGTCACCTATCAAAAGGGCACTAGACGGTTGTTTGCAGCAGCAAAGCGAGTATTATCTCCACTAGGGGTGGAAGGGGTCTCACTTCCTTCTCCAGCACAGCAGGTTTTGAATAAGGGCAGGAGGCCATTACATGATGAGGGTCCTTCAGGTGTGCAGGAGACCAATTTCATTCTCATTCAAGACGATGACACAAATTTGGGCCCACAAAGCTCAAAGCTCAAGGAGGTCATCCAAGAGCAACAGGAAGACATCAATGCTTTGTCCCTCAACTTGGAAAGAGCTAAGTGGATAATAAAGTACCTGGAGCAAAGAAACAAGCAACTAGAGGATCAAAAAACCATAATGGAGCTTAGAAACATACGAGAAAACCGGCAAGTTGCCAAAAGGAGAAAAGTCAAGTTCACAACACTTGAGCAAGAAATCAATGCTGATCGTGAGTATTGGTTGGAAAGGACTAATATCCACTTGGAGAGGATGCTAGAGAAGGCCATCAATGAGAAGAATATGTTGAGAAACATGGCATATCACTATTTGTCAAGGAATATGGTGTGCCAAGCTAGAATTAGGAACTTGAAGGCCAAGTTGAAGAAGAGATCGAGGAGGAAAAAAGTGCAAGATAAACTTCAGATCTTGGTTGAGGCTTCCTTAGTCCAACAGAGCACTTGATTTAGAACACTTAGCCCAAATTTCAAAAAAATTGGGGCACTTTTTGCATTTTTGAAATTTTTGGGCTAAAACATAGAATTTTTTGCCCAATGCGCCACGCCACCTGGTGCTCGCTTTTGATGGAGGCCTCCAAATGAAAAAAACTCAGCATCTTTAGATTTTTCTTGGAAAAATATGCATGCCTACCAATGGCCAAAAAATTTTGACAGGCTTTGAGCCCCCAAAAAGGTCAAAAACACCCAAAAAATGACCTTACTGCCCCTATTTTGACACACAGGAAGCAGTGTTGGGAGAACTAAGTTTTGGAGGGACAAATGGAGGCCAAATTAAAAAATTCCACTTTTTCTGGAAAGTAGACAGATAGAACTTTCCAACAAGCACACTTGGAGAAAATTTGGACACTGTGAAGGCCACCAAAAGTGGCTGCAAACAAGCGCTATGCATAGAGAAATCAGCGCGGTGCATTGGGGAAATTTTGCTCAGTTTGACCAAGTAAACTCTATTTTTCGCCTAACTTCTTGACAATTTGACTTTTCTATTTCTTAATGTCAAACTTATTATGTAATTTAATGTAAATTGATGGATCTTGATGTAATTATGTCAAATTTTCACTCATGGAGGTAGATTCATCTATCAAAAAGTAGTTTGTAACTGAATGAATCAGTGCCCTAGTTTCTAGAGGCAAGCTATTCCACTGCATAATTTGTAGTTCCCAGTTTAGAATTATTTGGAACAGCTCTTGAACTCATGAGCTCGACCCCTGGAGGCTAGGATGAGTTGTTTTTTGCCTATATCTTTTGATTTTTCAATCATTAGCATGGTTGGACTTTGGAGAAAGCTTGGAGTTTCATTGTATACATTTTCTCAGCAGTTTTGGCTAAGGAATAGACCAGGGTTTGCAGCACTCTATGGGATTCATGTCGCATGTTCCTTTGATATTGTGTTTCCTTATGTACATGTAAGTTTATATGTGTTTTATGTATGCCATTATCTCTCTTTCTTCTTCTTAACTAAAACAAACAAGGATAAAGGTAGAATCCATTGAAATTGTAGTGCTCTACCTAGGGTTTGCTTAGTTATTGATGTTTTCAGCTATTTGAAGAGGATCCCTGAGGTTTTCTTGCCCTCTTCAACCCCTCACCGGTCTAAATATATCTATTTCATTCAATTTAAAGTATCAAATCACTTGCCTACCTTGCCCCATTGAGACCTCTGCAAAACTGAGCCTCATTCCCAAGACCCAAAATTTGCCTTTCCATTTGAGCCAACAAAACATCTTTAAATTCAATCAAACTCTTTTGCACACATACCTAGCCTAAGATTAGTATTCATATCCATCATCTCAAGCCCTCATTGATCATATTTTGCTGAGATTGACAAGGAGAGAGCCCTCTCTCGACCTGGTAGGGCTAGCTACTAGGTTAAGCATGGTTTGATGTTACCATAGATCTTGCCTTTCTCAGCGTAAGGTAGATTTAGGCACTAACATAGTGGCGACCATACTGGGGAATAAATTTTTTGTTTGTTAGTGTTATTCATTTTATAAACTACAGACGGAGTCTAAAGATTAGCCAAGTATCCTTCAAAATGCTTTTGCTTTGCATTAGCACAAGTAGATAAAGGCTACTTCAGTCAATCTCCGGTCTCGTCTTATAGATGGAATATCTAACTTGCAAATTACCCCAGTACATTTGAGAATTCTAATCTTTTGGATGATAAGTTTAGAGTTTGATAGGCTGAACAAGTTGATAATGTCCATTTGATTTCTTGGAAATAATAACACACTAGCTTCCAAAAGATATACCAGAGCAAATCCGGATCTTGATCCACCTCCTATGTACGAAAATCCCAATCTTATTCCGAGAATCCTTCGCCAAGAAAGTTTTGTGAATCCCGTGTTCAAATCTTATTCATGTCCTATTGTTTTTGAGTATCTTGAAGATCTTGAGTTTGATGAACAATTTGAGTTGTCTTTGTTTGAAACCAAATCTGAAAGTGTTGCTGGTTCTACTGCCTTAAATCCAGAGTTTGTTAAAGATCTTGAAACTGAAACGGCCAATAAATCAACTGACGACTATATCTTGAAACAACTCCAAACTTCAATTGTGGCTTCAAATATCGCTGATTTCTTAGAGTCTGCATTTGCAACCCTTGGTTCCTCCGCAATTGCATCTAGCTCCGGAATTCTTACCGAAACTCCCTTCATTCCCACCATTCCCGTGTAGCCTTCTACCTCTGATAAAAAATTTGCAGCGGTCTCACCTCCGTCCACTCCTTCTACCCCTCAAACATCCAAAATTTCTTCACCACCATAACCACCTCATACACCCCATACATCAGCTGCGCCCACTCCCCCAACATCCCCAAGACCGATTGAAAATCCACCAAAAGCAATGGCTGCTTGATTTGCACCCCTTGTGCTGCCTCAAAATTTGGATGATATGCCCACCGATTATCAAAGCAAAATTCCATTGTTTGATGGCACTCCTCACGGTGTTACAACTTAGCAACATGTGGATAGGATGACAGATTTCTTCGACCTTCATGAGATTGATGTCGAAAATGTGACAATGAGACTGTTTGTACAAACCTTTGGTGGTGAAGTGAGGAAGTGGTTCAGAGCTTTGCCGGCTGCAAGTATCACTACATTGACTTATCTTCATAGACAATTCTTGGATCGCTAGGAAGTGAAGAAAAATCTTCTTTAGATCCTTTTCGAATATGAGAACATCAAGCAGAATGTTGGTGAGTCTGTTCAAGATTATTGTATTAGATTCAATTTTGTTTATAATGCAATTCCTGATCATATAAAGCCACCTATGGGGCTGGCTTCGATTAAGTTTCCGGATGGTTTCGATCCTGATATGGCTTATCAATTAAGAGAAAGGGATCCGGCCACTTTGGAAGACAAACAAAAAATTGCAGTCAGCGTTGAAGCTAATTTACTTGCCAAGAGAGCTAGAACAAAGGCTGAAAAGAAGGTAATAATGAAGGAAGAGGTTTCCACTTTAGATCAAGTGCTCCGGAAGATGGAGAAGATGTTTGACAGATTGACAATTGACAAGCCTGAACCACAAGTCATAAATCCCAACTTTCGTGGTCAGCAGCAACCACAATTTAGAATAAAGTAAAGAGAGCATCGAGCACAAGACCAAGCAGTGCAGCAACAGGTAAAGACACCCTTACAGCAGAATTTTGTACATGGTCCGGAATCAGACGATGAGGAGAACGTAATTGGAGAAGAGAATCATTTCTTTACACCCGATGATATGCCAATTTTTATTACTGAAGATGAGGAGTATTCCGAGAATTCAGCTGTACAAAGGGACGAAAATTTCATCTTGGCAAATGAAACAGTTCTTGAGGAGGAGTCCGATGAATATCAAAGAGGATACATGAATGCTTTGTCAACCCAGCAACAACAATATTCACTCAAAAGTAGAGATGTGCCCATAAATCCAATTCAGAAAAGGAAGGAGATAATAGCACCAAAGAATGATCCTCCCATTGTGCAGAAAAAGGGAAAAGAGACAGCTGATCCTACCACCAACAAAATGCCATCAGCAAATGAAAGATCCAATCAGCCAAGTGTATCAAAGGAGAAAGCTGAAAAGAAGGATGTTTCAGTGAAAGAGGTAGAAAAGATTTCAGTTTTTAACTTAGAAAATGAAATTGCTAAGTTAAAAGTATCTATTCCTTTGACTGAGTTGATGAAGAACAACAACTACAAAGGTCAGGTATCTAAGATTTTGAATTTGGATCCCTCATCTGATATGGTGAAAATGGAGGATGATAGACCTAAGTTGATTTTTGGTCCAGCATTGAAAGGTCAGTCTCAAGATAGTGATGTAGCTCCTTTTTACATCAGCCTTAGGGTGCATGACTATGTATTACGCAATGCTATGTTTGATTCCGGAACCTCACATAACCTCATGCCTAAGGCCATCATGGAGAAATTGGGATTAGATATCACTAGAAAGTATCATGACCTCTATTTCTTTGATTCTGGTAGAGTAAGATGCATTGGTCTTATCAAAGATTTGGTGGTCAGTTTGGATCAGATTCCAACTAAAAATGTTTTGATGGATGTGGTCGTGGCGGATATACCTCCTAGATTTGGCAAGCTTCTTTCCAGATCTTGGGGAGCAAATATTAAAGGGACAATGCAGCTTGATTTCTCCTATGCTATCATTCTCGTGTTTGGTCAAATGAGAAAATTATACAGGGAGCAAAAGATGAAGTACATGATCACTAGCAAGGAGAAACCAGTAAATCATCCAATCAACTATGTACATGTAGATTTAGAATCATTTGTTTTGTATTCAGATAGCTTTAATGATGTAAATATCCAAGTAGTAGAAGTAGAAGTCATTCCGGAGATCACTGAAAATTTTAGAGAGGTCTTAAAGCAAGAAAGACAAAGACTTGATAGTATCGCTGAGCAATCAGCTTTCTGACAGAAACAACATATTGATGGACAGCAAGAAAAAGTAACAGAGTAAATAGAATTTCAGCGTTTGGAAGAGGACGAAGTAGGCCTATGGAGCATGGATTTTGATAGTGCGGTAGGAAGGGAAGGTGCTGGAATTGGCATTTGGATACGCAGCCCTGTTTTCACCCCAAACAAAGTGCCAAGAAATGTAAGGGTCTGTTCTTATAAACTAGCTTTTGAATATTTAAATAAGGAGGCTGAATATGAGGCTTTAATTGCTAGTTTGAAAATTCTTAGAAAGTTGAATGCTAAAATGATTTCAGTGTATGGCGACTTTGAGTTAGTTATCGAGCAAGTGAAAAGAGAATACCAAGCTAAGCATCCTCGAATGCAGGCCTACAGCAATGCGGTATTAGACATCTTGAGAGTATTTTCAAACTACACTTTGACATGTGTCCCTCGTGTTCAAAATGTCATTGCAGATTCACTTGCAATAGCAGCAAGTAATTTGAAAATTCTGATGAATTCAAACAACAAGTTTGAGATTCATGTGAAACATTGCCTAGTTGTTCTCGAAAATCAAAGGTATTGGCAAGTGTTTCAAGATGATGAAGAGATCGATGAATTTCTGCAAAATGAAGATAAATTCAAAGACACTTCTATTGATGTGGAGTATGATGATGGTGAGGCGGATATAGAAGTCAATCAAATGGAAGTTTTGTAGCTGAAGGACAACATCATTCCTAAAGGTCTAATACCTTTAGAGGAGTTGTTCGATCAGGATGATGTGGCCCGAAAACCGAGCTTGCTGCCAACCGAGAAAGGAGTTGAGGATGTGAACATTGGATCAGCTGAAAATCTTGAAATGGTGAAGTTATCAAAGGCATTGCCTCCATAGGTAAAAGAAAAGTATATCAATTTACTATCTTCTTTTACTGATGTATTTGCTTGGGATTATTCAAATTTGAAGGCATGTGACACAAGCATCATTCAGCATATCATCCCGATCAAGCCAAATCAAAAGCCTTTTCATCAGAAGCTAAGAAGAATAAATCCAAAGTTGCTGCCCTCAATTGAGAAGGAAGTGAATCGGTTGTACAAAGTAGGTATCATTGTTCCCATAAGATTTTCCGATTGGATTTCTAATTTGGTGCCCATGCGCAAGAAAACAAGTGAGATTCGGTTATGTATTGATTTTAGAAATCTGAATAAAGTATCTTTGAAAGATAACTATCCATTGCCCAAGATGGATCACATACTTTAGAGGGTATTTGGGGCTTCCTGCATGTCGCTACTTGATGGGTATTCCGGGTATAACCAAATTCTGATCCATCAGGATGACAGAGACAAAATAGCGTTCACCACTACGTGGGGAACTTTTCACTATGCAAAGATGCCTTTTGGATTTAAAAATGCTGGTGCAACCTTTCAGCGGGCGATGGATATTGCATTTGCTAATGAAAAAGATGTTTTTATAGTTGTTTATCTTGATGATTTGACAGTTTTCTCTAACTCAGATGAAGAGCACCTCTATCATCTGAAAATTGTATTTCAGCGTTGTAGAAAGTATGGTATATCTCTCAATCCAAAGAAAAGTCTGTTTGCCATGGATGAAGGCAAGCTTCTCGGTCATATCATATCAAAGGAGGGCATCCACATCGATCCAGCTCGGGTGGAAGCCATTCAAAAGATTGATTTTCCACGAAGTAAGAAAGAAATACAATCATTCAATGGTAAGATGGATTTCTTACGTCGCTTTGTGCCCAATCTTACTAAACATTTAAGGGAAATCACAAACATGCTCAAAAAAGATAGTGTAGTGAAGTGGACTGAGGAAGCAATTAAGTATTTCAATTTAGTGAAATTGGCCCTTTCTTCCACTCTAGTTTTGATCAGCCCGAACTATACTCAAGATTTCATTTTGTTTTCATTTGCCTTGGATCACACTATGGCAGCAGTCTTGATGCAGAAAAGAGACCAGCTTGAGAAACCAATTGCATTTTTCAGCAGGACCATAAGGGATGCGGCATTAAAGTACAATATTATTGAAAAACAGGCCCTTGCTTTGGTAAAGGCATTGAAAGATTTTCGGGTTTATATTCTGCATTCTCACATCCTTGCTTATGTCCCTAATACTGTTGTTAAAGATGTCTTAGTGCAAACAGATCCAGAGGGAAAAAGAGGAAAATGGATTGCTTCCTTGTTGGAATATGACGTGGAGATCAAACCAACAAAGGTCATCAAAGGAGAGGGGCTGGCTAAGCTAATGGCTGAGTCAAATTTGCATGACTTGTACATCAATCTCATTGCTGCTATGTCCAAGGAAGATGAAGAAATTCTGCCCGCTCAAGCATCAAAAAATTTTCTTCTTTCTCCTTAGTATTCGGACATTGTTTATGTACTCCAAAATGTGTCATCACCACCTAGAATGGCTAAGAACAAAAGTAGGACCCTGAAATTGAAGGCTTCCAAGTTCTGTATCATGAATAATGCACTCTATTAGAAAGATCCCGATGGTGTCTTGCTCAATTGTTTGGTTGAAGAAGAGGCAAAATAGGTTATGGAAGACTTTCACAAGGGAGATTGCGGAGGCCATCTTTTCTGGAAGACAACAGCCAATAAAATTTTGAGAGCGAGATATTATTGGCCAACTCTTTTTGCTGATGTGTACAAAACAGTAGCAAGCTGCCACGGATGTCAGATTTTTCAAGGTAGGAGGAAGTTGCAACCTTTACCACTCAAGCCCATTGAAGTAAGTGCTCCATTTCAGCAGTGGGGTTTGGATTTCATTAGCAAGATCCATCCTTCTTCTTCAGCGTAGCACAAATGGATCCTCACAGCGACGGATTATTTCACCAAATGGATTGAGGCGATTCCCATGAGGCAGGCCACTGATTCAGTAATCATTTCATTTCTTGAAAACAACATTTTGTCTCATTTTGGCTGTCCAAATAAGTTGATCACTAACAATGCAGCAACCTTTAAATCTAAAAGTATGATTGAATTTTGTCATAAATATAAAATCACTTTGGGGCACTCAATCACCTATTACCCACAAGGCAATGGATTGGCGGAATCCTCAAATAAATATTTGGTCAACATTATCAAAAAGTTGCTGGAAACGAACAAGAAAAGTTGGCACAAAAAGTTGGTCAATGCACTTTGGGTAGACAGAGTAAGTCAAAAGAAATCTATAGGCATGTCTCCTTTTGAGCTTGTGTATGGTGTGGACACAGTCTTCCTGACCTCTCTTGCAGTCCCGGTGGTTAAACTCCTACAAGAAGCGGGCAACGAAGATGATCATTTGCAATGGAGAATCAATCAAATGATTCATTTGCAACAAACTAGAGAGGAGGTATTTCAGAACACTTTCAAGCTGCAAGAGAGAATCAAGAAGATATATGATCGAAAGGCAAAGGTAGACAAGTTTCAAATAGAAGACATAGTGCTGAAATGGGATGCAAGGAACAAAGAGAAAGGTAAACATGGAAAGTTTGAAAATATTTGGAAAGGACCTTATAGGATTGCTGCATATCGGGGCCAAAATTCTTTCCTTTTGCAAGAAATGAATGGAGAAGACTATCCCAGTGGGCTGGTCAACGGTCGGCTACTCAAACGGTACTATTTTTGAAGTATTTTCTGTTGTCATATGTATCATTGTACATACCGGTTTGTTTAAATTCCATTACAAGTGTGTATTGTTTTCATGCTTTCAGTTTGGGGCCCGAGGTGAAGGCTATAAAACTGAGGTTTGATTTCAATTTTGGTTTGGTTTGTTTGAGTCAGGTCTTTCAGTTGATTTCAGTCTTGAAATTGGGTCAGTTTTGAGTCACATTTCAGTCCTAAAATTGAGTTAAGAGTCTCGTTTTTGTTTTTTGAAGTTATTGACTCCATAGCCCAATGGACGAAGGCACTACCTACTTTCCCAGAGATTTGTAGTTCTTGGCACCTCCAAGGAGTTACCATCCCCATTGGAGCCAATGTTAGTGTCGGTATGTTCATCCCTCCGTCAGAGATCAAATTCTCTTGTTGCATTGCATATTACGTGTCTCGCTCAATCAGCTACATTCCATTAGGAGCATGGATCATCTGACGGTAGTGGCTTGTTGTACATTTTTCCTCATGTCCTTTACCTGCTGGCCCATTTCCATTCATCAAGATCATTTGCAGTCACTTTTTGTCTTTAAATTTGCAAGAGTCATTTCTAGGGTTTTAGTTTCATTAGTTCTGTGGTTTCATCAAAAAGGTCTTCAAAATGTCCAATAGAAGACAGCAGACACATGAGGAGGTTGAATAAAGTTCCAGTACCAATAAAATTCACAATCTCATGCTCAGAAATGTATTTTTCCTCAAAACCCTGTTTTGAGGAAAAACAGAGTATTTTAGGTTTTTGTTGTATAAATTCATGTAATTTCATTTCTCTTATATGTAAATCACTTCAATGGCAACCCTAGTCACCTTGCCAAGCTTCAGCATCTCCATCCCCTGCAAGGCAAACAAAAAATCAAGTCATTCAGTTCATCAAAGGCACAAATAAAATAAACTCCCCAAAAACAAAGTTGAAAAAGTAAGTCACATTGCAAACATTATAAAAGTGGGTTCTATGAAGGAAAAATCAAAAGCTCTTGTATATAAATCATTTTTACAATTCAAAAAGCTCATTGGCACTCAAAGAAGAAAGATTGAGCAAATTGAAGGTTGTGATTGGAGAAAGAAGCAAAATCGCAGCAAAGAGTTCAGGTTTTGGAGGCGCGGTGCTTTGGGTTTGAGGCGCAGCGCATACAAGTGGCGTGGTGCATTGGGTCGCCCTCCACAGTGTTAAATTTATACTGGCGCGATGCATACAAGAGGCGCGGCGTGTTGGGTTTGTGGCGCGACGCATAGAGCTGCCAAGCCCGATTTCATCATTAACTCCCTCAAATTGCCAAAATTGCTCAAGTCTTCTAGTGTGCAAGTAAGTCAAGCCCTTTTCCTTGCTAGTCAAAGAGGTTTTCTTAAAAATTTATGGTGGTTGTGTGAAAAAAATCAAACCCTACTCCCTTGCAATTTCTCAAAAAATGATTGCCTAGGGTTTGCATTTGTCATTTTGCTGCCAAGTTCACTCCACCACTCCCTCACTTTTGATCCCTCCATTTGTTTCCCTGTTTCATCCACTCATTCCTTAACTTCCATATTCCTAAAACAAAAAGTCATTCACCCCTATCCCCAATTCTTATTTTCCCAAATCCTAACTAAAAAATCCCCAAACCCTAATTGTTGTCCCTAAGCTTACACACTATTCCCTAAACTCCCTATTTCCCAAAAAAAACCTATCATAATATTCCCAAAACCCCTCATACCCTCTCCCTCCACAGTCCCTCATACATTCTTACCCTTGGTGGCAGAAAACTAAAATTGCCAAATCTCTTCATACTCATCAGGAAAACTCACACATTAGCAAGCATGGAATCTGATCCTTCATATGACCAAGATGAAGAGACACACAGTGACTCTCTTACATAAGTGCATGCACCAAGGAGACCTCACAAGGGTGGCAAACATATACGAGAAGAGCCTACTTCACTTGCTGAGCTGCAGGCCTACCCTCTTGCTATCACATGTTTCCAACACCAATCTTATTATCAGTTTTGTGAGATGGTTGCTAGAGTCCATTATCATCATGAGTTAGCCCGGTTGTTTGTGCTTCATTTACATAATGACCAAGCCACTCTAGCTAGTGTGACATTCACCTTGGCACCGAAGTCTATTTCTCTAGCAACCGACATTCCTAATGTCAGAGAGCAGTGGAATAAAAGGTAGCAGATTGACAGGGAACATTATGAACCATACATCAAGCCCGGTTATTTGAGACAACTCAGCAGATTTTTTCCCTTTCAGTACCTGAAAGACTCATATGCTCCCATGATGAAACTCATAATGAAGTATTTCAGCTGTGAGGGTTGGTTTTCTTGCTTATATGCTTATCATATTAGATTGTTGATGCACTTTACCAGGGTGAGAATGATGAATCTCCCCTACTTCATGTGCCGAAATATTGAAAAGATGACCACCCTAGTACAACAGAAGAATCCTCAGTAGCAATTTAATAGTATATACCATTTTGCACTCATATGCTCCCATGATGAAACTCATAATGAAGTATTTCAGCTGTGAGGGTTGGTTTTCTCGCCTATATGCTTATCATATCAGATTGTTGATGCACTTTACCAGGGTGAGAATGATGAATATCCCCTACTTCATGTGCTGAAATATTGAAAATATGACCACCCTAGTACAACAGAAGACTCCTCAGCAGCAGTTTAACAGTATATACCATTTTGCACTCATCAAAATTGTGGTCATGCATCAGCTTGGTTTGCAGGGCATCTCATGGGAGGATTTCATTTCTCATGAGTTCTTCATAGCTCCTCAGGTACCTCCAGAGACTTTTCATGAGACAGGTGGACCTTCTCATCAGCAAGAGGGTCATGAGACACAAACCGCTAGTGTGCCGATGTTTGTCACCTATCAAAAGGGCACTAGACGGTTGTTTGTAGCAGCAAAGCGAGTATTATCTCCACCCAGGGTGGAAGGGGTCTCGCTTCCTTCTTTAGCATAGCAGGTTCTAGATAAGGGCAAGAAGCCATTACATGATGAGGGGCCTTCAGGTGAGCAGGAGACCGATTTCATTCTCATTCAGGATGATGACACAGATTTGGGCCCACAAAGCTCAAAGCTCAAGGAGGTCATCCAAGAGCAACAGGTGGACATCAATGCTTTGTCCTTCAACTTCAAAAGAGCCGAGTGGATAATAAAGTACCTGGAGCAAAGAAACAAGCAACTAGAGGATCAACAAACCATAATGGAGCTTAGAAACATACGAGAAAACTGGCAAGTTTCCAAAAGGAGGAAAGTCAAGTTCACAACGCTTGAGCAAGAAATCAATGTTCATCGTGAGTCTTGGTTGGAGAGGACTAATATCCACTTGGAGAGGATGCTGGAGAATGCCATCAATGAGAAGAATATGTTGAGAAACATGCATATCACTATTTGTCAAGGAATATGGTGTGCCAAGCTAGAATCAGGAACTTGAAGCCCAAGTTGAAGAAGAGATCGAGGAGGAAAAAAGCAGAAGATAAACTTCAGATCTTAGCCGAGGCTTCCTTGGCCCAACATAGCACTTGATGGAGAACACTCAGCCCAAATTTCAAAAAAATTGGGGCACTTTTTGCATTTTTGAAATTTTTGGGCTAAAACATAGAATTTTCTGCCCAATGTGTCGTGCCACCTGGCGCTCGCTTTTGATGGAAGCCTCCAAATGACAAACAATTAGTATCATTAGATTTTTCTTGGAAAAATATGCATGCCTACCAATGGCCAAGAAATTTTGACAGACTTTGAGCCCCCAAAAAGGTCAAAAACACCCAAAAAATGACCTTAATGCCGCTATTTTGACACACAGGAAGAAGTGTTGGGAGAACTCATTTTTGGAGGCGAAAATGGAGGCCAAATTCAAAAATTCCGCTTGTTCTAGAAAGTAGACAGGTAGAACTTTCCAACAAGAACACTTGGAGAAAATTTGGACACTGGGAAGGCCTCGAAAAGTGGCTAAAAACAGGCGCTACGCATAGAGAAATAAGTGCGGCGCATTGGGGAAATTTTGCTCAGTTTGACCAAGTATACTCTGTTTTTCGCCTAGCTTCTTGATAGTTTGACTTTTCTCTTTCTTAATGTCAAAATTATCATGTAATTTAATGTAAATTGATGGATCTTGATGTAATTATGTCAAATTTTCACTCATGGAGGTAGATTCATCTATCAAAAAGTAGTTTGCAACTGAATGAATCAATTCCCTAGTTTCTAGAGGCAAGTTGTTCCACTGCCTAATTTGTAGTTCTCAGTTTAGAATTAGTTGTAACAGCTCATAAACTCATGAGCTCGACCCCTAGAGGCTAGGATGAGTTTTTGTTTGCCTATATCTTGTGATTTTTCCATCATTAGCATGGTTGGACTTTTGAGAAAGCTTGGAGCTTCATTGTATACATTTTCTCAACAGTTTTGGCTAAGGAATAGACCAAGGTTTGTAGCACTCTATTGGATTCATGTCACATGTTGCTTTGATATTGTGTTTCCTTCTGTAAATGTAAGTTTATATGTGTTTTATGTATGTCGTTATCTCTCTTTCTTCTTCTTAACTAAAACAAACAAGGATAAAGGTAGAATCCATTGAAATTGCAGTGCTCTACCTAGGGTTTGCTTAGTTATTGATGTTTTCAGCTGTTTGAAGAGGTTCCTTGAGGTTTTCTTGCCCTCTTCAACTCCTCACCTATCTAAATCTATCTATTTCATTCAATTTTAAGTATAAAATCACTTGCCTACCTTACCCCATTGAGACCTCTGCAAAACTGAGCCTCATTCCCAAGAACCAAAATTTGCCTTTCCATTTGAGCCAACAAAACATCTTTAAATTCAATCAAACTCTTTTGCACACATACCTAGCCTAATATCAGTATTCATATCCATCATCTCAAGCCCTCATTGATCATATTTTTCTGATATTGACAAGGAGAGAGCCCTCTCCCGACCTGGTAGGGCTAGCTACCAGGTTAAGCGTGGTTTGATGTTACCCTAGATCCTGCCTTTCTCAGCTTGAGGTAGATTTAGGCACTAACAAATACAACATATAGTTGAATCAATAATCAATTATAAACTATTTGAGTGATAAGGAATCTCAAAAATAAAATCAAAATAAACGCAATTAGGTAAGAACCACTACTTTGTATTGAACTCAAAGGAGAACAAGCTTACAACCTGGTTTCCTTGATGTCACAAGCCTATTCCAATGGTCTTTGTTCTTTGCCTTGATGACAAGCTTTTTAGGTCCAAAATCAACAGCATATGTTTACAAATCCAAGTTTCTCCAAATCCTCTAGTCTTATGCTCAATTTATAGGTAAGAGGAGGAGGTTTCTAGTTCCTCTTCTCAATGGATATGATGCTTAAGAGGAGGAGATTAGTTCCATGAAACAAGGGATGAGGCGTAGGTATGTAGTAGTTTGAGGTTTATAATTTGGATAAGATTGCTCCATCAAATATTCTATAACTTTATTTTTTATTTTTACTTGCGTGAACATGATTGCGCAGTTTATAGTGGAATATAGTGCACAGAATTGCACAAGACACAATGGTAAAAACTACACATTCACAGGTAATGGCTAGGAAAACTACACAAATGATCAAAATGGTTTCTAAGAAGTGCAACTAAAAATTCCTTTTGTCCCTGGTATTTTGTTACTTCAAGATTGATATGGGATTCACTTGAGACACTCATCGGATGGTGAGAGATCTAAATCGATAGTCATGGTGACAAAATTTAGTGTAACATATTGCCCCCTAAAGTGTAAAGCTAGAAAAGATGTTTGATGACTGAAGCACTTTATCATGTCAAAGGTTTGAATCAGATATCAATTGGTTGAAGACCTGAAACAGACAATCAAGGATTACCATATCAATATATAATCATCATTAAGGTTGGCTTTCCCATACTCAGAGCTTAAATATCTCAATGAATAAGAAGGGAAATACACAAATATCCATGTCAAAAGTAGACACAATATGGATGTAGCCATCAAATATGGATCTATCTGTACAACCATGAATACACAACTCCACAAAACCTGGATGGGTAAAACTAGATCCAGAGTCTTGATCTTCATCTCTATCGATCCATAGTATGAATCTAACTATGTGAGTGAATGTCTTGAAGTCGAACATGGTAGAAACCACTTGATTACCGATCAATGATGTGAACTGTTAACAAGTGCGAGAGAAACCACCAATAATGAAAATGGTTCTCAATTTACTTCCAGTACAATATATGAAGTGTGAAAAGATGTCTTGAAGTCAAACACTCATATAATCATTTGATTGAAGTTCAATGGTGAGAACCTGTCATTGAAGGCGAGAAAATTGCCATTAAGGCATGCATGCCCCAAGATACTGAAGAAGGTTTCTAGATCAACTTCCCAAATTTATTCTTCAAAACTTGACATGAGTTTCGTGTCTTTTCCAATTTGTTATGGCAGACTAATCATTCTTGCAGGCAAGAAGAAACTCCCTAGATTTCCAACAAAACCTAGTAACAAACATCAAAATAATGGCTACCTTTCCTTAGCCTATAAATGAAACATGAAATATGTAGTATGTGAAGAATCACTTACCTATTAGAGAATTTCTTTTAGAAGTCCTTTCAGTTCTTTACACAACCAGTATTTCCTAAATTCCTTAGAGGATTTCCCAATGCTTTCCACATCTTCTCCATGATGCTCCAAAAGAGATTTGCAAAGGCAAAAACATTCAAAGGGATCAAAGCATATCGCATATAAAATCAAAGGTAAATGAAACTGCTAACTTAACATAAAGCATATATAGTTGAATCAATAATCAGTTATAAACTATGTGAGTGATCAAGGAATACTGCAAATAACATCAAAATAGATCCAATTAGGAAAGAACAACTACTTTGTATTGAATTCAAAGGACAACAAACTTACAACTTAGTTTTCTTGATGTCACAAGCCTCTTCCAATGGTCTCCTTTCCTTCCCTTGATGACAAGCTCTTCAGACCCAAAATCAACAGCATAAGTTTACAAATCCAAGTCTCTCTGCTTCCTCTAGTCTATTCCTCAATGTATAGGCAAGAGGAGGAGGTTTCTAGTTCCTCTTCTCAAGAGATATCATGCTTAAGAGGAGGATATTAGTTCTATGAACCAAGGGATGAGGTGCAAGTATGTTGTAGTTCGAGGTTTCTAATTTGGATAATATTCCTCCATCAAATCTTCTAGAATTTTCTTTTTTATTTTTACTTTCATGAACATGTTTGCACAATTTATAGTCGAAGACAGTGAGTAGAATTACGCAAGACACAATGGTTAAAAATGCACATGCACAAGTAGTGGCTAGGAAAACTAAAAAGACGCTCAAAAATGGTTTTTAAGCAGTGTAAGCCAAAATTCCTTTTGTCCTTGGTATTGTTTTACTTCAAGCTTCATAGGGAATTCACTTGAGACACTCATCAGATGGCAAAAGATATGAATTGATAGTCACTGTGTCAAAATTTAGTGTAAAAGTACACAACCACAATACAATTCAGTGATCTAAACTAAGGGTTGCCTTTTAGTGAAAAAAAAACCCTAAATTCACATAAATTCTACCATCAGATCATCTGCCTAATGAATGACCCAGATTGACTATGAAATTACAATATTTTATAAGGATTTTTTTCATATATATTTAGTTGCGGAGGCGCTATCCTCGAACCCATGCTAGGTTGGGGGCTCATAAAAATAGTTGTTCCACCCCTAGACCCCCCTGATGGTGATCATACGGGTGACGTTGCCGCCCCATTAGCAAAAAGGATCCAATGCGACTGAAACAAAATACCTATGAAAAATTAGGAAGATAATCAGGCTCCACACCCAACAATCTCCCACTTGGAGACTAATTATACAAAATCCATCGTTGCTTCACTTGCTTGACAATGACTCCACTTGGACTTGGTTGTTTCTAATATTCACCGTCATATTTGATGACCAACTGAAACTAAGAAGAATATTATTTTCTCCCTAGCTACAACTTTTGTTAACCTATCTGCAAGATTCTGGCTAGTGTGTATCTTTTCTAGCTTCAACTGTCCATCTTCCAACACTGACCGTATGAAGTGGTACTTTAGATGTATATGTTTATTATTGGAATGAAATGTTGAGTTCTTTTCAAGATGAATGCCACTCTGGATGTCACTGTATAACCTACCCATATCCTACTTCTTGCCCAATTCATCCATAAACCCTTATAACCAAATCATTTCTTTACCATCCTTTGTAGCAGTAACATACTCTGCTTTCATTGTTGAAACTACAACAATGCTTTGCAATTTTAAAACCAAACAGATAGTTGTTCCACCTACAGTAAACACATACCCTGTGGTGCTCCTCAAAATATCTCTATCACCTGCCATATCTGCATCAACATATCCCTATAGAGCAATGTTTGAACCACCAAAGAATAATTCTTGATTTGTGGCACATCTCAAATACCTGAGAATCCACTTCACTACCATCCAATGTTATTTTCCTAGATTGTTCATATACATGCTTACAACTCCCACTACATCTGCAATATCAGGCCTTGTGCATACCATTGCATAAATTAAGCTTCCAACTGCTGATGCATATGAAAATTTACACATATAATCCATCTCTTCCCGAGTCTTGGGACACATCTCCTTACTTAGTTTGAAATGGATAGCAAAAGGTGTACTATTTGGTTTTTCATTCTACATATTAAGTATTTCTTGCACCTTTTCTATGTACTCACTCTGAGACAATGTTAATTTATTTTTTTTCTTGTCTCTAGTTATTCTCATACCAAGTATTTGTTTTGCAGCACCCAAATCCTTCATTGCAAATGAATTTGCCAATTTTCCTTTGAACACTTTTATTTATGTTAGGTCCCTATAACACTAGTGATTCCCCCATTACTATTGTCATTGTAGCCATTATTTTTATTTTTGTGCCCCTATTGTCTCCATATTGGTATTATTATGCCCCATAGAAGCCCACTATTGTTATTGTTGTGCCCTTATATTATTATTGTTATGTCGACTTTGATTATATTGTGACCCCTTAGACTCCTATATATAGAAAGGAGGTTTTGTCATTTGTATCATCCAAGAATTGTTCATTTGTGTAATGTAAAGGAGGTTTCCCCCTCAAAGAGGTTGGTTTTGAAGTCGTTGGTCTATCTTTTCTTCTATTTTGTGAGCTGGTTGCATAACATTTGGTGCCAAAGGCTTTGGATTCTAGGGTTTTGCTTCTCCAAACAGGCCATCGTGGAATTTTCTCTATAACTTATTTTATATGACGTTTCAAAAGTTGAAATTAAAATCCAATTTTAGATGAAATTGTGATGAACCTCGGGTCTGAATTTCCGATCTTGACTTGTTATATTTTCGGAGATATGATCCAAGTAAGTTAGGGTTTTTGTAGGCTCCTGAATTACATCCTAAACAAGTGACCTTAGAAAAATCATCATAACATTCTCTCTGAGAATCGGAGTGAAATTTCGTAAGAAGTTGCAGAAATAGGATGGATTGTCATTTTCTGTGTATCGTGTTCAGATCCGAAGCTCAAAACAATGACATGTGGAAGGTCATACAAGTTCTCTCCATTGAACCAGTCTATAATCAAGTCATCGTAGAATATTTGGCATAACTCTTTCTTGAAGAATCCAATATTAATCAAAATGGTGGGGTTATAAATAGGACTCAGAGAGCTACCACAAGACACAATTTCAGACCTTGGAGATCCTAAACTCTGATCTAGGTGGCTCCAAAGACACACAGGACACAAAGGGCTTATGAATGCTTGAAAATCAAAGTGCTCAGAATGACTTCGACCTAGGACCAGAGTGTAGATCTTGTTGTCCTGATTGTGGAGGTGTGAACGGTTCGTCAATCCGAGCTCGTATGAAGGAGAACGATCCAGTCAAAGTTTTGGTCAAAGTTTGACTGTGGGCCAAGTTTAAGTGTCCTACAATTTGACTGACCCCGAGGCATGAAACCTAGCTCCCAAAATCAGTTGAAATTGTGGCCTCGTTAATTTTTCCAATATCCCTTATTTTCTAAAGATTTGAAAATCTCCCCTCTTTGAATAAAAAATTAAAAAAATATATAATGTGGTGGTCGGCCACCACCCCCGCCACCTTCAAAATCCACATTATATAACAAAAAATCAATTTTTTTTGGGCTGACGGGCCATCACCCCTGCCAGCCTACCCACAACCTTAATACCAAAAATATCACATTATATTAAATGGGCTTGGGCCTCCAACCGTCATCGCCCAACCAAATTAATACACATTATTATGGGGTGGGAATGGGCCAAACCCCGAAACCCTTACCACATACGCCAATCACATTTAGTTCGGGACCAGCAAGGGTTAAACCCACCCAACCCACATGGCTGGTCCCCAAGTAGGCGGCCCCATAAAAAGAACGCAACCATGAATTGCACAGCCCATCAATACGATGGTACCACCACCTAAAACGATGGTCCACCAACCTCAAATGACTATGCGTGTTCGGTTAAGTGTGGAAGATATGGGGTGGGCCACCAAAAGTGGACCCGACCCCCTTTAAAAAATTAAATTTTGGTTGTTTAAAACAATAATGTGTTAAAAGGGAGGGGCGGGGTTTGACCACCCGAACCCTCCTTAACCATTTACCAAGTTTACCACTGCACCAAACAAATTCGTTGGTTAATCCATCCACGATTTTATAAATAAACCATTTTTCTCAGTGCACCTAAGAGGGAGGAACCAGGAGCAGGCACGGGTTTCGAGACAGAGGAGGCAGAATCTTGGCACATAGTTCGAGGCAACATTTTGCAGGGGGTGAAATTTCACTTTGTCAGAATTTGACAAATTTTATATGGTTTCAGCACTTCTCGATGCCACGAATGCAATGGTGTTGTCCATTTCTCCATTAGTGTTCTACATTTTTTGGCCATTTTTTAGTATGCAGGTGGAACCATGATTGCTGCAAAAACAGGGATCGGAACCATGATCCTTACAATTTTCCCAAGGAGGTAATTTTTCTCCATGTTGGAATATAGTCAAGTTTACAATTGTTTTTCATGGTTTTCTGCAAGGATCGCAATGGCGAGGTCAGATTCACCTTTGGAGTTGCAGATTTTCAGTCCACCCATGGAGCAGAATCTTTGAGGAATCTAAGGGAAATCTAAAAGATTCCTTGAGCCCCAGATTCTCAATTTCTCAAAATTCAAAAATTGGGCAGTCAATTTTGTGCTATTCAATGCCACAAATCTGATGGTGTGTTCATATTTTTCACTTTCTCATTCTATTCTTCAGCCACTTTTCTAAGTGGAATGAAAGCGTCAGCATTTATGTGCGAGCAGTGATTTCCATGCGATTGATGCCATGAGATCGATGGTACAAACAGCTTCAGCAGTTTGAAATCTGCTTCTTCATATGGCCCTTGGTTGTGAGGTATATTTTGTGTTCATGTACTTCTTTTTATACATTGTGCCACATAGATCCTTGCTGATGTTGATGAGGGATCTTGTTTATTACTTGTTTTCATGATTGCTGCTTGATGTGACGTGGAATCGTCTATGTGATGTACTTATTGTCATGATTTTTCATGTTGTGTTTTGAGATCCCTTTTTTGTATTTTGATGGGATACTCATGTGTCGCCATGCATGTTTGTTTTGAGATCCCTTTTATGCCATGTTGGCGGGATGCTCATCATGCATGAGTTTGTGTCATACTAATAGGAGTCTTTTGACTAAGAGTTCCTGTAGTGGAACATCTCTTGGAGCCACTCCTGCGTGAGGGCATTTTCCTTGTATGATAGCAACATCACCTCTATGTACATCATCACTATTGACAACACTTAATGCAGCGGCCTACACCATCTTGACACCGGGGCCTAGAGACGTAGTCCCTCCTGGACGAACTCTGTTATCAACGGCTTATGTTTTTATGTTGCTGATGATTGACATGTTCCTCTTCTTTACAGCATGCACATGTATTCATTTATGTTCTTTTAAAAATGAAATTTAACACATCACGAAAGTAAAAGGTCTTAGAAGGGTCCTCTCATCTCACCTAGACTTGGATCAAGTGGTATCAGAGTGGTATTTGCGTTGATGTATTGCAATGTGAACAATGGAACGTGAAGTGATAGAGGATGAAAAAGTGATGTACGAGACCAAGCTCAACATTTCCAAAAGGGTGGAAATAATGTATGAAACTCTACAGAAAGAGACAGAGGAAAGGGAGTAATTGCAGCTTCAGCTACAAGCCATGGAAGAGGCTCGGGAAAAATTGAAGCACAACAACCAAATTCTTCAAACAGAGAATGTTGAATTGAAGATGTGTCTACATGAAGCGAAAGAGGAGAAACAAAGTTTGCTACGACAGCTACAAGCAAGGGACGAGGCCTTGGAAAAGCTGTAGTGTGACCCATGTGAGGTAAAAAGTAGTTCTCCATCTTCATGTATATTTCCTGATGATGATTTCGCTATTTTTGAAAATCACACCATAGGAATTGGATCCAAACTGTTGAAGAAAATGGGGTATGAAGGAAAAGGCTTGGGTATCAATGGCCAAGGCATTGTCAACCCCATCAAAGTAGAGGAATTACTGTGTTGAACAGGACTTGGGTATGTCAGGAAAGAAGTTGGGGAATGCGTCGAGACAACAAGCGAACCACCAACAACAGATGATGAGAAGCCTTCATCAATTCTTTCCAAAACAACAGAGGAGGTAAAAGATGTTGATTTCCTTTTGGTTTCGTCTTCACATAGTATGATTTTTGTTGGATATGTGGAGATCCCAATTACAGGGACAAACAAAGGCTCCTTACCAGGACGAGGCACAAGGAGGAAGAAAAACTTGGTGTTAATAAACAAGGCATAACTCAACCATTGGAGGTTATGCAGGGACCTCAATTTGCAGGCTCGAGATACACCAAAGGAGAATGCTCGAAGGTGTCATATGCTTCTGAGACATCGTTGAAATCGTCGAGGAAAGAAAATGATGGGAGCACATTCCCATCATCCCATGCCAGTTTCCATTGCAAGGAAAGAGCTAAGGCAAGCTCTCATCGCCATGCTTACACCAGAAACAACAAGGAAAGGTATAACCAGTGTCGATCTTCGAATGTTCATTTCGATTATAATCATGTTGTTAAAGATGAACGTAAACCATGGCATCGAAGAACATGTACCTTTTGTGTAATACATAACCATACATTTTCTAAGTGTTGGAAAAGAATGCAAGCACACAAAAGGTTGAGGCATGAAAAACCCTCTCAACAGTAGGTAAAGCAAATCTAGAGGAAGAAGATTTGTTGTATTTATTGCGACAGAAATGGCCATCAAAGAGCCACTTGTTGGAGGCTCCATCCAGAGCAGCACCTTAAAGACAAAGTGTCGGTGCATGAACCAAGTGACATAATTGTTCGACAAGAAAAACCACCATAGGGGGATGACCCATTCACAACAATAAGTGAAAAATGGTTTCTAGACATGCTTTTTCATGGTTGTGCTTTTGTAAATCATTTGTTGCATTTTAAAATGTAAAAGTGATGATGTGTTTTCCATCAATTGTTCAACAACAATGATGTCTGGTCTTATTTTGAGTTGCATTTTAAACTGTGAAAGTTATTTTATGTTTCCATCACTTGTCAAAGCAAGAAAATAGTGTTTTGCCTTATGATTATAAATCATGTGTTGCAGTGATGATTTTTTTTCCATCACTTGTTGAAGCATCAATGATATGCTGACCTTATTTTCATAGCTGGAGTGTTGCGTCCATCTTGATGTAAACTTGACCACTGAGTACGTGTTATAAACTCGTGGCAAGTGTGGGACACTTGGGTCAATAGTTGGTCATGAAAGTCAAGCGTGTAATTTTCATAACAATGTACTATAGGATGTGAGGTTACAGGTGTTGGCTCATCGCTTAAGGCCCCGAAGAACAAAGGTGAAGGAGATGAAAGCGAGACCTTTTCAGGACGCTTGTGATGAAGACAAGGTACAGAGAAGTTGGAGATTATTTTTCATACTTTTGGAGGACCAAAAGCTCCTCAGTGGGAAGGATTGATCCAGGTGGCTCTAGAGACACACAGGATAAAGAGGGCTTATGAATGCTCAAAAATCAAAGTTCTCAAAATGATTTTGACCTAGGACCAGAGCGTAGATCTCGTCGTCCTGATCGCAGAGGTGCAAACAGTTCGTCAATCCGAGCTCGTATGAGGGAGAACGATCCAGTCAAAGTTTTGGTCAAAGTTGGGTTGTGGGCTAGGTTTAAGTGTCCTACAATTTGACCAACCCCGAGGCATGAAACCTAGCTCTCGAAATTGGTCGAAATTGCGGCCTCGTTAATTTTTCCAATATCCCTTATTTTCTAAAGATTTGAAAATATCTCCTCTTTGAATAAAAAATTAAAAAAAATATAATGTGGTGGCGGGCCACCACCCCCGCCACCCTCAAAATCCACATTATATAACAAAAAATCAATTTTTTTTGGGCCGACGGGCCATCACCCCCACCGTCCCTCCCTCAACCTTAATACCAAAAATATCACATTATATTAAACGGGCTCAGGCCTCCAACCGTCATCGCCCAACCAAATTAATACACATTATTATGGGGTGGGCACGAGCCACCTCCGATGGACCTGACCCATACCCTGAAACCCTTACCACATATGCCATTCACATTTATTTCAAGACTGACAGGGGTCGAACCCACCCGGCCCCCAAGCAGGCGGCCCCATAAAAAGAGCGCAACCATGAATTGCGTAGCCCATCAATATGATGGTACCACCACCTAAAATGACGGTCCACCAACCTCAAATGACTATGCATGTTTAGTTAAGTGCAAGAGATATGGGGCAGGCCACCCAATGTGGACCTGATCCCCTTTAAAAAAATAAATTTTGGTTGTTTAAAACAATAATGTGCTAAAAGGGAGGGGCGGGGTTTGACCACCCGACCCCTCCTCAACCATTTACCAAGTTTACCACTGAACCAAACAAATTCGTTGGTTAATCCACCCATGATTTTATAAATAAAACTATTTGCTCAGAGCGCCCAAGAGGGAGGAACTAGGAAAGGGCACGGGTTTCGAGACAAAGGAGGAAGAATCTTGGCACGCAGTTCGAGGTAGCTTTTGTAGGAGGGGTGAAATTTCACTTTGTCAGAATTCAAAAATTGAACAGTCGACTTTGCACTATTCAATGCCACAAATCTGATGGTGCATTCATATTTTTCATTTTCTCATTCTATTCTTCAACCACTTTTCTAAGTGGAATGCAGGTGTCAGTTTTTATGTGCGAGCAGTGATTTCCATGTGACTGATGCCATGAGTTCGATGGTTTGAACAACTTCAGCAGTTTGAAATCCACTTCTTCAGATGGCCCTTGGTTGTGATGTATATGTTGTGTTCACGTACTTCTTCTTTATGAATTATGCTGCACAGATCCTTGTTGATGTTGATGAGGGATCTTGTTTATTACTTGTTTTCATGTTCCTGCTTGATGTGACGTGGAATAGTCTATGTGATGTGCATATTGTCATGATTTGTCATGTTGTGTTTTGAGATGTATTTTTATTGGATACTCATGTGTCGCCATGCATGTTTTTTTGAGATCCCTTTTATGCCATGTTAGTGGGATGCTCATCATGCACGAGTTTGTGTCATATTGGTAGGAGTCTTTTGACTGAGATTTCCTGTAGTGGAACATCTCTTGGAGCCACTCTTGCGTCAGGGCATTTTCCTTGTATGATACCGACATCACCTATATGTACATCATCACTATTGACAACACTTAATGCAGTAGCCTACACCATCTTGACACTGGGGCCTGGAGACATATTCCCTCCTAGACGAACTCCGTTATCAATGGCTTATTTTTTTATGTTGCTGATGATTGACATGTTCCTCTTCTTTATAGCATGCACATGTATTCATTCATGTTCTTTTAAAAATGAAATTTAACAAATCACGAAAGTAAAAGGTCTTGGAATGGTCCTTTCATCTCACCCGAACTTGGATCAATTAAAAAGATACAATAGATTTGATATCTGTAGGTCTTAAACCCATATAGAAATTACCTGCATACGAATTCTAAAACATGGAAAATAAAGAACGCGAGAGAATAACACTTAAAACACATATACATAGAGATTTTCCCTTTGATCCCAAAACTGGGACTACCAGCTTGATTTTTCATTATGTTCCTTTCAATGTTATAATACATATTTATACATGCTAAAGCATCCAATACCATGGACCGAAAACCATCACGTCCAAAACCATGGACCAAAAACCTTCGCGTCCAAAAACATGTGCAAAAATCATGCACAAAACCATAGGTGGGTCCGCCCAACCTAACATAGGTTCCAAAACCAAAATTTTCCAGGGCGCTGCCCCGAACCCCATAGAGTGGGGTTACCTGCACCCCTCAAACCCCCTGTGACCCCCTCGCTACGCAATTGGGGTGACGAAAGGGGGGGCTTCGCCCCCCCCCCCCAACCCCCTGGTTAACTATGTGGGCTAGTTTTGGAAAGAATATAACACAACCCAACAATATCGAGTTCCTACAAAGAGAAAAAAGGTATGTAGTTTTTAAAAAACAAATTGCATAAGTTTTTTTTGAAAAATTAGTTTGAAGTGATTCAAAGGGCATAGTGAGGCACAATTATCATTAATTTATGCCCCGAAGAAAGAAAATGGAAACAACTAGTAAGCAACCTGAAATCTCTACCATGACTCATGAAGAAGAGGAAGAAATGCAACATGATATATCAAAATTAATAGATCAAGTGCAACAATTTTCACCCTCACAAAATGTAACAGAAGCTAAGATGGATGGTTTAAAGAAAGGCATGGAAGCTAATATGAATGATGTGAAAGCTAAGATGGATGGCATGGAAGCTAAGATGAATGGCATGGAAGCTAATATGGATGGCGTGGAAGCTAAGATGATGGCATGGAAGCTAAGATGAATGGTGCGGAAGCTAAGATGGATGGTATAGAAGAAACACTTAAAGGCAACATGGAAGATTTGAAGATAGATTTGATAAAGTTGATACAAGAAATGCTTCCTAAGAAATGTTAGGAAAATAATCATGATTTCATAGACTCTAATGTTGGATTGAAGATCCACCATGTTCCAAAGATCGATATGAGGAAGTTTGATGGCAAGGATCCTGTAACATGGATACTATAGATGAAGCAATACTTTGATCTCCATAATGTAAAAAACATGCAAAAGGTACACATTACAACTTTTTATTTGGAACCAAATTAGTTTGTGTGGTATCGACAGCTTTGCTCTCGTAAACAAATTGTCACTTGGGCAATTTTTACGGAAGAAATGATAACACGTTATGACGATACAAAAATAAACACGTTTTTTAGCCAATTGATAAATACAAAAGGGTTCAATGATGGAGCACATTGAGGACTTCCAAAAATTGAATATAAGGGTAAATATATTCCATAGGATAATAGGATTGATTTGTTCATAGGGACTTTAAAGGATAACATCAAACATGAGGTTTGACTTTGGGAACCTGATTCATTGGAGAAGGCATTCAAGTTGGCAAGAAAAATGGAAAGAAAAATTATGGCAACAAGGAAGCCTACCACTCACAACTATAAAGATGGAAGTGTTGTTGCCCCTAGCCTTTCACAACCTACAAGGTTGATACCACAACAATTGGAAGAAAAAGGAGAAAAAGGGCTTTGTTATAGTTGTGATATCAAATAAACTAAAGGTCATGAGTGTGCTGAGAAGAAATTATTTTACATAGATTATGAAGAGGAGGAAGAAAAGGAACAAGAAACGTCAAAAGAAGAGGATATACACTAGGAACAAACCCTAGAGAAAGAAGAAATGAATCCAACCATATCTTGTAATTCATTGTTCGGAATTACGACTCCTCAAACTATCAAGATAGAAGGACATATTAAGAAGTAAAAGATAATAGTGTTGATTTATTCAGGCAAAACCCATAATTTTATTCATTGTATGATAGCCAAGGAATTGAATTGCTTCCTATATCTAGCACTAGAGTGTCAAATGAGGGTTGCAAGTGGAGGAACCATAAAATGCTCTGGAAAGTGCCATAATATCAAGCTATCCATGGAAGAATATGTATTGAATAGCCCAATGCTTTCCATTCCAATGGGTGGTGCTGATGTTGTACTAGGAGTCCAATGGCTACAATCTTTGGGTACGATAGCTTTTCATTTTGAAGAACTTTTCTTGAAAATTTTTTTGGTAGGAAAGGAAGTTGAATTAAGGGGTATCACAGGGAAACTGGGAAGATAATCAGCTCTAACAGAATGAAAATTCTTCTAAAGAAAGAACAATGAGGCATAATTGCACAATTATGTTCACTAGAGGTTCCCACATCGAAATCATCTATTTCTCTAGATCTCCAAAAAGTCTTGGATAATCATTTTAAGGTATTTGAGACTCCCAAAGGCCTCCCACCTATTCGTGATCATGATCATGCTATTCATTTGATTCTAGGAAGTGTTCCTCCAAACATCAGGCCTTACAGATATCCCTATGCCCAAAAGAGTGAAATTGAACGTATGGTTGCAGAAATGTTAGACGCTGGTATAATTCAACCTAGTTAAAGTTCTTTCTCTACTTTGTAGTATTGGTGCACAATAAGGATGGATCATGGCACATGTGTCTAAATTATAGGGATCTCAAAAAGCTCACTATTAAAGATAAATTTCCCATTCCTATCATTGATGAATTATTGGATCAATTGCATGGATCAATTTAATTAACCAAGTTGGATCTTCATTCAGGATAACATCAAATTAGAATGAAGACTAAAGACATTCTGAAAACAACATTTAGAACTCATGATGGTCATTATGAATTTTTGGTCATGCCTTTTGGCCTTAACAATGCACCTTCTACATTTCAAGGTTTGACGAATTCCATTTTCAAACCCTTCCTTAGAAAATTTGTGTTAGTATTTTTTGATGATATACTAATCTACAACAAGTCTTGGAAGGATGATGTTCAACATGTTAACGAGGTGCTCAAACTATTGGAGGAGAAACAATTATATGCAAAAAGATCCAAATGTTTATTTGGAGTACAAGAGGTGGAATATCTGGGCCATATTGTATCTCATATAGGTGTTAAGGTAGACCTTAGCAAAATTAAATCCATTAAGGAATGGAAAATCCCCACATCCATAAAGAATCTGAGAGGATTTCTCAGGTTGACAGGGTATTATCACAAGTTTTTTAATAATTATGAGAGAATAGCAACACCTCTAACAACATTATTGAAGAAAGATGCATTTTCATGGACTCCGGAAGAAAAAAAGGCCTTTGAACATCTTAAAGAGGAGATGTGCCAAGCATTGGTCTTAGCTACACCAGACTTCACAAAAACCTTTATTGTGGAATGTGATGCCTCAAGAAATGGAATTGGTGCTATTTTAATGCAAGAAAAAAGACCAATTGCTTTCAAAAGTTGTCCAATCAAAGGAAAGTATTTACACAATGCTATTTATGAGAAGGAAATGTTGGCAATACTACATGCACTTAAGAAATGGCGACCCTACCTAATGGGAAGACACTTCAAGGTAAAAAAGGATCATGATAATCTTAAATACTTTTTAGAACAAAGATTATCATCAGAAAAGCAACAAAAATGGGTCACAAAGATGTTGGGTTATGACTTTGAAATCATCTACAAAAAAGGGAAGAAAAATGTTGTGCCAGATGCACTCTCAAGAAAGGATGAGGATGTGGAAGCATTTCTTTGCGCCATTTCTATTATCCAACTAGATTGGATAAACGAAGAAAGGGATGAATGGAAGAATGATGTAGAAGTGTGGGCACTCCACTACAAGAAAAAAGGACATTGGTGAGGGGCAAAAAATGTCACCATATGCTTATTGGTAACAGTGAAAAGAGCATTTGTCACCAAAAACTAAACATCACCAAAGGTGGTGTCGCCAAAAGTATAGGTGTTGTAGTGACATACAAAGTCCGTTACCAATAATGATTTATAATGATGGATAATGACCGTCACCATTTCATATGAGCAATGGTGATGGACCATAGCCTTCGTCACCAAAAAACGTCACCAAAGGTGGCATTGCCAAAAGTATAGGTGTTGTAGTGAAATTCAAAGTTTGTCACCAATAATGATTTATAATGATGGATAGTGACCATCACCATTGCATATGAGCAATGGTGACAGACCATAGCCTCGGTCACCAAAAACTAAACGTCACTAAAGGTGGCGTCGCAAAAGTATAGGTGTTATGGTTACATTCAAGTTCCATCACGAATATTGATTATAATGATGGATAGTGACCATCACCATTTCATATGAACAATAATGATTTATTGTGATGGATATTTAATGGCCATCACTATTGGTGCATATATATGGTGACGTTCATTGACTGTCACCAAAAGCCGCATTACTAGAAGTATAGGTGTTGTGGTGACATTCAATGTCCATCACGAATAATGACTATAATAACGGACAATGGCCGTCACCATTTCATATCAACAACAACAATTAATGGTTATGGACCTTTGAGGGTCGTCATTATTGATGCATATATATGGTGGTGTTCGTTGACCATCACCATTTCATATTTTTGGTGAGGGTCGAAAAATATCACCAAAGCTCTTTAGTGATGGTCAAAAGAGCCTTCATCACCAAAAACTGATCATCAAAATTCCATATAGATGTTAGGGCATGATGGAATCAAACCACCAACCTCCTTCTTGTAAAGCAGGTGCTCTTCCATTGAGCTAGCACCCTTTAAAGAATTATATTTTTTAAAATTAGACCTTGAAACTTCATAAATTGTAAAGTCTACAACTTTCAATAAATTAAAGTCTCAGCAATATTTTACTAAACAAGCAAAGCAACATCGAATATGTAGGTCCCTACCTAATTGTTATTGAAGTTATGAAAATTGGGTGGAGGGAAAAATAGTTATGTAGAAGAGAATCAATATGTTTAGTTGAATACTCAATTAGAAGTGAAACTCTAAAGACATTTATAACCTACAAATGACCTATAACTATCAAATGCACCAAATATTTCAAAGGGAATGTCATAAGTGGATATCATATGGAAGAAGAGGAGGCAAGGACTTGAAACCCTTGTACATCTTGGCATGCCTTAGCACTTGGCACATCTTAGCTTGTTTGACATGTCTTCGTACTATCTGGCAAATCTTAGCATGCCCTAGTATTCCCTAACACACCTTGGCAGTCATGACCTCACAACTAGCGTTGAATTTTTCCATGACTTGGAAACCTTACATTCACTAGAACACCTTAGCACTCCCTAGTTGTAATGCCGTATGTTATCCTCCATAATGTCCCAGGCTGATGAAGAGATCGATGGAGGTAACCACAAGCCAAGCTTTTAGTTTGGTAGCTAGCCCTACCAAACTAGAGAGGGCTCTCTCTATGAAATCACAACCAAGAGATGATTGGAATGTAAAGGATTTTAGGCTAGATAGCTAGGGTAAGGTGGGTTTTTGGAAAATTTAGGGACTTGGAACTCTATCCACTGGTGCCTTGTCTGGTAGGGACTTTTTCAAGGAGGCAAGGACTTGGAACTCTGTCTAGGATAAAGCACCTAACATGCATGACAGAAGCTCCCTAGAATGGAGTACCTCCTACCTAGAAGAGTGTCCCCTGCTCAAAATATAGAACCCTTCTCTACTGTGCACTTTTCTTAAAGATAAATCTATGCATAAAATAGTACTACGAAAAACACCTAAATTAAGAAAAGTGAGCATATAAGTCAAACTATAAAAGTATAATAAATATGGCTCTATATAATTTTAGGAAACACTAGACAAGCATGCTTTCATACAACAATAATAAGATGCCTAAAATCGTTGTGATTCTTTCATCGTTGCTATACCCTCACAACAAAAATGGAATTTATAGCATGTACCCCAAGGTTGTATGCATTTGTTGAAGGCGTGGATTGAAAGGATCTACTGAGATGAAGTACTATTGAAGGTGAAACACCTTAAAAGCAATAAATAAAGTCTATTTTGACTTCAACCCATTTGCACACAGACCAAGCCTACTACTAGGTACACTTCTCTGCTGAATGGAAACTACAATGTATTGTAGTGTTGCTGAAGGAAAAACACCTTTAGTGCAACATGGATATTGTCATTGTGGCCTATGTTTTCGATGATCTCATCAATATAGGTAATAACTTTGATAATTGAAAAACCAAAAGGTGAGATGCATAGATCATTTGAAATGACAGATTTGGGCATACTTTATTATTGTTTAGGAGTGTTAGTATAGAAAATGCAAGGTAACTTGTTGTGTCTTTATGTCACAGGCCAAGGATGCAAAGAAATACATAAAATATTAAATAGCATGGTATAAATCAATTGGAGGTTGTTTTGAAATGAGAATGGAATTCTCCTTGTACGGGTTATAATCTAGTGGGTATAACTTTAAATAAGAAACTAATAGTTATGGGGTTTAAATTGTCTCACAATTCATGAAAAGACTCAAATTTGTTCACTAGAAAGAAGTAGAGAAAGTCATCAGGTTTATGGAAGGGAACACCCTATTCGCAGGAAGATAACTTGAAATTAGTTGGGCATATTATTTCTCGTCTTCTTGTACGTGTGTGTTTTGAAAAGATAACCACATCCAAAGACTCAATAACAATTCTAGTAAAGTTTATAGATGTGAAGCACTTCTGAGAAAACCCATCGCTTAATGAAAATTGAGCAAGGAGTATGTTGAAGGATTCAATCTTGCACTCAGTCAAAAAAAGGAAGTTGGGGTATCCAGCATCTTTCCAACAAATTGACTCCAACCATAATGTGAAAAGTGGGTTAACTACGAAACCTCTTTCCCACTTTGTAGTATTGTTCCCTCTTGAATTCCAATAGGTATTTGGCTGCTTAGATCCACAAAACTCGTGCCAGGTAAACTCTGCATGATACAATTATGACGTGCAAGATTGACACACACTCTAGTTTCCCTCTAAAAGAGGGTAAGTCAAAATAATATGACAATCTTAATTGTAATTTGATCATACAATATTGAGGTATTGCATGGAATAAACAATATGCTATCAATGCACTAATGAAGAACTCAAAATAAATGAATTTCTTATTGCTACAATAGCGCCTCTTGGGATTCTCATATTAGGCACCTAACCTGCATGGCGAAAGCATCCTAGAATAGAGTACCTCCTACCTAGAAGTGTGTCCCCTGCTCAAAATATAGAACCCTTATCTACTGTGCACTTTTCTTGAATATAAATCTGTGCATAAAACAGAACTATGAAAAACACCTAAATTAAGAAAAGTGAGCATCTAAGTCAAACTATAAAAGCATACTAAATATGGTTGTATACAATATTGAGGTATTGCATGGAATAAACAATATACTTTCAATGCACTAATGAAGAACTCGAAATAAATGAATTTCTTATTACTACAATAGCGCCTCTTGGGATTCTTGGAGAAATCACCTATCCTGCATGGCAAAAGATTCCTAGAATAGAGTACCTCCTACCTAGAAGTGTGTCCCTTGCTCAAAATACAGAACCCTTCTCTACTCTACACTTTTCTTAAAGATAAATATGTGCATAAAACAAAACTAAGAAAAACACCTAAATTAAGGAAAGTGAGCATCTAAGTCAAACTATAAAAGCATACTAAATATGCCTAAAAGCGATGCACTTCTTTCATCGCTGCTACAACCTCTTAGGAAAACTATAATCTACAACATGTATCCCAAGGTTGCATGCATCTACTAAAGGTGCAGACCGAAAGTATCTACTATGATGAAGTATTGTTGAAGGAGAAACACCTTCAAAACAACAGATAGAGTCTAATGTGCATTCAACCCATTCGCACACAGGCTAAGGTTTCTACTGGGTACACTTCTCCCATAAATGGAAACTATTGTGTATTGCTGCTTTACTGAAGGAGAAACACCTTCAAGGAAACACTGATAAAACTTAACATATATTGTCACTGTGGTATCGGTTGTAGAAGTTCTCATCAATATAGGTAACAACTTCGGTAATTGAAAAACCAAAAGGTGAGCTACATAGATCATTTGAAATGATAGATTTGGGCATACTTTATTATTTTTTAGGAGTGTTAGTATAGAAAATGCAAGGTAGCATGTTTCACCTTTATGTCACAGACCAAGGATGCGAATAAATACAGAAAATAGTAAATAGCATGGTACAAGTCAATTGCAGGTTCTTTTGAAACAAGAATGGAGTTCTCCTTGTGCAAATTCTTATCTATTGGGTATAGATTTAAATACGAAATTATAGTTATGGGGTTGGAATTGTCTCATGATTTATGGCAAGTCCCAAAGTGTTTCACTAGAAAGAAGTAGAGCGAGTCGTCAGGTTTATGAATGGAAACACCCTATTCACAAGTAGATAATTTCAAATTAGCTGGCCATATTATTTCTCCTCTTCTTGTACATGTGTGCTTTGAAAATCTAACCACCTCCGAAGACTCAAGAACAACTCCAGTAAAGTTTATAGGTGTGCAACACTTCTGAGAAAACCCATAACTTAATGACAATTGAGCGAGGAATATGTCGAAGGATTCAATCTTGCACTCAGTCATAAAAAGGAAGTTGGGGTATCCAGCATCTTGCCAAACAACCGACTCCAACCATAATGTGAAATCCAATTTAATTGTGAAACCTCTTTCCCACTTTGTAGTATTTTTGCCTCTTGAATTCCAATAGGTATCTTGCTACTTAGATCCACAAAACTTGTCCCAGGTAAACTCAGCAATAAATTGATTTAAAAGTGAGGTATATGCCTGAAAAATAAGAGTCTGACTCTTCAACTCTGATTTAGTGGCAAGGAAATATTCAACTTTAAATGCTTGATCTTCTATAGTGTAAATTTATAGATAAATGGTTAGCGTAAATCTATCCATGGTCCACATATACCAAAAAACCATGTATGTCTGGACTCTGGTTGTGTGTAAGAGAGGGGAGATCACATAAATAATCCATTATCAAAAGAAAAAGTTAAAGCACAACATTCTATGGAGAATTTTTTTTTAATTTTTTTACATACCTTAGAAAGTTTGAAAGGACATAACTGAAGCTTCCCTCTCCTTCCACACTTCATTAAATATGCCCCTTTTCCAATGCAGATGTGGCCTGCGGAATCACAATCAAAAAATAAAATATGAATAGTAAGTTTAATGAATTAAAGTAGCTTTGTTATACCTCAAGCAAATGGACTATGAGAAATTGGATTCATTCTTTACAAAAGATGATATAGCAAGATCTAATTACATTTTTAACTGAAACAAAGGTAAATTGGATTCATGCTCTACAATAGACAATATAATGAGATCTAATGAAATTTTCAACTCAAGCAAAGGTAAGTTGAGTAAGCTCAAGATCGAAAATGATGGCGTCCAACTTCTGATTGGTAGTTACTATATATATCTTGCTAGAGACTATAATCTAAAGGTATTTATTATATGTGAAGATAAAAAAATGAAAGGAATGTGAAATTTTGACCATCAACTATAAGTTCCTTTCAAGGACTAGATCAAACCATAACATTGTTATCAAGATAATCAACTCACCCATTCTAGTACGCTTCTAGTAGTTTCATGATAAAACTCAAACTCAATAAACTTCAAACAACATAAATTAACCAACAATATGTCTGAGGTTGATTACCTAAGGATTATATCATACTAAATTACCTTTTGCATCTAACATTGAAAATGATTGTGAAAGAAATGAAGACAAATCAGTGATTATGATGGATGCATGTGATGAAATAAAATAAAAAAAGACCTTTCTTCTTGCTACTGATGAGCCTTCTAGGGGATTCTTGGATGAAGTTGATCCTGATCAACTTTATAAAATCAAAGAGACACTTTCTAGCTACTCTGATTTGATGAACAACAACCCTAATGCTTATGAAAATGAATATGGAAAGCAATAAGCATCGATGAACCTGGTCTTGAAGAAGGTGTCTCAAAGTCTAATATGGATAGTATTTTAAATTTCTACAGCTAGTAAAGGGTTTTCCTAATTGGGTTCCCTAGAAAATTTTGTTTTTTATGTTATAGTGTGACTGTGTTTTATTTCTGTTCTATTCCACTACAAATTGGTAGAGATATTTTTTGTCTTCATGCAACAATTAGTTTCAGATTTATTCATTCAAGTAGTTGCAAAAATTATACACAAGGGACAATTAATCTATATTTTCACTTATATCTTTTGCAAGTAAAATTCACAACTAAATTTTCATCCAAAGTGTTTAGGTTACTAGCAAGTGGTATCACAGCATATCTCAACATTGCAAGGCATAAATCATACTATTCAATAAGGTTGAGACTTGAGATGAAAAAATCTTCCCAAGTTATGCAAGCAAGAAAACTACTGATTTTATGTTCTAAATCTATCCAACCAGAACAAAATTATGCCATTTTCAACACCCTCTAGTCAAAGCTATTCCTGGCCTCATTCAACTCAATTAAGAATATTTCAATCTCGTTGAGATTTCTTCTTCATTTCATGCTTCTGAGTTATATATTTATGCAACTTAATATATCATTTATGTTAAATGATTATTCATTAAAAATTATTTAGTCCGTCCAGTGCATCTACCTAATTTTCTGATCAATTTCTGGGAAGACTCTATCAGACATTTGCAGCAGAAAATAGAAGATGGTTTTAGTACATAGTGTTATAAAACTCTAATATGGAAAAAGTATTTTGGGTTGTCTCCCTAAAAATATTTACAAAATTTTCAATGCCAAAGACATTTCAGGGAGAATTTTAGTCAGGGAGAAATTTAGTATTATTTTTGAAAAATTTTAATGCAACTAAAAGAAATTCTTCCCGTTTGCTCAAAAGATTCCAGCACCAAATATGTGTGAATTCACATAACGTAAGATTTGGAAATAATTAAATTTCACTTCGCTTTTCCAGGATCATATATGAGTGAATTCACAAAACCTGAGATTTTGATTCTGGAAACACTTAAATTTCACCTCATTTATTAGGATTGGAAGTTCCATAAGATACAAACATGTAGCATTAAGGATCTACTTTGCTTGTTTAAGGACAATTTTCAGTTTATAAATAGTGATACAAGGATCCTTGTATACATGCCTTACACAGCTCTTTGGTCACAACTAATGAAACTGAACTCCATCAATACATAATAGAAAAGGTAGAATGTAAGAGAGCATCTACTTTTCAACATATACTTTGACAAAAATAAACATCTATACAGTCATATAAAGTTGTCACCACACCAAAGAAGGAATTAAAAACCAAAATAAAAATAGGAACAAGCTTGGATTGTTATGGTTACTATAACAAAATGTTAAATAGGATCAATATGTTAATATGGAAAATAGTGTAGTTGATTATGATTTATTGATCCCAAGGGGTTAGCCCAACCGAATGTCCTTAATGTTACTGGGTATTTGGCGAGTTCTGTGCTTGAAGGTGCCCTATTTGAAATCCCTTGGGTGAGGTGCACTAGTCAATGCCAATGGGTTTACCAAGGATGCCATCCATGAATGTGGGGGAAAATCCATTGGGATTCCCCGAAGAGTTTTTCTTGGAAAGAATAAAAATAGGATTTCCTAAAGAGAAATTTTGAGATGCATACAATGTACACCCAGTAAAATCAACTCTATAGAGACAAACCATAAAAGAAGGAAAAATACATATTCTTTTACCTATGATCCCTCGTTTTCCCTCTCGCCCTGTGAAAAGTGAAAATATGCTACTCTTAAACATAAAAGAAAGGATGAAAAAAATAGTGAATTTTGAACCAGTCCTCCTTGTGTGGAAGAAGACTAAAAGTGGGGTGGAAATGCAGCGAGGTTAGAAATGAAACATACCTGGGCACCATTAATGGATTGAAGAGGTAAAACCTTAACTCACAACTCTCTTCAATCTCATTTTCCCTCCCACCCTGTGAAAAGTGAAAATATGCTACTCGTAAACTTAAAAGCAAGGATGAAAAAAATAGTGAATTTTGAACCAGAGATTTGAGGTGTGTATACTCCTCCCCATGTGGAAGAAGGCTAAAAGTGGGGTGTAAATGCAGCAAGGTTAGAAATTAAACATATCTGGGGCCATCAATGGATTAAAGATCAAATGGTGGGGGATATGAGGTGTGTGTACTCCTCCCTGTGTGGAAGAAGACTAAAAGTGGGGTGAAAATGCAGCGAGGTTAGAAATGAAACATACCTGGGTGCCATTAATGGATTGAAGATCCAATGGTGGGGTTCGATATCAGTCTGCTACTGGTAAAACCTTAATTCAAAACACTCTTCAATCTCGTTTTCCCTCCCGCCTTGTGAAAAGTGAAAATATGCTACTCTTAAACTTAAAAGAAAGGATGAAAAAAATAGTGAATTTTGAACCAGTCCTCCTTATGTGGAAGAAGACTAAAAGTGGGGTGGAAATGCAGTGAGGTTAGAAATGAAACATACTTGAGTGCCATTAATGGATTGAAGATCCAATGGTGGGGTTCGATATTAGTCTGCTACTGGTAAAACCTTAATTCACAACTCTCTTCAATCTCATTTTCCCTCCTGCCCTGTGAAAAGTGAAAATATGCTACTCGTAAACTTAAAAGAAAGGATGAAAAAAATAGTGAATTTTGAACCAAAGATTTGAGGCCTGTGTGGAAGAATACTAAAAGTGGGGTGTAAATATAGCGAGGTTAGAAATGAAACATACCTGGATGTCATTAATGGATTGCAGATCTAATGGTGGGGTTCGATATCTGAGACCTGTGTGGAAGAAGACTGAAAGTGGGGTGTAAATGTAGCGAGGTTAGAAATGAAACATACCTGGGCATCATTAATGGATTGAAGATCTAATGGTGGGGTTCGATATCAATCTGCTACTGGTAAAACCTTAATTCACAACTCTCTTCAATCTCGTTTTCCTGCTACTAGTAAAACCTTAATTCACAACTCTCTTCAATCTCATTTTCCCTCTCGCCCTATGAAAAGTGAAAATATGTTACTAGTTTTCCCTCCCTCTGCCTTATGAAAAGTGAAAATTTAATTCACAACTCTCTTCAATCTCGTTTTCCCTCCCACCCTGTGAAAAGTGAAAATATCTACTAGTTTTCCCTCCGCCCTATGAAAAGTGAAAATATCTACTAGTTTTCCCTCTGCCCTATGAAAAGTGAAAACACACTACTTGTTTTAGAAAGTAAATGAAGATTGGAATTAGGAGGGATTTGTTACATCAAAATTAAGGCTTAATTTTTTCAAAAAAATAAAATTTCCCTCCCTAAAAAACAATAAATACAATATTTATAGAGTATAGAGTAGATGTGTAGCTGTAATGTAAGTATGTAAACAATTCTAATATGGGCTTCGTTAAAGAATAATAGTAATGATAATAATAAAAGTCAAAAGTATGGGGATGAGTGAAAAAATCTAAATGTTGGCTCAATTAATAATAAAATTCAATTTGTTATATTTTGATTTTGTTATTAACTTGTGAATAGGTTTTGTTACAATACCATGAGCCAATACCATGGCTTATCAATACCTCAATCCCAAAAACCATAACTTATTTCACAACCAAAATATTTTATAACAATATGACAAGATTCTTAACCATGGATATTCACCCCCCACTTTACAGTGGATATTATTAACTTGTAAAAAATTGTTTTTGTTATAATACCATGGGCCAATACTATGGCTTATCAATACCACATTGATCCGGATTTAAACAGGAACGCAACAAATTACAGAGATAACCATATACACAAAGATGCAGCGGAAATAATACTTCATTTCATTAATGGAAAATACTGAAATATGCTTACAACCAGAAATGGAAATAAACCAGCTAGGGCGATGGTAGCTTATCTCTGAGAAGAGATGTGATGGCTACATGCCTCTGAACTATGTTACACTGAGGCTCGAAGGCCTATTTATTGTTGAGAAACAATGGAAAAACCTTAACATTCCAAAACCTAACCCTAGGAGATGAAACGCCAAATTGTGGGCCCCGTTTGGGGGGAAATTGGTACATCAACTTCCCGGGGTCGTAACTTTGGCATATGATCTCCGTTTGACGCGTACAATAGCTCATTAGAAAGATCTATCCGAGCACTATCATTGTTTGAACGGGAAACATCGGTCCATTCCATGGACCCATGTTGCCCCCGAATTCCCCAAAAAACGTCGTTTAGGGCCTCAAAACGGCTCCGGAAGTTCAGGACCCGAAAGACTGCTAAAAATAGTAAGTTGTGCTACAATTAAGGAAACTGAAAATGCTGAGAAAGACAATGGTGGGGGTCCAGGTGGACTTGGCAGGTGGCCACCAATATCCACCTGGATCATTCCTCCCCCCTTAGGAAGCAATGGTCCCCATTGCGTTGAGCTCCTCCATGAGATGAGGAAACTTCTGCTGAACTTGTTCCCTGGTGAGCCACTTGCCCTGTTGAAGGAGTTGGCCTGCTTTGACAACTCGATACAGTTGGATATTCTGTTGGCGAGTGTTCTTGATCTGTGTGTCCATGATCCGATCAGTTGCAGCTTGTTCCATGCAATTTGGATTTAATTTTGTGGGTTTGAGCTGTTCTGCAATGTCGGATGTGTCTAGCAATGGTGGAAAGTATGGCCGAAGGCGGTCCACATTAAACACTGGGTGCAGGCCAAGGAATGGGGGAATGCTGAGCTCAAATGCATTGTCTCCCATAGCCTTAGTAATGGTGTAAGGACCATATCGGAGTGGTCTCAATTTCCGATAGGCTCCAGTAAGGCGTTCCTTTTGCAAATGCAACCAGACTTTGTCGCCCACCTGAAACTTGTGTGGCACCCGGTGTTGATCATGTCGCTGCTTGTACTTGGCATTTGATTTCTCAAGAATGTCATGGACCTGCTGGCGAATATGTTGGATGCGCTCAATGAAGCTGGTGGCCTTATCTGTTTCGGACTGGACATGAGCTGAATTCATGTGAGTACCTGCAAGTGGCATGGCCACATCAATGGGGCATAGTGGCTGGAATCCCAAACCCACCTGAAAAGGGCTATGGCTAGTGGAGCTGTGAAGAGCTCGGTTGTAGCTGTGCTGAACATAGGGGAGGCTCTCGTCCCATGTGCGTGGATGCTTTGAGTTATACATGCGCAGAATGTGCACAATCATCCTGTTGACAACCTCTGTCTGGCCATCAGTTTGAGGATGGAAGGCTGTGGACTTCGTGAGTTTGGTGTCCAGCATTGACCAGAGACTGGACCAAAATGTGCTGAGAAACCGACTGTCCCGATCTGAGATGATAGACTGTGGGATCCCAAAGTGCACCCACACTCGTTCAAAGAAGAGTTTAGCAGTGGCTTCTGCTGTGATATTCTTCTTGCAGGCCATCATAATGGCCATCTTCGAGAACCTGTCGACGACCACAAAAACACAGTCATTTCCATTCTTAGTGGAAGGAGGCCTGACATGTAATCCATGGAGATGGATTCCCAAGGTCGACTAGGGGTAGGCAACGAGGTATAGAGGCTGTGCTTCTTAATGGTCGGTTTGGCAATGGCACAGGCAGTACATGATCGGATGTACTTCCCAACATCCTGTCGAAGATTCGGCCAATAGAAATAATTTTGCAGTACTGCCACTGTTTTCTCGACCCCGAAATGCCCAGCAGCCCGACTGTAGTGTGCTTCCCAAATCATCTTGGCACGCTCGCTTGAAGGAACACAAAGGTGACCGAGGTGGCATAATAGGCATCCTGGAGGTGAAAATCTGCAACATGCCGACCCTCCAAGAGTGTCTGGTATGTGTGGCCGAATTCTGGGTCGCTTTTGTAGAGAAGTGGCCAATCAGAAGTCTCGTGCCCACAAGAGTTGAGCACGGTGGTTAGCGCCATGATCGGTGGTCGACTGAGGCAATCTGCAACATTATTGGTGCTGCCCTTTTTATACTTGATATTCAAGTGAAACTGTTGCAGGTATGTAGACCACTTCTGATGGCGATCATTCTGCAATTTCCCTTGGGTCTGTATGAACTGCAGAGGTCGGTGGTCTGTGTGGATGACCGTTTCCTTCCCCAAAATGTAATGCTTCCATTGTCGGCAGGCCTGTACAATGGAATACATCTCTTTATCATAAGTGGGGTACTTCCGGACTGTGTCTGAAAGTGTTTCACTGTGATATGCCACTGGATGTCCATGTTGAGTAAGGACTGCCCCAATAGCATAGTCAGAGGCATCTGTCTCGACCTCAAATGGTTGTTGTAAATCTGGTAACGCGAGCACTGGTGCCGTGCAGAGGCGATCCTTCAACTCCCTGAATGCCTTCTGTTGAGATTCAGACCAAAAGAATTTTGCTTTCGCCCCGCCCTTGGTGACTTGACTCAAGGGCCAAGAAATATGAGAAAACCCCAACACAAACCTGCGGTAGAAGTTGGCAAGACCTAGAAAGCTGCGGAGCTCTGTTAGAGTGGTTGGAGAGGGCCAATCCCGAATGACTTGGATCTTGGCTGGATCGACATGCACCCCCTGTTCATCAATGATGTATCCCAGATACTGAACCTGGGTCATGCCAAAAGTGCATTTCTCCAAATTGGCACATAGCTTGTGTTGCCGCAGTGTTTGGAGAACCTGTCGGATGTGGTGGAGGTGCTCTTCCCAACTCTGGCTGAAGATCAGAATGTCATCCAAGTATACTACTACAAAGGAGTTGGTGAATGGCCGCAAGATGTCATCCATTAGCCTCATAAAGGTTGCAGGAGCATTCGTCAATCCGAAAGGCATGACCAACCATTCGAAGAGGCCCTCCTTGGATTTGAAGGCAGTCTTCCACACATCGGAGGGTTCTATTGGTACCTGGTGATATCCTGACTTCAGATCGATCTTGCTGAAATATTTCGCCCCTTTAGTTGGTCTAGGAGGTCATCAATCCGCGGGATCGGGTACCTATTACGGACAGTGATCTTGTTCAGCGCCCGATAGTCAATACAGAGTCTCCACGTCCCATCCTTCTTCTGTACCAACACGATCGGGCTCCCACAGGGCGATGAACTCGGACGGATGTGACCTTTCTGCAGGAGCTCCTGAATCTGCCTCTTGATTTCATTGTTCTCCAGAACGGAGCGCCGATAAATTGGTCCATTGGGTAGCGGCACACCTGGGGTCAGATCGATGGAGTGCTTGACTTGACAGTGCAGAGGAACCCCTGCCGGGGAGGTGAAGATGTCCTCGTACTCCTCCACAATCTTGTCCATCTGTAGTTGTCGTGCAGAGGGACCCCGTTTGGAGGCCGCGGCCACTGTCTTCTTCTTTCCTTGAGGGCGTATCATCAGGAAAACAAATTTCCTGGTTTTGGAAATGATCTTACTGCATTGTTTTGCAGTAATCAAAGAGATGGCGGCAGGTGGTGCTACCTCTGGTATCCTGAACAACTTATTTCCCAATGTAATAATAACAGCACGGGGCCTTGATTCATACACAGCATGTCGCTTCCACAAGTATGGTTGTCCTAGTAATACATCACAAACTTCAAGGGGAGCAATGTCACACAATACCTCATCCGTGAAGGGCTTGATGTTGTATGGAAGGCGACACTGCTGGCTCACGCGAAGATCTCGTCCTTGGTGAAGCCACCCAATGGTGTATGGTTGTGGATGTGCTGTGGTCGGTAAGCCCAACCGCTTCACGACCTCTGCCGAAATGAGGTTCTTTTGACTCCCGCTATCAACAATGAACTGTATCGGGGAGCCCTTTACCCACATCTGGGAGTGGAAGAGACGCTCCTCCTCCTCTGGATCTTCGGGTTCATTTTTCTGGATCTTTGCGGTAGCAACAGTGGCGCTGGGATCCGCATCAATGATCTGCTTCCCTTTTTCATACCCCTTATCGGGTTCTGACTCAGAGTCGGAACATGCATCTGATTCTGAAACCTTTAGCTCAGCCACCAGTGACTGCTTGGCCCGACACTCACTTGTGTTGTGAGTGGAGCTCTTATGGAACTCGCACCATTTTCCAGTGTCCTTTCTCGGCTTCGCGGCGCTGTTCTTTGCTTGCAGCTTCGGCTGGTTGTCTTGGGCTGTCCCGCCTTGGCTTTGTCCTTTGTTCTGTGGTTTAGGGGCACCTTTCCCCTGCTTTGGATTCGCAGATCCAAAGTCTCGCTTCTTTTGTTTAAACTTCTGCTCGACCTTGACGGCATATCGGTATGCTGCGCCGAGCGAGGGGATGTTTAGGAATTGTATTTCTTCCTGGATGTACTTGTGCAGGCAGCCACGGTATTTGAGTATCAAATGTTGCTCCGAATCCTTGATACCCAACATTGTGCGAAGGGTATGGAAAAGATTGGTGAACTCCGGCACGTCTTGGTCCCTTCCCTGCCGCAGCGTGGTCCACTTTATGTATTCATCCTCATAGCTTCCGACAAGGTAGTACTGCTCCTTGATGGCATCCCGGAACGAATCCCAGGTGGGTGCGGCTGAAAATAGTGAGCCAGTACTTTCATCCTTCTGCTCGCAGTAGGTTTCCCACCAGTCCTTGACGTCGGGGGCTGCTTTGAGAAGAGCAAAAACAATCTTTTCCCGACTCGAAAATTCATGAACAGAAAAATAACCCTCTAGCAGATTTAACCATTTATCTACGGCATCTGCGTCTATCTGACCCTCGAATATGGGGATTTCAAAATTAACTTGTACCTTAAAGGGTGTGGCGTTTCCAGAGTAGCTGCTGGAAGCCGATGCGTTGCTTCTGGGTAGCCGCTGAAGGATCTGGGCAAAGCTGTCCATCATCGCGTTCCGTTGTCGCTCGAGGGCTTCTTCGAGCAAGATTTTGATGGGATCTCCTGCCCCCTCGTCTTTCTTCTCGTCCGCCATGGGAGGCCGTCGGGATTTGCGAGGCTGGTCTTGCAAAGGTTCAACCAGTTCAAGCCCTAACTCCTTATATCCCGACCTTGTTGGGGACATGCAAAGAAAAACAGAGAAAAAGCAGACCCCTCTGATACCACTGATCCAGATTTAAACAGGAACGCAACAAATTACAGAGATAACCATATACACAAAGATGCAGCGGAAATAAAACTTCATTTCATTAATGGAAAATACTGAAATATGCTTACAACCAGAAATGGAAATAAACCAGCTAGGGCGATGGTAGCTTATCTCTGAGAAGAGATGTGATGGCTACATGCCTCTGAACTGTGTTACAATGAGGCTCGAAGGCCTATTTATTGTTGAGAAACAATAGAAAAACCTTAACATTCCAAAACCTAACCCTAGGAGATGAAACGCCAAACTGTGGGCCCCGTTTGGGGGGAAATTGGTACATCAACTTCCCGGGGTCGTAACTTTGGCATATGATCTCTGTTTGACGCGTACAATAGCTCATTAGAAAGATCTATCCGAGCACTATCATTGTTGGAACGGCCAACATGGGTCCATGGAATGGACCCATGTTGCCCTCGGATTCCCCAAAAAAAGTCGTTTAGGGCCTCAAAACGGCTCCGGAAGTTCAGGACCCGAAAAACTGCTAAAAATAGTAAGTTGTGCTACAATTAAGGAAACTGAAAATGCTGAGAAAGACAATGGTGGGGGTCCAAGTGGACTTGGAAGGTGGCCACCAATATCCACCTAGATCATTAACTTGTAAAAAATTGTTTTTGTTATAATACCATGGGCCAATACTATGGCTTATCAATACCACATGCTCTAAAAACATAACTTATTTCACAATCAAAATATTTTATAACAATATGAAAATATTCTTAACCATGGATATTCATTCTCACTTTACCATGGATATTATTAACTTGGAAATAGACTTTGTTACAATACCATGGGCCAATACCATGGCTTATCAATATCACATGCCTAGAAAACATAACTTATTTCAAAATAACAATATGAAAATATTCTTAACCATGGATATTCATTCTCACTTTACCATGGATATTATTAACTTGGAAATAGACTTTGTTACAATACCATGGGCCAATACCATGGCTTATCAATATCACATGCCCAGAAAACATAACTTATTTCAAAATCAAAATATTTTATAATAATATGATATGATTCTTAATCATGGATATTCACCCCCGCTTTGTCATTGATATTATGTACTTGTGAATAGGCTTTGTTACAATAGCATGGGCTAATACCATGGCTTATCAATACCCCATGCCAAAAAATCATATCTTATTTCACAATCTAAATATTTTATAACAATATGACAAGATTCTTAACCATCGATATTCACCCCCACTTTATCATGGATATTATTAACTTGAAAATAGGATTTGTTACAATACCATGGGCCAATATCATGCCTTATCAATACCACATGCCCAAAAACCATAACTTATTTCACAATAAAAATATTTTAATTTAATTTAATTTTATAACATTTTTTATTTGAAGCTAATAGGAAGTTGTAATTAGTTTTGAGATATATATAAACTCTTTATCCTCACGACTACTAAAATTATTCCCATATAAATTAAATTAAGGTTTTAATAAAATTAAAAATGAGATTAATTTTGTATTTAAAGATGTGAAATTTATATAATACAAATATTAGTAAGAACCAACATAGATATATCTTAACTAAGGATCCAAGTGATGATAGCAAGCAAAGTGAAGGGAAGAGAGGGGGAGGGAGATAGTGAAAAAGATGGAGGGTGGAGAGAGAAAGAGAGAGTGAGAGAGTGATGGGGGGAGACAGAGAGAAGGAGGTAGGAAGAGAGAGAGGGGAGAGAGAGAAGAAGGGAGTGGGGGAGAGAGATATGGATTTGGAGAGGGAGGTGGAGATATGGAGTTCGAGAGGGAGAGAGAGGGAGGAAAGAACTAAGGCATAGGGAGATAGAGGTGGAGAGAGAGTGGGAGTGACAAGGGATAGATGGATAGAGAGAGAGGGAGAGAAGAGAGGAGGGGAGAGAGAGAATAGGTGGGGATAAAGATAGGGAGAGAAGGGAAAGAGAGAGAGAGGGAGGCACAAAGATGGAGGGGGGAGAGAGAGAGAGAGTGATGGGAGGGGATAGAGGGAGGTGAGAGAGAAAGGGAGAGAGAGGACCAAGAGAGAGGAGAGGGAGATGAAGTTAGAGTGGGAGAGAGAGGGAAGGAAGAAGAAAGACATAGAGGGAGAAAGGTAGAGAGAGAGGGAGTGACAAGGGAGAGATGGAGAGAGGAGAGATAGAGGGAAGAGAGAGAGGCGGAGAGGAAGAGGGAGGGAGAGAGAGATAGATATGAAGAGAGAGTTTGTATTTTTGGGGGGTGAGATAGAGAGAGGGAATAAGAAAGAGACCTATAGATACAAATATAGATATTATATAGTATTATATAACCAACCTAGATCCATCTTAACCTAGATCTATCAAGCGCCAAAAAAGAGGTTTGCACATCGAGAGATTGGATCCCTCTCGGTGCTTGATAGATCAAGGTTAAGATGGATCTAGGCTGACTTAATAAGTTTGTAGTTGTATTTGATAAACTAACACTATTTTTATGGTGGTCTTCGAAAACAATTTTTCCATATTTGGTGTATTTATCATAACAATAATATTCTAATTTTAATTTAATTTTAAGATTACCTTCTTTATGCAATGACTTTGTTGTTAGTTTATAGAGATAGACATGTTATAATTTTGTAATTTGAAAAGGAAACATGTGCTCTTAACTTGGTTGTATTGAAAACATTTAAGTGTAAGAAAGAAACATGCCCTCTTAACTTGGTTGTATTAAAAACATAAGTGTTCTTGTATACTAGGTGGGTGCAAACAAGTGAGAGTATATGGTAAGTGGATTAAATAGTTAAAAAAAATGTTAGTTAAGGAGAAAGTTACAAAAATCTAACAAATAGGCTAGGGTTAGGATATTACTGTTTTGGGACATCTAAAGTTGAAGGTACATTTTATGGAGGTGTAGTCTAAGCCCTTAGGTGTAGGGCACATATTATGGGTATCTTCGACTTTTGGTGTGTGTTAGTGGTGTCAACTAGTGGTGGAGTTCCCAACCAATGAGTAGGCATTTTTCATTTACAAGGTTGGCATCAATCAAGTATTCTCCCTCTCTACCCAACTCTAAGATGAGGAGTGTGCATAATGGACTTATTATTGTAACAAATTGCAAATATTTGATTATCTTTAAGTTCAAGGGCTTGAAGTGGCTACCTCAACCTACAAATATTTAAAGGAACTATGTGTTTTTCAATTAAACCCTTGTGGTCAAGGAGCTGCAAAAGAGGAAGGCCTTATGGCTATTTTTAAGGGGTTGTAATGACCCTCGTCTTGTGGTAAATATGAAGATATGATACTAATGGTCCTGATCTTAGTACATTCACGTATATAACGTAAATATTTTCCTATCACCTTGCATTGTGTAAATATGATAAATATTTTGTGGTTACCCTGATGTACATGTTGAAGTTCCACTTGCATGATTATGGGAAACACTTCTCAGTTATCCTTGTGTACATGGGGAAGATCATAATTACTCTATGTGATAAAAAAACCTAGGAATATTTCCACACTGAACACTATACAATAAACTTAACCCTAATATCTTAGTGAATAACAAGTAACTAGCTAGACTCTGGATGGGTTTTTGGATTGATTGTTAGTGAAACTCATTGTAGTTAGGTGTGCCAATGTGTGGTGAGTGTTAGTGAGTGCTAGGGAAACACAAGAGAGCACTTGGTCAAAATGCATGGAAATGAATGAATAAGAGTATGTGACAGGGAGTGTCAATGAGTTCCAAGTGCGGTAAGAGGGGAGTGACATGGTATGCTAAGCAACACTAAGTCATTCTAGCATGCCAGAGCGACATGCAGCCAATATGTGTTAGGTGCCAAGGTGTGCCAAATAGTCCTAGGAAGTGTTAGGGAGCACTAGCGAAACACAATGGAGCACTAGGTGAAAATAATGCATGCAAATGAACGATTAAGATTTTGTGACAGGAAGTGTCAGTGATTTCAGGGTGTGCTAAGGAGGGAGTGACAAGGCATGCTAGGTGGTGCTAAGGCATTCTAGAGGCCAGGGAAACATGATAAGATGTGATAGGTGCTAAGGTGTGCTAATGCATGCCAGGGAGAGTTATGGAGTGTCAAGGAAAAACAAGGGAGCACTAGTTTCAAATGCATGGAAATGAATGAATAAGAGTGCATGATAGGGATTGTCAATGAATTTTAGGTGTGCTAAGGAGGGAGTGACAAGGTATACTAGGTAGTTCCAAGGAACACTAGAGTGCCAGGGCGGCATGCCAAGATGTGCCAAGTACTACAATGTGCCAATGTGTGTCAGGGAGTGCCATGAGAACACAAGGGAGAACTAGTTCAAATTTCATGGAAATGAATAGATAAGAGTGTGTGATAGGGAGTGTCAGCAAGTTCCAATTGTGTTAAGGAGGGAGTGACAAGGGTATATGCTAGGTAGTGCTAAGGCATGCTAGAGTGTCAGGGAATGCTAGGGAGTGGTAGGGTCTATTAGGGAGTGGAAAATCATGCCAAGGAATGCAGGGGGTGATAATGTGTGCCATGTAATGCCAATTGATTGTTATACGTGCCAGATGTTATGGCATGTGAAGATGTAAACAATGTTGCTTAGTTGTTTTATGGGCACTGTTGGATGTGAGCCTTGACTTGGTAACTTGTTAAGTGGGATGAGTTAATATTGGACATGAGAAGCCTAAGATGATTTGTAGTCCATTAGGGGAACAATGCATAGTCTAGTTGTAGTAAATGTAACTTGGTAAAGTTGTTGTAGTTGAGGCAGGACTTGGTTGGGTTCCTAAGTCTAAAAGAAAATAAGGGTAGTTATGAGGGAATGATAATTAATGAGTGTCATGGCATGCCAAGGAATGAAAAGGCATGCCAAGGAATGAAAAGGCATGCTGACATATGCCAGATAGTGTCAATGCATGTAAAGGAGTGTTTGGGAGTGTCAGGGAATCATAAGGGAGAACTAGGTCAAAGTGCATGGAAATGAATGAATAAGAGATTATGCCAGGGAGTGTCAGTGAATTCTAGGTGTCCCATGGATGAAGTGTGTTAGGATAATTTCATATTAGGACTTGTAGGAGGAAAGCCTACGATTGTGATAAGAGGATGGAAAAATAAGTTTGAGACAAAGGGAGACTTTGGTCTAGGCACAACACTTGGTTGGGTTCCCAAGTCACAAAAAAAGTAAGGTTATCTATGAGGGCATGAAAACTAGGGAGTGCCAAGGTGTGCAGGGAATTTCAGGAAGTTCTAACACATGTTATAAAGTTCCAAGGAATGTTAGGCATGTCAAGACATGCCAAGTGCTAAGGCATGCCAATGTGTGCTAGGTTCTAGGATGTGGCGCCAACACATGCTAGGGATTGCCAAGGAAACACAAGGGAGGACTCGTTTCAATTACATGTAAATGAATGAATGTTCGTGTGTGATAAGGAGTGGTAACAAGTTATAGGTGTTCTAAGGAGGGAGTGAAAACGTATGATAAGTAGTTCCAATAGATGATAGAGTGCTAGGAAATCCTACTAAGATGTGGCAAGTGCCATGGTGTGCCAATGTGTGCCAAGGAGTGTTAGGGAAACACAAGGGAGGACTAGGTCATAATGCATGGAAATGAAGGAAGAAGAGTGTGTGGCATGGAGCGTTAGTGAGTTCCAAGTGTGTTAAGGAGGAGTTACAATGCATGCTTGGAAATGCTAAGGAATGCTAGAGTTCTAGGGCAACATGCGGCCAAGATGTGCCAACGTGTGTAAGGAAGTGTTAGCTGGGAGTGCCAGGGAAACACAAGGGAGAACTATGTCAAAATGAATGGAAATTAACAAATAAGATTTTGTGAATAGAAGTTTCAGTGAGTTCTAGGTATGCTAAGGACAAATTGACAAGGTATGTTAGGCAGTGTTAAGGCATGCTAGAGGCTAGGGCGACATGCCAAGATGTCATAGGTGCTAGGGTGTAACAACACGTGTCAAGGAGTGATAAGGAGTGCTAGGGAAACACAAGGGAGAACTAGGTAAAAATGCATGGAAATGAATGAATAAGAGTTTGTGACCAAGAGTGTCAACGATGTCTAGGTGTGCTAAGGAGAGAGTGACAAGGTATACTATGTAGTGCCAAGGAATGCTAGAGTGTTAAGGTGGTAGGCCAAGATGTGTTAGGTGCTAGGGTGAGCTAGGGAGTGTTAGGGGGTGTCAAGGAAACATAAGGAAGCACTAGTTCAAAATGCATGGAAATTAACAAATAAGAGTGTGTGAGAGGGAGTTTCAATGAGTTCTAGGTGTGTTAAGGATGGAGTGACAAGGTTATATGCTAGGCAATACCAAGGTATGCTAAACTACCAAGGCATGTCAGGAAGTTCCACACTGTTCTAGGGAGTGTCAAATCATGCCAAGGAATGTAGGGGATGTTAACACATGCGACATAGTGCTAAGGCATTCTAAGACATGTCAAGTGCTATGGCATGTAAAGATGTAAATTGTGTTGCTTAATTGTTTTAGACCAAGGTTAAATGTGATGAGCCTTGTATTAGTAACTTGTTAAGTGGGATGAGTGAGATTGTACATGAGTACCCTAAGATGAGTTACAAGTAGTTCTTAGGTGAACAAGGAATATGTTGAATTTACATGACACATGAGAATCTGGGTTTGGCCTTAGAATTTTTTATGCAAACACACTCAAGTGCCACAACACATCTACTATGCAGAACGAAATCTGCCATGAAAGAAAAAGTAATGGATTGAATGCACATATTTTAGGGTCTGCACATATTCATATGTTAATGCTTATTATTATGATATACAATAGCCATTTATATGTTTGGTGTAAGACTCCTCTGGAGATTTCTATCCAACAACATCTCTGTGGTAAAAGGTGTACTGTCAAAGGTTTCTCCATCAAAAATAGCAACCAAAAGCGACCTTACTATGCACACATATGAAGAATTAAGAATATTCTATGAGTGTTGATGTGGAGGTATGGGACAAAATTACACAGGCAGTGAACCATTTTGTTCAACCAATCAAGATCTAAAAAGGAAAATGTGTGATTAGATATACATGTGTGATAGTATTTGGAGAAATGAAAACCTGACCCACAAATTTGTTGACATTTTGCTCGAGCTGACCTATAATTGTTCCTAAATTTAATAAACATGTAAAATAAGACTGACTTTTCAATACAAAATATAAATTGATAAGAACATGGCCAATTTGTGAAAGTGTAAAAATTGGTATGGTTTAAAGGGACCGATCCCTTTGAAAAGTCTTAAATGTGGTAATGAAGATTGAGCCTCATTCTAGAACCCCTTTGGGCATCCATCTTAGGAATTGGTGTAGGATGCAACACTTCAGAATAATTTTTGTAGCAGTGATGTCAACACTTGTATAGTGACACGGGGTTGGAGTTGGTCTATCAAAGCTCATTAGTCTACTTTAGAATTTCTCTAGGGTGATGCTTAGATGATTTGGAGTATGAGGGCATGATTTGATATTTAGTTTGCATTGAAGAAGCTTTGGAGGCTAGATACTATAGAAAAACCCCTTGTTCTGAATAGGGAAGCACATGCCACTAGAGAAAGTAACAACAAGTACACAGATTTGAAACTCAAATCACATCACTATTTATTACTCTTTGAAACAAGAAATAACTAAAAATTTCAAACACTACTATTCACTTTTCCTTTAGTCTGGAATGTACAATGAATCTGGAAACATGTACAACAAAGTCTCAACTTTCTTAACTCCTAATCCTAATGCACCTTCCTTGCATGGATAGACAAGAAAATTAAAGTCTGTCACTAGTGAATATGATATGAGATATGCAACATGCTTCCTTAGCTAAGGCTGAGAATTAATAACTAGGGAAGTTCTCCTTTTAACTGTGCATGCAAAACTAAATAAAGCAAAGAGTTTTGCTACTCCAAGTGCCAGAAACAAATCCACTGCCTAAGGTAAGTGCTTTTCCAAGAACAAGATATTAAGGACTCGGAAACTTTGTTGCTTCCTTTAAGAGAGGTGTATGCCAAACAGAACTAAGCTATCATGCACTATCCTCCAAACTCATTCACCTTTAACAGAAATTTTGTGCCCAGAAAAAGACAAGAGACCAATATCTAATATAATTCATTGACCAGCTAGAGACCCTTGTGCTCAAACAGCGAGATAATAAGGGAATGTCAACTAGGATGGAATATTTCACCACCGAAATTGACAAGAGATAGAATGGGTCAAAAACTATCAGACCTAATGCTCAAGAACAAATGAATTAATCCACACTTGGTGATCCAAGATGAATTCAATCCTTCTTTATTTATAGATTTTCTAGAGGGGTTTCATATTCTTAAATGATTAAGTAAACCTTACTCCAAACCCCAAATTTGGGTTTTTTAAGCCCGGTTTCCCCAAAAATTTCCCAACAATGGGTATTTTGGGGTCTTTCCCCTTTATGGAGGACTATAGTCTACGGGGATGGATAGGATATTACGTCCCACATGGCACCTAATAAAAGAAACAATGCTTTAGTTTAGGAGGTAATAATTAAATGCTTATTTCTTTCCACATAGGACATACATCTTGCAAAAATAATCATGGGGTACAAATAATACAAAAGGCCTAAATCTTACTAGCATTGTCATAGTCCAAGAATAAAAACCCTTTCAGGTGAAACAAGGTCAGTACCACATACTACAAGCACAAATGACAAATTCAAAAACAATATACTTATTCAATGAAAGAATGATGAATCATATTAGTGCACTTTAAATTTAATAGCTCTTGAGTTGTAGTGTCAATCAAAATTTCTTAGGTTGGATCATAATTAAGAACTCAATGTTGTTTTGGGTCCAATTTGGGGAAAAGGAGGAGCTCTTGGCGATAATGGGATGATCAAGATTTTCAAAAGGGAGCTCTATTATACTTTTCAACATACAAGCCATTCATTCTAGTGGAGGAGATATAGAGAAGCCTTTAATAAGGACCTTTCCAAGATCAATTTGGAGGAAAATCCATTTTCAAAGCTTAAACATAGTTCTAGATTCAAACAAGAGTAGTCATTTTTCAAAACAATTATTAATTCCCAAGAAATTGGAGCCAAGCTGACATGTTGACCATTTATTCTTCTACTGGACAAGGAAGCATTTATGAAAAGTCCTTGGCCCTTTGATCCAGTATTTGATGTAAATCTCTTGATTAGAAATGTAATAAGAGATGCAGTTTATATTAAGGAAAAGGGAAAAGTAGAGGGCCAATTAATAATTATCTCTAAAAAAATCTCAATAGAATCCTAACATATTTGAAATGGAAAAGGATAACTCCATGGTTATTTTTTTCTTTAGAAACTTTGCTAATTTCCATGATTGAAGCATGTATTCATGCCTTGAAAGAAGCTCACAAATGCTTTTGATATTGGTTGAAGCAAAGAAACTGTGTAAAACACATAGAGGTATGGAAAAAAGGTATGTGGAGCTTGTTGTCCTAGACTCCAAACAAAGAATGAAAAAAAGGTGAAAAAACCAAGTCAAAAGGTATGTGTAGCTTTTGTCATGCAGAGGTAGGTGTTTAACTCCACACTCTACAGCAAAGGCTTCACAGCGCAAGTGACACAAAGGTTTGCATGCATAACTTTGGATTAAAAGGAGTGGAAATTGATGCTACATGTACAGTATTACCCCACTTTCTGTATGAGTTACGGGAGATAAAAATAATGATATACGGGAGATACAGAGTAGATATTATTGTTATTCAAATTTAATAAAAAATATTACTATGTCTTCCTCGACATAAAAGAAACATCTTCCATAAAATATTTTCTCGATGAACCTAATTTAAAATTAATCTCTTCCATTGACGCGCCCAGCCACAAATAGAAACGATGCCGATGGGCTAATTTCAGTTTAGAAAATTCACAATTAGTTTCAATTGTAAGATATCCTATTTTCAATTTAGATTTCAGTTACAAGTAGTGAAACAGGGCTCGCCGATCAATCACGATTAATCATGAGTTGGAATCTGCTCAGTCTTGAGTTAAACTCACGTTGACCAAGTTTAACTCATGGTCAATGCAAGTTTGACTTGAGACTTCCCGATTAAAGTAGATTCCTCCGATTGATTCCAATTTATTCGATTTTCAGCCTTGACTTGATGAGCACGAGTTTCTCAAGTTTAGGTATGTGTTGTGTTGTACAACAACCCCCCATTTCATAAAATTTTTCTTTAAAATCATAATATGAAATGGGTCCCTTTTAAACTTAGATGTGTCAATAAATTGGTATTAACCAATATTTAAAAAAATCCTCATCAAAAGGTCCAATGGAAATGATATATTTTAAAATAAACCTTTTGAATAATAATAAAATAGGTCTTTTAAACAATTATAAAGTCCTTTGTTATTACGATAAAGCGATTGCAAGATCGCATATCGCAATAATAAGAAAAACATATATAAAAGACCCATTGACTCACTCCAATCCGAAAAAGGAAATCACTATCGGATATTGGGGAAAGGCAAAAACACATAGTATAGAGAAATGCCTCCCTCATTTCCCCGATGCGATAAAAGGTATCGCCATCGGCAGTCAGCCGTAACAACCCAATACATGAATTGTGACACCTTCAAATCCTCCGATGCGATAAGGCGTATCGCCATCGGCAATCGGTGATTTTGCAATGGCATAAGTAATATGACCCGAACCCATCCCCGATTGCGATGCATTAAATCAAGGCGTGTGTTTCGAAACATATTTAAAAGGCTTGCATGCATTGTATCACCTTTTGGTGATCGAAGGATATTTTGGACTATTATTAAAACCTTCCCGTTCACGTTACCAATCATCGATTGCGATTTACTTCTGATTATCCACCAAAAAATCTAAGCCACGCTTGAATGGATCATTCATCATATAAACGATATGATGGGTATTTAAAAACTCCTTTACCATGATTGACAGGTTAAACGGCCAATTAATGAAGCAGTTATGCCAAGATTTTCCCTTAGATTGTATCTGCGGCAGTTTCACTATGTAGAAATTTTGAATAATATGACACTTATTCACAGAGATTATCTTGATTATACACTATTGCGAATACATGCACAATACATAATCTCCTCTACGTTGATCATCAATTTAGCAGCATTAAAAACAATGAAACATCAATCGCATGCACACATTAACACAGTATGTAACCCGGGGAAAGCATACAGCTGAAAACCCCACACTATCTGTATATTATAATGATAGAGAACATGTAACAATACATAGTAAAATACTCCTCACAAGTACTCAGTACTATCTCCACCTGTTACACACAAACTAGCTCAGATCTGATGCCTCAAATCTCCTCCACTGTTTGCCTGCCTCCACTACGCAATCCTGCAAGAGAATCAATCACTCTATGAAATCGAATTCCTTTGGTTATACTACACAAGCCTCATGGGCAATCTCCATCCATGCATGTGCAAATCTCATGCACAACTATAGTCACAACTGATAACAATCTCAACCTCTAACACATGTCTCCACTGAACTGTACATGCACTGAGTTAACTGATGTATTCTTTAGTTGCTTTATGAGTTAATAGTTAGTGAATTAGTTTAACAATTAATTCACATCACTCATCACTAGTCTATTTGCAGTTAGACTAAGTACAACTAGTTCAACCAAGTCAAACTGAACACAACTCCATCAACTCCACCGAAACTCAACCACATGAGTTCTAACTGAAGTCCTACATGCAATAGCTCAACTGACCCACAAGAAAAGCGTATTTCCTTCTGACAGCTGCATGTGCCACATCTGTATCTCAAACTGAAGTGCTCCAAGAGGATAAGATAATGTTTATAGTCCAAATATTATTATGAGACAACAATATTCCACTGTTCTATTTTTAGCCTGGCAGTCTAAAAATAGAAACCGCCCATATGTCTAAAAATAGAAGTCCATCTATTTTTACCAACATGACCAATCATCCACAAATAGCATCCTGCAACTCATAGACCATGATCCATATGTCTAAAAATAGACTTTGCGCCAAAAATAGCCTGCGGGCCCACTTAGTGAAGGCGACTTCTTTCCACTAAGCTCCATCGTCTTGTTGCATTCTCAACACTCCCTCTCAACAAGATGTGGATTATCAGCAACCCCTATCCTGCCTCGGTGGTATTCGAATTTGCTCCTGGTGAGCGTCTTCGTCAAGATATCAGCATCCTGATCCTCCGTTGGAATGTATGAAAGTAACATGATTCTCCGCTACACACAATCTCTGATATGATGGTACCTGATGTCAATGTGCTTAGATCTATCATGAAATACTAGATTAGCCGAGAGTTTAATGTAACTTTGGTTATCACAGTAAATCACAGTAGGATCCAAGTAAGAATTGAACAACCCGACCAGGATCTTCCTCATCCATATAGCCTCGCATGCAGCCAAACTTGCTGCCATATACTCGACCTCTGCTGAACTGAGTGCCACGGATCTCTACTTCCTCCTGTACCAAGAAACTGCTGTCAACTCGATACTGAAGACCCCTCCAGATGTGCTCTTTCTGTCCGTTGGGCTCCCTGCCCAATCTGCATCCGTGAAACCACATAGCTTCACTTCATCCTCCTGTCTGTACCACAATCCATATCCCGATGTGCCTCTAAGATAACGGAATACATGCTTTCCTACCTTCCAGAAGAGCTTGGTTGACTTAACCATAGCTTGTGAAAGCTGGTTAATAGCATAGCATATATCGGGTTGTGCATTGACCAGATACATAAGTGACTCCACCAACTGTTGATAAATAGCGGCATCCACTACTTCTTCTGAAGTAGCATCCTCCTTCCTCCAACCTCCAGGAAGAGGAGTATCAACAGGCTTGCAGCCATGCATGTTGAACTTCTCCAGTATCTCCCGAGCATACTTACCCTGAGAAACAAATAGTCCATCACTGCGCTGCCAGATTTCCAATCCCAGGAAATAATGAAGGAGGCCCAAGTCCTTCATCTCAAACTCCTTAGCAAGATCATCCTTGCATGAAAGTATCAATAGCTCATCACCTATTAGAATCAAATCATCTACATAAAGTACAATGACAAGCAACTTACCCTCCACCACAATCTGGTATAGGTTAGGATCCGCCTCACTCTTGGAGAATCCAAGTCCAGTGAAATAACTGTCTATCCGTGTGTACCAAGCACATGGTGCTTGTTTCAACCCATACAACACTCTCTTGAGCTTGCACACATGCAACTCGCTGATGAAGATCTCGAAACCTTCGGGTTTTTCTATGTACACCTCCTCCTCAATGACTCCGTTGAGGAACGCAGTCTTCACATCCATCTGATGAATGTGCAATCCCATCTGCGCTGAGAGAGCAAGAATCGTCCGTATGGAAGAATACCTTGCGACAGGTGCAAAGGTCTCCTCATAATCGATCCCCTCTATCTGTGAAAAGCCTCGGGCAACAAATCTTGCCTTGCACTTCTCCACACTCCCGTCAACTTCCTGCTTAACTTTGTAGATCCATCTCGAACCCACCACTGATTTCCCTTCCAGTCTTGGGACAATCTCCCATGCACTGTTTCTCACAATCGAATCATACTCTTCCACCATGGCGTCTACCCATGCGGGATCCTCCACAACTTCCTCGAAAGAGGATGGCTTAGTCACAACACATTTGCTCACAAGAGCCATGTATCTAGTGTACCGATCAGGTGACTGTCTCTGCCTACGTTGGGCTGTAGGTGGTCCTACAACTTTCTCTGCATCTTGAGCCAGTCGCTCAGCTTCTGTCAAGTGCTTTCGCCCTCTGATGGTTGGTGCTACATGAGTGGTCTCTTCCACTCCATGAACTTAGTCCTATGGCTGATCCATGTCCTGAAGCTCATCCTTAGGAACTAATGGCTCCTCATCTGCATGCAAGTGTGGCTCCCTCTCAAGCGAACACTTCATGGCTTTCTCCTCCTGAAATTTTATATCCCGTCGCACAACAGTCTTGCCACTGTCTAGCAAATACACACGATAGTTGTGGGGCGTATCAGTGTACCCCACAAATATCCCAACCTCTGCGGTTGGCTCCAGCTTCTTCCTAGCATCCTTTGTCACATGCATGTAAACGTTAGCACCAAAAATCCTCAAATGAGAAAGATCAAGCTTCTTACCAGAATAAGCCTCCTCAGGTGTACTCATGCCAAGTATCTTGTGAGGACAACGGTTCTGAACATATACTGCAATATTGCATGCTTCCACCCACAATTGAAGGGGTAGGCTCTAATCATGCAACGTCGCCCGTGCAACACCCACGATTGTTCTGTTCTTCCACTCAGCAACCCCGTTCTACTGTGGGTTATGGGGAGCTATGAGCTCTCTTCGAATCCCTTCTGCACTGCAGAAATCTTTGAACTCGCCAGAGATGTATTCACCACCATTGTCGCTCCTAAGAGCCTTCACCTTCTTCCCTGACTCCTTCTCGACCAGTGCTTTGAACTCATAGAAATTTGAGTATGTCCCGCTCTTCTTCTGCATGAAGAAGATCCAGCACTTTTGAGAGAAATCATCAACAAAGATCACATAATACATGTGCTTTGCCGTTGAAGCTACTGAGAAAGGTCCACACACGTCTGTGTAAATTCTCTCAAGGATCGTCATGGCGTGATTATCCTTCTCGTGAAAGGTAGCTTTCACAAAATTTCCCAAAGTACACCCCTTGCACTGATCTAACTGCGCAAGAGTGCCTTTAGGAAGCCCAGTAGTGATCTGCTGCAGTATCTTCAAGGCTCCATGGTGAAGGTGACCCAATCTCCTGTGCCACAGCTCGCCATCATCCCAGCTCACCAATCCTTCTGCCTTGCATGCCATTGTTGTGCAACCATCTACATGCAACTGATAAAGGTTCCTCACTCGAACCCCTATCTTTCAGGTTTCTCCAGTTGTCTTACTACGCAGGAAAGCCTTTCCCTCTCTGAAAACAACATCATATCCCTTGACTTCTAACATCGCCACAGAGAAAAGATTCTTCTTCAATCCTGGAACATGGATCACTTCCTTCAATACAAAGGGTTTACCAGACTCCCTGTCAAAGGAAATGGTACCGATACCAATCACACTGTATCTACCATCATCACCCATATCGATGTGCACTCCAAGATCTTTCTCCTCCAGATCAGAAAACAAATATCGATCTCCTGTCATGTGAAAAGACGCACCACTGTCCAAGAACCATACCGATCCCATCACACTAGATACCAAGCATGCGATCAATGAAAAATCAAGCTCAAACTGCGAGGCTAAGGCCTCTCCCACTGCAGATCTAGCAGCTTGCTTGTTCTTCTTCTTCTGCGGACAATTAGTGGTATAGTGTCCATGCTAGTGACAGTGAAAGCACTTCACCTTGGACATGTCCTGCTTCTTGCCTTTCGCACCAGACTGAGAAGCTTTCTTGTTCTTCCCCTTCTTTGCTTTGGCAGCCAAAGCGCAATTTTCTTCATCAGTTCCCTTTGATGAAGATCCATCCCTGGTATTCCGCCTGATCTCCTCCTGCACAAGATCTGACCAAAGTCTCTCCCATCCTGGCAATTTCTCCCGACCATTGACAGAGTCCTGATAGGAATGCCAACTCTTTGGAAGACCAAGGAGAGCCAAGCTCACCAAGTCCTCATCATCGACAGTCACCCCCACACTTCCCAGCTCATCCCTGCACTGAGTGAACTTTGTGAGATACTTGGGCATACTGTCTCCCTTCTCGCATTTAATGTTTCTGAGTTTATCCTTGAGCACCAGCTTCCTCTGATTGCTCTTGCTTTGGAATAGATATGTCAATGATTTCCACATCAAGTATGGAGAAGCCTTTCCATGTAGGCTGGACACAATGTAATCCTTCATGCCCTCCAACAGAATCCTTCGACACTTTGCTGTATTATTTTGCCAAGTATCAACTTGCGCAATATCAGTAGGCTTTGGGACCTCAGCCTCTATGAACTCCTTTAGTCCATTATCATCTAACACTACCTCCATCCTATCCTTCCATGCAATATAGTTCAATCTGCCCTCAAGAGCATACTCCAATCGCAATCCGTTGAAAGACATTGCAATGTTGACACCAAGAAAACACTGCTGCAAATTCGAATTCCACCAGCTCAAAACTCAACTTCGGATCTAGAATTCGTGAGAACAAAGTATTTCTCGTACAGAGATTGACTGTATGGGCTTTTACCGAATATCTCACCTTCCAAAGGAAGGATGAATCTAGAGGCTACCTGGCCCGATTACAGACTCTGCTTGAAGAAATAAAATGTAAACACTTTCTGAATAATAGATCTGATGATCAACAACTCTGATACCATGTAGAAATTTTGAATAATATGACACTTATTCACAGAGATTATCCTAATTATACACTATTGCAGAATACATGCACAATACATAATCTCCTCTACATTGATCATCAATTTAGCAGCATTAAAAACAATGAAACATCAATCGCATGCACACATTAACACAGTATGTAACCCAGGGAAAGCATACAGCTGAAAACCCCACACTATCTGTATATTATAATGATAGAGAACATGTAACAATACATAGTACAATACTCCTCACAAGTACTCAGTACTATCTCCACCTGTTACACACAAACTAGCTCAGATCTGATGCCTCAAATCTCCTCCACTGTTTGCATGCCTCCACTACGCAATCCTACAAGAGAATCAATCACTCTGTGAAATCGAATTCCTTTGGTTATACTACGCAAGCCTCATGGGAAATCTCCATCCATGCATGTCCAAATCTCATGCACAACTATAGTCACAACTGATAGCAATCTCAACCTCTAACACTTGTCTCCATTGAACTGTACATGCACTGAGTTAACTAATGTATTCTTTAGTTGCTTTATGAGTTAATAGTTAGTGAATTAGTTTAACAATTAATTCACATCACTCATCACTAGTCTATTTGCAGTTAGACTAAGTACAACTAGTTCAACCAAGTCAAACTGAACACAACTCCATCAACTCCACAATCAACTCCATCGAAACTCAACCACATGAGTTCTAACTAAATTCCTGCATGCAATAGCTCAACTGACCCACAAGAAAATTGCATTTCCTTCTGACAGTTGCATGTGCCACATCTGTAGCTCAAACTGAAGTGCTCCAAGAGGATAAGATAATGTTTATAGTCCAAATATTATTATGAGACAATAATATTCGACTGTTCTATTTCTAGCCTGGCAGTCTAAAAATAGAAACCGCCCATATGTCTAAAAATAGAAGTCCATCTATTTTTACCAACATGACCAATCATCCACAAATATCATCCTGCAACTCATAGACCATAATCCATATGTCTAAAAATAGACATAGTCTAAAAATAGACTTTGCGCCAAAAATAGCCTGCGGGCCCACTTAGTGAAGGCGACTTCTTTCCACTAAGCTCCATCATCTTGTTGCATTCTCAACACACTATAATCCTTTATTATCGGCTATTCGATATAATTCTTTCATATTGGTTCATACTACCTATTTCTCTGTATCGCGTTGGTTTCATTCCTTGTGCAGAACCCCGCCGAAATAACAAATTTGAAACAAATGGGAAAGAAATCCAAGAGATCCGTGGTAGCAATGGCTCCTACAGCAACAATGCAGCCCACCAGTAATCCAGGACCAAGTAAAAAAGGTTTAATCTTAGACACTACATGTCTTGGCCTTGGAAATACAAGTTGGCAAAGTATCTACAATTTAATTGAAGCAGAGGAGCCCGAGGAAGTGTCGGAAGAAGCTACTGCAGACTCAACTAATAAATCAGAAGCTTCCCTGAAAGATTTAGCTGACTCATATTTGCACAGGATAGCAGCACGGGAGAAAATTCTTCCATACACTGATGTAGTCAGATGGGTGGTTGAAGAAATTCTAGTTTCAAATAGAACGTTTTGCACAGTTGACGGAAGAATTTTTGGTTCATTTCAACCTGATGACTTAAGGAAGATGTATCATTTGCCCGAACCTGAAAATAAATACAACAAAGCCTTTCTGGAAAAATTCACAGCAGAGAACGAGACTGAGTCGGCCCCAATTAAGCAATGGAGACAGAATCCCACAAAGCACAAACATGAATCATCGGGTAAGTACTCTGTGGATTCATTATCATCTCCTTACTGTTATGTTGGAGCAATGAGGTGTAGAATGTGGGGAATGCATGATTCTGCAAAGTTCACTATTGAAATGGTTCCTTTAATGGAAGCAGCGGTTAATAGTTATGTGATGGATTGGGAAAACATATTGTCCAATAAATTAGCCACTGTAATTCTCGACTTCAGATCAAATGCACGTAAAACCACCAGAACCATTCCCCCTTTTTATTATAGTGCTTATATTATGGATACTCTTTGCTTTAATTCCGAATACCCGGTACTCGGGTGGAGATGGACTGCACAAGACCCTAAGCCAATCCACATTTATCATCAAATGTTATGGAAGGCACACTATAAAGACCACTTGTACCAAATCTGTAATGGTTTCATGTTACCTATCTATTATGCCATTTTTTATAAGCCTGCCCCAAGGATTTCCGAGGAAGCAGCAATTGACTTGACTGCTGTAGGGAATTGGTTTGGGGAAGACAAGTTCACATATATAAGGGTTTATGGTAGCCTTGCAAGACCTCATGTCCTTCCTTTGTATGTACCTGATAAGCTGTTGGCTCGAGAGTTGGCCTACCAAATAACCACAGCAGGAACATCCAAAACTCTTAGGAATTCTAAAAAGCAGTCATGGCCTACATTTCCTTTGAGATGCGGTGTTTACACTCTACATGATTACAAACATGCGGAGAAGGAGGCAGAAAAAATAAACATGCTCAATCTTGCAACCATCCCTAACAGACAATACGATCCAAGGAAAATTGCCTATAATGTGCTTGAGCAAGCCAAACTTACAAAGTTTGATCATGAAAAAGATGAATTTGACGACCTGTTTTCTTCATCAGAATCATTATTTCAGGTAAAAACATTGGCCAAAATGAAATATAAAGATAAAGGGTTGGTAGAATTCAATAGGCTCAGAGAACAGAGGTTGCAAACTCTGCCTCTGGACTTATTAGCTACTACCCCAACAACTCAGTCAAGCGAGCCTGAACAGCAAATTATTGATAAACCTCCTACTACAGAGAAAATTCTCGAGAAGGGAAAAGAGCCAGAACAGGAGACAGAAAAGGAGAAAGAGAAGAAACAGGGAAGTGAATATATTGATATAGATACTTAGATTGATGCCAAACTCCTAAAAGAATGGCAACAATTTGACTCTATTATAAGAAATCTTGAGACTTCACAAGGTTTCAACACACCTCAAGTAACAGTCGGTCAAGGGACAACGACAACTACGGTTCTAATTGAAGGGACCAGCAGCTTACCCACCAACAAAGATGTAGAAATAATTCCTAAGGATCCATCCGATCAAATTGTTTTGCAGATAGAAGACATACCACCATTAGATGTCTTTTATAGTCCCAAACACAGGGCTGTAGTGAAAAGACAAAGGAAAAGGAAGAGACTTGATCAATCTTCCCTTTTACCAGCACAAACAGAGATGGCTAATGTGGTGTGGAAGGAGGAATTTAACCCTTCCGATGACCTTACAAAAATTTCTCAGTATGTCGGAGTCTATTTAGTAGCCACCATGGATAAAGCCTCGGAAGTAAGCAATCTACTTAAGGAAAGAGACCAAACAATTGTTTCTTTGCAGTCATAGGTGTCCGAAAGACAACAAAAAATAGAACAGTTAGAACAACAACTATTAACACAGCAGCAGATAAACAATCAATTAAATGAGAAATTTCTCAAGGAGAAGCAGAGGATAGACTTAAGCGCAGTACAGAAACAAAAGGAATTATCCGAAGCATTGGCTAGGTTGAAGACAATGAATGAACAAATAACTAAGACGAAGGATGAGCAAATTGCTCAACTGTCACACCAGGTAGACAAGTTCAAGAGTCTTCCGCAACCAGTAGATTTCAAGTCCAAAGCTCTCCAAATCAATAAAGCATTGATTACATAGCTAAAACTGCCATGTCATAACATTTCTCTGGTTGAGCCCCTTTGTGAGATTATTGCATCAATAGTTGACAAATCAGTCGATGCTAGGCAGGATTTGGAACAGGCCGATGAGACTTTAACCAATTTTCTTGCTTGACAAGACCCCAGTGAAGGGCAAGCCGCGAATCTGCCTAAAATTCTAGAGTCACACAAAGAAATCATTTTCCTAGAATGGCAGTCACAACTGATGAAAGCAGAGAGAGAAACCTCAAGATGCAGATTATCAACCAGTAATTTAATTGAGTTAATCAATGACACTCTTTATCTGTCTAACTTGATTTCACAATGCACTCTAGGTAAGCTGCCGTCAGCCAAAGCATTGGAACAAACATGCAATCAAGAATTGGAGAAGAATGGAAGGTTAATCGTTGGCATCAAAAGTTTAACTTGGGATACCTTTTGGTTTTTCTTAATTAAACCATACAGTCAAAGGGCCGCACTCAAATGTTTAACCGACGCGATCGGTTACATGATTCCCGAAATCCATGATGCCACATACTCAACCGAACTGCATTCTCATCTGAGTCGCCCTCCAGAATTGCAACCGATGCTTGCTATCTGCCAGCTCAAGCCAAAGGGAGATCATCCGAAACAATGAATCATGCTGCCGACTGTAAACAAGCCTTTTTGAGGAGATACTCATGATATAGTTGTACCAATTAATAGCATTTTTATTTTGTAATTAGTTAGCCTAATTAGTATTTATAGGCCCTTTCATGCATTTAGAAAGGGTCCTCAGTTTTTGTATGAACTCAAATCAGTAAGTCACACTATTGTGCTTCTGATATATTTTTTATGAAGACTGGGCCAGTATTTTGAATTTTAACGAAGAAAGCTTTGATGAGATGTGCACTATTGCCTTGTTGTGGAAGTGTTTCTAAGTTAGAAGAAGGAATTTGAATGTGATTGATATCGGGAGTGATCCAAATAACATATGGTACTATTATCTATGCCCTTTCTTCATTCCTGCATGTGAATCAACATTTATTTAATCTTGCTATCATTGGATATATGTATGTGTTTTAATAGCAATACTTATACTTATCACTATTGAATGTCTAAGGAGTGTTATTCTTTCAATCATATTTATGTCTATGATATATATGAAGAATAGTGTAATAATGTTTTCTTGATTACTTTATTCAACTAATTGAACAAAGTAATTATCATATGAATAAATGTCTTTGTTTACCAATAGAGTCATCTATATGTCTATTTGTAGATAAAGATCATCAAAAGTTACAATAAGTAGAAATTTCCCGGGATAGGATAGTTGTTCGTAATTTTACTTTTTAGATTAAATCATTCATCCATTATCATTATATATTAGAGAATCAACCACTTATCTATCCTATTTATCCATCATTAGGAAACTAGTCCCATTATTTCCAGTCGAAGCCACCACACCAAATGGAAAAGGAGCTGCGTTTAAGGTCCAGACCAGGTGGTTTTCCCCAATGTTGTTGCAGCGATTTTTGAGGCATCAACATTTTTTGGTGCTAGAAGGAGGGCATGAACTGTGAGTGGCGAGCCAACCAAAAGCTATAACCCATTCTAAGAGTAAATCTCCCTCCACCTCACCTCGGACCTCCCATGTGCATGCTGGAACACCAGTATTCAAACGAGAAGAAGAGGAGTCAACCACAACTGCTCAAACCCATTATACTTCAGAACGATTAAGTTTTGAGTCCCCTGAAGTACAGTCTCTTATCCAGAAACTTCAAGGCTTTTTTATATCCCCACATAAATCTAAGGTATCTCAAGGCAGTGAGACTTCACAATTCAATCTACCTCACCCTCTCACCAGACTTCAAAGCGCAAAGCTCGATATTGAACCTACTGAGTTGCCTTTACCCAAAAGGAAAAGGGAAAAAAAGAACACGGAAGGATCTAACATTGAGGCTTTCTCATCATCATCCTCCATCTCATCTTCTCCAGTGCGAAGTCAGCCATCCACCCCTCCATTACACATTGTTGTTCAACAGGGATCAGGAACTTCAACATCTCAACCTCAAACCTCAATATCAACTCCTTCCCAAACATCTGGAACTTCATCGGCAATATCATCTGCTATTAGTTTTACAATGGCTCAAAATCCATGGAACAATCCTGGTGTGGTTACTATGCCTGCACCATTGCATCTGTTGCCAGCACATCCTAAAAAATGGTTGCCGAAATTTAATCCAGATACAGGAATACAAGCTGCCAAACATATCAACAATTTCATGTTATTAGTTAATTTGAAAGGAGTAACAGAGGAAGATGTTGTTGTTAGGATTTTCCCTTATACCTTACAAGGATCAACTGGGTCTTGGTATTTTTCCCTGCCCTCTGGATCCATTACTAGTTGGAACATTTTCCAAGAACAGTTTCTGACTAAGTATGGCGATGATAGATCTTTAGCAACGTTAATTAATGATCTCTCGAATCTTAGGATAGAATCTAAAGAACCTATCAAGGAATTCAACTCACGATTTAATAAACTCTTGAATAAGATTCCAACCGCCTCTAAACCAAGTGAGAAAATCAGAAGTGAATGGTATATAATAGCCCTACCTTCAAATATAGCTATTTTTGTAGATAGAGCTGCAAAACCAACTTTAGCTGAGAACATGAAAGAGGCGCTTGCTGTAGAGAAACGCATTATTGCTTTAGAAAAGAAAGCTGCTCTTGAAGATAGAAAATCCAAAAAAGTTTCTTTTAAGGATGATTCAAAGAAGAAAACCCCTAAAGATCCATATGATATGGAGGGTTTACAAAAAGTCCTCAAGACTATGTCAAATGAAATGGTTGAAATCAAAAAGCAAGTAGCTGAAACTTCAACAAAAAGGCCATTTAGAAATTTTAAGAAACCTGAATCAAAACCACCAAATGCCATATCCAATGCAGACTCAGAGCCTGAAGAGCAAGAAGAAGATGAAATAGTCTTGCCATCCGAGGAACCAGAAGAAGAGGAGACTGTTGAATGCCATGGGATGTGGGACTTTATTTTACCCAACTTCGATACAAAAAATGAACAAGAAGCTTTTCCTGTGACTACCAGAAGTAAAGGTACTTTTGAACCTGTTTAGGCAACTTCAAATAAAAGGAATGCAAGTACGACTACTACCAAAGAAAAGGTTTCCACAAAGAAAGCTGCAGCAATACCATCCCAAAATCAGCCATCATCTTCAAATTCACCTTCAACATCTAAGACATTAGTAGTTACAGATTCTATGGACTACAATATTATCGAAGATATGAAGAAGACTAAGGAAAATATTACTATGTTTGAACTTAGCAAACTCAAACATCAACAGAAATTACTTCTTAAGGAGCTAAATGTTGTACCTTCTTCACCTCTCCCTAATGTTGTATTGTCCAAAGCTGCTAATGATTCAGGCCAACCACCTCCTGGTAGAGTGGAAGCTACTGATGCAGTTTTAATTGGGGATAGATCAAATTCACATACTCCTCCTTTCCTCTTAACCTATGAGATTTATAATAGAAATCTACACAACTGTTTGATTGACTCAGGGGCTTCCTCTAATATAATGCCAGCTTCAGTTTGTTCAAAACTGAACATTGAACCCCAAAAGTCTGCAATTCATATTGTATAGTTGGATAGAACTAAGGTCCAGGTTTTAGGGGAAATCAACTCAGTGACTATCAGGTTATCAGCTGATCCAAGAGTGGTTCAGAGAATTGATATTTTAATCGCCGATATACCTAAATTCTATGGGTTGATTTTAAGTAGAGATTGGTCTGATAAACTCCATGGTTATATTTCCACCGATTGGTCCCATATGTGGCTACCTTATAAAGGAAAGCCAAATCATATCAAGATCGATCGGGAGAAACATATGACCCATACTGTTACTGAATTCGAGCAAGAAAATCAACCAATAGCATTCAATAACAATATTTTGGGGAATTACTCATCTGAATCATTCTTTGGCAATTTCACTGCCCATCCATCTCCTTTCCCAGTTCATAATTTCACATCTCAAATCAAAAATTTCTCACAAACAGATAAATCAAGATGTGTTAATATCTCTGAGGAAACTGTAAATCAAATTGTTGATAATTCTTTATTTTGGTCACTATACTTTGATGGGTCTAAATCTAGTGAAGGTGCAGGAGCAGGATGTATTTTAATTAGTCTTGAGGGAGAAAAAACCATGTTATCATGCAGATTGGAATTCGAATGCACAAACAATACAGCTGAATATAGGCCTTAGTTCAAGGAATTTACAAAGCAATTGGTCTTAAAGTTCAATATTTGAAAGTGTTTGGTGATTCAGAAATTGTTATTAAACAAGTTAGAAATTCAATTCATTGCCTTTCTGGTCATCTCAAACACTATCAGTCTTTGGTGCAGGAACTCATATCTCAATTTTTAGCATTCAATATTTCTCCCATCCCTAGGTCCCAGAACGCAGCAGCTGACTTGCTAGCTAACGTTGCCTCCAAACTCCTACCATCTGAAGATTACAGCCCAGACAAATTTTCAGTAGAATTAATTTTTAGACCATCATTTCCCGATAATGTCACCAATTCCCGATGATGAAGACATTTTAAATTTCTTGACTTCTGACAAGTCCTACGATGATCAAATCATTGATGAAAGTTATCATGACCTTCAAATGAATGAAAAACAAGAAGAAAACTCAATACCTAAACCAGTGGTCAAACTTGAGGATCTTTATGATATTAAAGACAGGTTTAAATTGGTGACCAATTCAAAACTCCAAAGTTCTACTTTAAGATTTGAATTGATAAACCTGGGTATTGAGGAAAACCCTCAAAACATCAACTTGGGATTAGGACTTTCTTTAGAAGAAATAACAACATTCATTAGATTGTTGCAGAAAAACAAAAATGTCTTTGCTTGGAAATATGATGATTTGAAAACATACGATGCATCAATCATTCAGCATACTATTCCAATGCTTTCTGAACAAAAAGCAGTGCAACAAAAGTTAAGGAAAATTCATCCTAACCTAGAGAGTCAAACAAAGGCTGAGCTAAACAAACTCTTAAAGGCTAAGATAATTTTTCCTGTCAGACATTCAAATTGGGTGTCCAATATGGTGCAGTTAGAAAGAAAAATGGCAACATCAGGATTTGCATCGATTTCAGAAATCTTAATAAGGCAAGCCAAAAGGATAACTTCCCTTTACCTACCATGGAGTAGACACTCCATTCAGTAGTTAGTTCTGAGTTAATGTCCTTTTTAGATTGTTTTTTAGGATATAACCAAATTTTGGTCCATCCTGATGACATGCTTAAAACTACCTTCAGAACTAAGTGGGGAACTTATGCTTACTAAAAAATCCCTTTTGGACTTATCAATGCAGGAGCTACATTCCAGAGAGAAATGGACATAGCATTCAAAGGATTGATCAATAAATCAGTAGTTATCTGTTTAGATGATATTACTGTATTTTCCAAGAAAAGGTCTAATCATTTACATGATTTAAAACAAATCTTTGAATGCTGCAGAAAGTATGGTATCTCGCTTAACCCAAAGAAGTCCTTTTTTGCTCTTAATCAAGGAAAGCTTTTGGGCTTCATTGTTTCAAAGGATGGTATCTATATTGATCCAGATAGAATTAAAAAGATTTCTGATATTCCATTCGCTCATAATAAAAAATCCATGCAGTCATTTTTGGGTCAAATTAACTTTGTCAAAAGATTTGTTCCAGATTTTTCCCAGATTATTTTACCATTGCAAATGATGATTAAGAAAAAATCGATGTTTAAATGGGGACCTGCAGAAAAAGAGGCATTTGATTCTATCAAACAATCAATCATTAATGCCCCTGCTTTAAACACTCCCAATTTTTCAAGTCATTTCATACTATATACCCTCGCATCCACTTCGTCTTATGCAACAGTGCTGACTCAAATTAATGATCAAAACTTGGAAGCACCAATCTCATTTTACAGCTCAAATCTTCAAGGTGCTGAACTTAATTACTCGGAGGTTGAAAAACAAGCCTTTGTTGTGTACAAAGCCATTAAACACTACAGACCCTTTCTCTTAAAAGCTCACACAAAAGTTATAGTTCATTTTTCAGCAGTAAGACAATTACTAGTTCAAAGGGAATTAGGAGAAAAGAGAGCAAATTGGGTCACAGCATTACAAGAATATGACTTAGAAATCAAACCAGCAAAGATTGTCAAAGGCCAAGGTTTTTGCAGGTTGTTAGCAGGAGCATCCAATATTCAAGAACCTGAAGGTACAGAAGATACTGAAGAAATTAATCAGATAAGTATCACAGATCCTAAATCACAATATGCAGATCTGATTTTCTATTTAAAAAATGGATACACTCCTTCTAATCTTTCCTATAAAAACAAACGTGCCATTAGATTGAAAGCGAAAAACTTCATAATTGTAGATGATGTATTTTTTAGACGAAATTATGATTCAATTCTATTAAGATGCCTAGAAAAACCTGAAGCACAAAAAGTTTTGCAGGAGCTACATGACGGACCAGCAAGAGGGAATTTTGGAGCTGATACAACAACTCACAAAATCATTCATGTTGGATATTATTGGCCCACCTTGTTCAGAGATACTCATGAATATGTAAGGAAATGCCAAAGTTTTCAAACCTCCAGTGGAAGACAAAGGAAGCTAGCTTTCCCTTTGCAACCAGTGAATATTGAACAACCTTTTGAGCAATGGGGATTAGACATCATTGGGAAAACTACTCCACATTCTTACAAACAACATAAGTATATCCTTACTGCCACTGATTACTTTACTAAGTGGGTTGAAGCAATTCCTTTAAAGACAACAAATTCTGAGGTAATTATGGAATTCATAGATCAATTCATTATTACCAGGTTTGGTGTCCCAAACGCTCTTGTTTTTGATAATGCATCTTATTTCTCTGGAAATTCTATATTTGAGTTTGCTATCAAAAGGGGATTTAAATTGAGGTGTTCTGCAAATTACTACGCTCAGGGTAATGGTTTAGCAGAATCCACCAATAAAAATCTTATTAATATTATTAAGAGAACTATTGAACAGAATCATAAAAATTGGCATAAATCTCTGATATTTGCACTATGGGCTAACAGAATAACACAGAAGGCCTCCATAGGCACTTCTCCATTTAATCTAGTATATGGAAAGGAAGCTGTCATACCAGCAAATTTAGTACTTCCATCCCTAGCTTTAGTACATTTTATTGAAGAAAGTCCCTCATCTTCTATTCAACTAAGACATGATCAAATTTTGAAACTAAAAGAAAAAAGGGAAAAAGCCAGAATTATACATGTAAAACATCAGCAAATTATCAAGTCATCTTTTGATACAACTTCAACCAGTTCAAAGCAATTACAAGTTGGTGATCTAGTTTTGAAATGGGACAAAGCCCATGAAGATAAAGGAAAACACACTAAGTTCCAGAAAATGTGGCTTGGACCATTTCAAATCAATGAGAAGATAGGCCCTTCTACTTTCATATTGCAAGATCTATTAGGAAAGAGAGATTCTCTTCCTGTTAATAGCCTTATCTTGAAAAAATTCTTCAATTGAGGAGGTAACCCCTTCTCCCTTTGTAAATATTCAATTTTCAGCAAAATTTGTGTACATAGTTTATTTGTTAGAATTTTAGGAAAATAAAGTTGTATGAAGCCTTCCATTGGTTTTTACTATATTGAAAAGTTACCCAAAAGAAATAGTTTTGATATTTTTGAGAAATGGAAGCCTTAAACGAAAGAAAAATTTCTATGAAATTAGGTATATTTAGATTATGAAAAACCTCATTTTATTTTTGTGAAATCTTCTCAAGATTTTGAAGTACTGTAAATCATTTTAATGTTCTTAAGCAGCCTGAAAACGGTTATCAATACAAAATAGAAACTAATTCAATCTTAGCATCTTCAACTCTTACCTTGTCATCCATCTTCTCTTAAGGAGAAAATTGTTCATCCCATTCATCAAAGTTTATAATTACTCAGAGTGTAATTTTAAAATATCTATGATATAAAAGATAAGAGGTCTTATTACAAGCCTGGTTACCATGATCATTAGGGGAATAGTTCAACTGACATTATCAATACTGCATATCAAAACAGGGTAATGGCTTATAATTATAAGAAAAGGTGTCTCATCACGAGCCAGCTTGTTCAGTTAAATTACAACCAGTGAATGGCATTGTCAAACAGCTGGCCACCAAACCAGGACAATGGCTTTTTATCTTACAAAATAAGAAAAAAAAAAAAAAGTGATACAAAATATGGAGACATATTTATGGATTCATTCTTTTTAATTATACTTTGAAATGGATGGGATAATGAATGATCAAATGGTTAAAAGGTATCCCTATCGAGACTATAGACGTTTGTTGGCAGCAGAGGCTCTACCTATGACAGAGGAGTCATTATAAAGCTAAGTTGGAAAAGTTTTTGTTTTATCATTATCAACCAATTAAGGCTAATTTAAAACATAGAATGTATTTAATTTTAACACGAGAAGAAAATAGCAGAAATAGTTATCATTATATTCAGAATTTATGATTGCCTAGTTATATTAGAATTTTTCGCTCAGTTAAGATTTCCATATTAAGAAAGTTTAAGTATTTTAACATTTCTCAGAGATAACTGTTTCTCCCAGTGAATCGCCAATTGTTGTGTTGTACAACAACCCCCCATTTCATAAAATTTTTCTTTAAAATCATAATATGAAATGGGTCCCTTTTAAACTTAGATGTGTGAATAAATTGGTATTAACCCATCTTTAAAAAATTCCTCATCAAAAAGTCCAATTAAAATGATATATTTTAAAATAAACCTTTTGAACAATAATAAAATATGTCTTTTAAACAATTATAAAGTCCTTTGTTATTACGATAAAACGATCGCAAGATCGAATATCGCAATAATAAGAAAAACATATATAAAAGACCCATTGACTCACTCCGATCTGAAAAAGGAAATCACTATTGGATATCAGGGAAAGGAAAAAACACATAGTATAGAGAAACGCCTCCCTCATTTCCCCGATGCGATAAAAGGTATCGCCATCGGCAGTCGACCGTAACAACCCAATACATGAATTGTGACACCTTCAAATCCTCCGATGCGATAAGGCGTATCGCCATCGGCGATCGGTGATTTTGCAATGGCATAAGTAATATGACCCGAACCCATCCCCGATTGCGATGCATTAAATCAAGGCGCGTGTTTCGAAACATATTTAAAAGGCTTGCATGCATTGTATCACCTTTTGGTGATCGAAGGATATTTTGGACTATTATTAAAACCTTCCCGTTCATGTTACCAATCATCGATTTCGATTTACTTCTGATTATCCGCCAAAAAATATAAGCCACGCTTGAATGGATCATTCATCATATAAACGATATGATGGGTATTTAAAAACTCCTTTACCATGATTGACAGGTTAAACGACCAATTAATGAAGTAGTTATGCCGAGATTTTCCCTTAGATTGTATTTGCGGCAGTTTCACTATAATCCTTTATTATCCACTATTCGATATAATTCTTTCATATTGGCTCATACTACCTATTTCTCTATATCACGTTGGTTTCATTCCTTGTGTAGAACTCTGCCGAAATAAAAAAATTGAAACAAATGGGAAAGAAATCCAAGAGATCCGTGGCAGCAGTGGCTCCTACAGCAATAGTGCAGCCCACCAGTAATCCAGGACCAAGTAAAAAAGGTTTAATCTCAGATACTACGTGTCTTGGCCTTGGAAATACAAGTTGGAAAAGTATCTACAATTTAATTGAAGCAGAGGAGCCCGAGGAAGTGTCGAAAGAAGCTACTGTAGACTCAACTAATAAATCGGAAGCTTCCTTGAAAGATTTAGCCGACTCATATTTGCATAGGATAGAAACACAGGAGAAAATTCTTCCATACACTGATGTAGTCAGATGGGTGGTTGAAGAAATTCTAGTTTCAAATAGAATGTTTTGCACAGTTGACAGAAGAATTTTTGGTTCATTTTAGCCTGATGACTTAAGGA